>CAWUFW010007864.1:600000-955578 GCA_963921515.1 Calotriton arnoldi | reverse complement strand
CAAGTTCCAACAAGTTGTCGGGACATGTGCAATGTGTTCCAAACTGTCGTGTCTGCAGGTACGTAGTTACACGTCCATGAAAGCTAGTGCAGCCTCGTAGGCAATTATTTCCAACATGAGGTCTTCGTCGACTTCATCGAACAGGACGGCGAGGCTAACCATTAGCAGGTCCGGACAGATGTGCTGCGTCCACCCCCTTTCACCAATTAGCACTACAGCCCAATAGGGGAGCGGCTCAATTTGCTCACTGCACACGAGGAGTTCTGCAATCTCCCAGGTACAACTGGCAGCATGTATGCCAAGTATCCAGGCATCCCATAGACGGGTGTCACGGTGACACTCATGGTCGTGGGCCAACAGGGGGTGCACACACATGTCGAAATCCAGTTCGGCTACCGTCCTGTTGGATAGGGAGACATCCATGGGCCACTCGAATATGCATGAGCGACAATGCAACACAGGCTGCACGCAGGTGACGTTGGCAAGGCGGAAGCTCAGCCGGTAACTGATCCGCAGCACTACCAATGGCAGTGCCCCCAGTAAATGCAGCATACGTGCACGGTACAGTTCCACCTGATAGGGTTGTGCAAGTGTCCGTGATGGTCTGCCATTGCGTTAGTGGCTCTGGTTGAAGCGGCACTGTTATGACCTGCGCCAGTTCTGAGGATGAAATGCCACAGCTCGGAGCAATGAGTTGTTTTAGTGTGCAACGGTTGTACGCCTGGGTTGATGTGGGAGTAAGTGTGAAGGCCATTCCATGCAAGATAACTTCGAACTAGGACTTCTGTGTGTGGGGTGTGTATACGTTGGTCTCTCATCGGGCTGTGCGTAGTGTGGGAGTCGTCATCAGCTGCCATAGTATCTGGCAGGGGGTGCCGGGCACATGTAATTCCGAGGTCGGAGGTGCAGATGTGCATCCGCCTGATAGCACAGACAAAGGAGCATTAATCCCTAATGTTAGTTTCTCATCTGCTTGCATTCAGGTACTGTGAAGTGGCTTGTTGGGGGTGGGGTGGGATGTGTGCGACTTTGGGATTCATGTTTGACATGTCTTGCATGTGGCAAATGAGCGGCATCACTGTGTGTTGCGTTGCCTCACAGCTGCTCCTCCCTCCCCCCGAGCCTATTTACTTGTGTGCGCTGCGCGGTTGCATCACTGGCACTCCTACGGCACACCATTGTCATGCCTGTCTGCGCATGTCCACAAGCCTGACAACGACACTGTGATGTTGGCCGTTGGAGCTGGGCGGCCACGTGAGTGGAGGCCTGTGGGAAGTATAGGGCGGACACAGACGTAGAGTTCATGCCTGGCTGAACTCACACTGTGGTTAAGGCTAGGCATTTGGCTCATGCTGCGGCAATACAGATACACACAACACTTGGCATGTTTGAGCCAAGACCCCGAGCGGTCTTGCGCTCCTTCATTTCCCCGTTCGTGCGAGCCCTCCCTCCGGGTGCATGCTACATTGCAACATTGTCGATTGCGGACTGGGTAGCGCCGACACTACAACAGAGACACCCTCATTAGTTACTTCCTTGTCCAGGCCAGAACTGAACCACGCCCAGAGCCCCGGGCAAATCCTTCACACCCCTACGCTGGCTTGGTGTACGCCGGCCCAGCCCACTCCGCTTATGCTTACAGGGGGGGACGGCACAGCTACATGTCCAGGATCTTCCCCACTGCCTGAGGTGGCATGGTTGCGTCCGCTGTCCACAGCACAATGTAATGTGGTAGGGCCCTGGCCCATCATGCATACATAATGACCACCAGACACACTTAGATAGATAGTGGAACTGGCTACGGGCACATGCACCCGGCCCCTTTTTATTACCAGGGTCACATGTTCAGTGACGCCTGTGCTGGATGGGTGTGGGGAGGGTGTAAGCCAGCCCTCAGGGAGTGGTTGGTGCTGGCAACAACTAGAACAGTGATCATCGGATCACACACACAGATTCAATCATAAAGAGTCCGTGACTTGCAGTGCACTGAGGTAGGGGCACCAGAGCTGAGCGTGCTCATGTGAAGGAATTGTTAATGATTTGGTCCCTTCGGGATATTCCTGCTGCAGCTGCAGTGGGGTGTGGTACACCTGCCTCATCTTCATCATCATCGTCCCAGGTCTTCCCCACTGCCTGAGGTGACATTGTTGCGTCCGCTGTCCACAGCACAAAACTCAATCATGAAGGGTCCATGTGTTGTGGTGCAATGAGTTAGTGGCACCTGAAGAGCTGAGCAGGGGATCAAGCTGATGATGGCATCCAAGACAGGTGTGAGCAACTTAGATGGGCTGGCTGTGACACTCCTCCGACTCTGGCAGTTGTTGGTTGGAGGTGGTCCTGGCGGTGGTGGCGGGTGTGCAGCCAGCGATGATGGTGTGTCCTTGCATGTCAGGATTGGATTTGGTTTGCGAGCCCTGCTGACCGCAGTGTAGGCCAGAGGCAGCGGTCAGCAAGGGCCCACATCCACATGTTGTCGGCTTGTCTTGCACAGGGTCAGTGGCACCTGGAGCGCTCAGCAGGTGCACAGCCAACGATGATGCGTCGTTTGACTTGGGGGACCTGCTGACCGCAGTGTAGGCCGGAGGCAGCGGTCAGCAAGGGCCCACATCCACGTGTCGTCGGCTTGTGTTGCACAGGGTCAGTGGAACCTGGAGCGCTCAGCAGGTGCACAGCCAACGATGATACGTCGTTTGACTTAGGGGACCTGCTGACCGCAGTGTAGGCCGGAGGCAGCGGTCAGCAAGGGCCCACATCCACGTGTCGTCGGCTTGTGTTGCACAGGGTCAGTGGCACCTGGAGCGCTCAGCAGGTGCACAGCCAACGACGATGCACCGTCCGTGCGGGCTGCACTGGGTGCAATGTTTTTCGCCTACCGAATTCTGCCTCAATATTGCCACGTGTTGTCGGCTTGTGTTGCACAGGGTCAGTGGCACCTGGAGCGCTCAGCAGGTGCACAGCCAACGATGATGCGTCGTTTGACTTGGGGGACCTGCTGACCGCAGAGTAGGCCAGAGGCAGCGGTCAGCGAGGGCCCACATCCACGTGGCGATGACTTGTGGTGCACTGAGTTAGTGGCACCTGGAGCGCTCAGCGGGTGTGCAGCCGACGATGATGCGTCATCCGGGCGGGCCGCACTGGGGGCAATGTCTGTTGACTGGTGGTTTCCTCCATTAACAGAAATGTGGCACGATTTGAATTGTGGGACCTGCTGACCGCAGTGCAGGACTAAGGCAGTGTCCGGCACACACATGACTCCGTGTTGCTGTGCCGCTAAATGCGCTGGGGGCCTGTGTCGCGGAGTCTGGCGGTCACAGCAGCGGACTCGTGGCAGGGTGAGGTGCGCTGCCCTGGCAGACGCGTTGCCCATCACAGAAGAGAACCACGCCCAGGGCCCGGCCTTTTTATCAGCACTCCTATGCTGGAGTGGCGTACGCCGGCCCAGCCCACTGCGCTTACGCTTACAGGGGGGGACGGCACAGCTACATGTCCAGGGTCTTCCCCACTGCCTGAGGTGGCATGGTTGCGTCCACTGTCCACAAAACTACACACACCAGCAGTATATGTCCACATGGACATGTCTGTGCTCTGCATTCTGTGGTCTGTCCAGCACATCACCGCCACACTTGGCATTGGGGACATTCTTCTTCATGGGTGAGTTGCCTCCTTCACACATACTTGGTTCCCACCTCTCCCCACATTCTGCAATTGTGTGGCTGAGGGGCCATGCCGTTTTTGGACGGTCCGCTGTCTTGTCCTACGCTGCCTCGGTGGTAGTCTGGGGGGGTCCAGAGGGAGGGGGGTCCTGGGGGTGGTGGCGGTGGGTGTTGTGGCCCTCTTGGATCTCCGAGCTGCATGATCAGTGTCTCCATGGCATCTGTTGGTCTTCAGATGTGGCTCTGGGCTGGGCTCCCTTTCTACTGCAGGTGGTCGTCCTGCTTAACACCAGTAAAAGGCAGGTGTTAAATCTCTGCTGCTAACGCGCCTTATCGCCTGTTCTTGGTTCGCATCGCAGATCTGACTGGTCATTGTGAATATCGCGAAGTGGTGTTTTCGTGTGTTTTTGCACGGGAACGCCTACTCTGCATATCATTAGCGTTAGTTGTCGCACTCATCCGTGGCGATATTTTTTGCGGCAGCTATCGCTGGTAAACTGGCGATATCAGCAGTTTGCATCAGCTTGAGAATAGGGCGATAAATCTATCGCCACTTTTGCGGCGCTAAAGTGCCGATAAATTGGCAATGAGTCCTTGAGAATATGCCCCTAATCAAAGTAGAAAGAACAACACCAGGCGCATCCCATCTATGGAGTTGGTATCCTTACCGAATAACGTTTGTTAATAGCCAATCCCTTATCTTAAAATACAGTATTTTCTGGTTTGCTTTAACTCCACGCTTCACATCTGTAAAGAATCCACTCTTTTGTGCAGCCAGGTTTAATCATTAGCCCTGGCAAAAGAAACTCCTGCAGCACTGGAAAACTGGCTACTGTGGAACGAGCCAAAGGTAAGTAATAACTTAATTTGGGAATGGAGGGCTTCTTTATTCGTGGAGTTTGAGTTGTCACTTCACCCCTACCACCACAATCCTATGGTCTTTCTTTCCTTGTACAAACCACTTTAGCTTGGCACTTTTGTTCAATTAATTCGATCGAAAAGACCAAAAACCATAACTCCCAGAATGCATTAGTTTATTAAAGGAAAACATATGACTGGAAAATATGGTGCACTCCAATAACCTGAATTTGTCTTGTAATTCTAAGCAGGGCAGCTACAAAGAATCAATTTGAACGCATATGTCGATTTCTTTGGCATTTCAGCTCAAATTGAGTGTTTTTATCTTAGTAGAGAATGATTGGTGATAGAAAAATTAGCTACACAGTTAAAAGTCATTGTGATAGTACAGTTAAGATTTCCGGTGGAATGGGTCATGAGGTTGGGCAGATGTTACAAATATTCATAAGGTGGTGGTGTGCGTTTTGGGTCTTCTTCACCTGTCACTTGCCCAATGAAGTGTGACACTTTTGGGTAGTCTGGGTTTTAGCCAGACACTTTCCAGGCTTGGATTTTCAAACCCATACTTAATGTAAAAATAAAAAGCACATGAATGCGAACTGCTGTTGGCCAAAAGGTTAGGACTCATTTAAGCTGTCACACGTGACATGGGTCCACTTGGCAGCGTTCCATCATGTTTTTATTTAGCCAGTTTCTATGTGCTTTATTTATTTATTTTTTGTTGCTTGTGCTGCTTTGGATTATAGTACCTGCAGCTCTGCATTTGTAGTTGGAAACAAAATAGACGTAGTAAAATTGGGGAAGCACGGAGTCACTGGGAGTAGTGGAGAGAGCCCTGCTGCCTCTGTCTTTACTTAAAGTTTTGTAAACAGAGTGATAGCAGTAGTCTGCAGAAAATTTTCCAGAGCTATGTAACACAAGAACTCTACCCTCCACCTACCCCCTCAGGAGGAGTTACTATAAGCGGTGTAGCAGCCGATTATGTCACTGTGTGTCTCATTACTGTCAGCTCGGTATCACAATAGGTTACTCTGCATCTGCATGGGTTATCATTAGAGTGCTTCACACACCTCACAAGACCAGAGGCGCTTTGTTGTGGTTGGGTAAGGTGTGTGCATGCTTACATTACTGAGGTTGCTTTAACTGCAGATGCAACAGTGCAGTAAAAATGGATGGATGTTTGTGCTAGCTCACAATTGGTCGCTTCAACTGCGGGCTAACGAGAGCATTTTCTGTTTGTTCCATGTAACTGAGGGGTAGCTGAGCTCCCACCGCCTCTCACTGACTGCATACCTGGAGGGCTACTTTGCTGTTTTAGAAGCTATGGACAGCTCTGTAAGGTAAGGGCTAGGTCAGGCCAACCAACCTACAAATGAAATAGCCCATGGTATAGCTTTGTTTCTTATACGTTAGTATGTGTGGTGTAATATGAGGCACACGCACAACACCCATAGGTCTAAAACGGATTTAGCCCCAGCCCCTCGTATGTCTCAGCCCGGAATGCTGCATCTCCCGCTGCTGTGGCATCATCTAGAGTCTTATCTCAGCCACACCGAGTTTTTCACAAGTCTTTAAAAGACAATTTATGTGCCTTTGGTGAGCTGGTTAACAAGGCTTTGTCTGTGTTTTTTCACTAGTTCCAGTACACCCTGGGTCCCCACTCTACCTATTCCTTACATTTGTATTTTATTTTCACTGCCACAGTGGGAGAATGCATTTAGTGAAAAGGCATCTCACAAGTAGGAATGCCACCTTTCCAAAAGAAAATACCCCCCATTTGTTGTTGTTTAAAGAGTCTGCAAAGGCTTCGCCTTCACACTAAATAGGGTTCTAAATAAAATGGTATGTATTCATTTGTACCATGACTTTTCTGTCTCACACAAGCACGCCACTCACCCTATAAGTGACGATACTGCACTCAAGCCACTTGTCATTAACTGACGCCATTCTCCATCCGCTTACCCTGTGGTCACATGAGCACTCCGCTTACCCTGCACTCACAGTGGTCACACTGCACTCACGCCCTTCACCCTCCTCCTACCATGCACTCACATGAGCACACTGCTCACCCTGCATGCACTTCACACCCCACGCACTTGTCACTTTCACCGGTCACCTTACACTCACAGCGATCAAGTTGTTAACCTGCACTCACAACATTCATCCTCCTCTTACCCTGTGTTCACATGAGCACACTGCTCACCCTGCACTCACAGTGCCAACACTTCACTCATGCTCCTCACCATAAGCTCACGCTTTTCACCCTGCACTTACACAAGCACACTACTAACCCTGCACTCATGTGACACATCACTCATCTGTCACTCTCACTGCTCACTTTGCAATCTCACTCAAACGAGCACATCACTCACCATGCATTCATTCCTCCCACTCTGCACTTTCACTGCACCCAAACTCATATGTCTCATCACTCACCCTGCAGTCTCTCCTCTCACCCTCTTCTCACACTGTCACATCCCTCACTGTGCACTCAGGCACTCCTCCCACTCACACAGCTCATCCTTCACTCACATGCAAACAGCACTCACTCTGACATCACACCACGCAAGCAAGCACAGCACTCACCCTGGAGTCACACCACTCACCCTGCACGCACATGGACAAACCTCTCTACCTGCATTCATAGAGGCACTCTGTTCATCCTATTTGTACACAGGGACAATAATCTGCCGGAACTAAAAGCGTTAAAGTAACCATGTTGTTCCTGCTTACAATTCACATGCTTAACTTAATCTTGCATTCCCTATCACTGTTTGCTTTTTCCAGGATGTTGTTACTTTTTATTTTTCAGGCTGCATATTACTCTTGTCCCCCCTCCCTCATAACCTATTTCCAATTTTCTGGTTCTCCAGCACCACAAGATCATACAAATGGCAATAGTGCTATGCACATATAATCATTTCACTGCAAGTAAAAAAACAAAAGTTAAAAATATTGTCATTTTCAAATCCAAGAGCTCTAACTTTCTCAAATGCGAGACCGATTGCATTGTAAATGCTTGTTTAATATATGATGCCCCATTCTGGTTCACATATCTGCAACACTTTACATTCTAAACTCTTTTACAGATGAACAACAGGCGAAATGCCATTATACATCTTCTATACATTCACAAATCTGTTAGAAAACGCTTCCACCTTGATGATTTGGCAATGATTGAAATCTATGCCTGATATAAATGCCTGAATTCCTCATGGTGGAACTTTACACCTGACCTTCAAGGCTATTGTGAAAGAGGCCCATTTCCCTACCTGACCTCGCCCCTTTTTCCATGTACATTTTCATCAAAAATACATATCACCCTATCACCAAAGCTTATTGATAATTCGTTTTGATTATTGTATTGTATTGTGCCTGTCCTGCCGCCTCTCATAGGGGCCAAGTTGCCCTGTATTGGCAGAAACTTTGGGCCAGTCCGGCTTTTTTGACATCGGTACATCGCACTTTGGCGGTTGCACTTTTTTTTATTTTTTAAATTGTGAGTTCGGGCTAAAATTCTCAGTATTGAAAATGATGTTGGCTGCACATACTGAACCTGAGGATGGCTTCACACATGCCAAGGAGGTAGTTAACATCTGTGTGGGGGTAGTTAACATCTATGACCATACTTTCTGATTGATGAAGGGTATTTCCGTACTAATTTATTGGTGCCAAATCCCTAAAGTTACTTCCGCATGACACATTTAATTCTTGAAGTAAGATATTTAGTTTGTTTCGTCGTCAACCAGCAGTGTGCTGGTCACAAATGAGAGATGTTCAGCAACATAGAAAGGTGTTAGTTATTGCTTTATACTACTGTGCAAGGCCACGCCCAACAGAAATATGTGTGGAAACATCTGCAATAATGTTGGCACATTTCTGCTCTAAATATGTTTGATTTTACAACAGTAACTCTATTGACTTGTTTTCTGTATTTCTGAGGTTTACTCCCATTTTTAGTGCAAAGGTTTGTGGACCCAAGAGTAGTACAAATGTGTATCAGTGATTTTTTTTTAACAGTAGATGTGAGGAAATTACACCACGGCCCTAATGGAAATCTGTTCCTATGTGCAATGTCTTTACAATATTTCCATGGCCTTATAAGGACCTGGATCTAACAGAGAAGTACAAATCGAGTTAAATCAATCAATCAATCATAACATTTGTAAAGCGCGCTACTCACCCGTGAGGGTCTCAAGGCGCTGGGGGAGGGGTGCTGCTACTGCTCGAATAGCCAGGTCTTGAGTAGCCTCCTGAAGGTAAGTAGGTCCTAGGTCTGCCGTAGGAGGATGGGGAGTGTGTTCCAGGTTTTGGCGGCGAGGTGGGAGAACGCTCTGCCGCCGGTGGTCGCTCTTCGGATGCGGGGGACGGTGGCGAGGGCGAGGGCGAGGTCGGCGGAGCGGAGCTGGCGGTTCGGGGTGTAGAAGGTGAGTCGTCTGTTGAGGTATGCCGGTCCGGTGTTGTGGAGTGCTTTGTGTGCGTGGGTGAGGAGCTTGAAGGTGATCCTCTTGTTGATGGGAAGCCAGTGCAGGTCTCTCAGATGGGGTGTGATGTGGCTGCGGCGAGGGATGTCGAGGATCAAGCGTGCAGAGGCGTTCTGTATGCGTTGTAGTCGTTTCAGGAGTTTGGCCGAGGCTCCTATGTGTAGAGGGCGTTTCCGTAGTCTAGCCTGCTGCTGACGAGGGCTTGGGTGACCGTTTTTCTTGTTTCGGTGGGGATCCACCTGTAGATCTTTCGGAGCATGCGGAGGGTGTAGAAGCAGGAGGACGAGACGGCGTTGAATTGCTTGGTCATGGAGAGTGTTGAGTCGAGGATGAAACCTAGATTGTGTGCGTGGTCGGTGGGAGTTGGTGCTGCTCCCAGTGCGGTCGGCCACCAGGAGTTGTCCCAAGCCGAGGGGGTGGAGCCGAGGATGAGGACTTCCGTCTTGTCCGAGTTCAGCTTCAGATGGCTGTTCTTCATCCACTCGGCGACGGCTTTCATTCCTTCATGGAGGTTGGTTTTGGCGGTGAGGGAGTCCTTGGTGAGGGAGAGGATCAGCTGGGTGTCGTCGGCGTAGTAGATGATGTTGAGGTCGTGCAGTCGGGCGACGTGAGCGAGTGGTGCCATGTAGATGTTGAACAATGTCGGGCTGAGGGGTGATCCTTGGGGTACTCCGCAGATGATCTCGGTGGCTTTGGATCGGAAAGGGGGGAGGCGGACGCTCTGGGTTCTGCCGGAGAGGAAGGAGGTGGTCCAGTCCAGTGCTTTGTCTCGGATCCCTGCGTTGTGGAGGTGTGTGCGTAGGGTGCGGTGGGCAGACAGTGTCGAAGGCGGCTGACAGGTCCAGGAGGATGAGGTCCGCGGTTTCGCCGTTGTCCAGCAGGGCCCTGATGTCATCGGTGGCGGCGATGAGGGCAGTTTCGGTGCTGTGGTTGCTGTGGAACCCGGACTGGGACGGGTCTAGGACGCTGTTCTCCTCGAGGTAGCGGGTCAGTTGTCTGTTGACGGTCTTCTCGATGACCTTCGCTGGGAACGGGAGCAGGGAGATGGGTCGGAAGTTCTTGAGGTCCTTCGGATCAGCCTTGGGTTTTTTGAGTAAGGCGTTGATCTCGGCGTGCTTCCAGCTCTCCAGGAAGGTCGCTGTCTCGAAGGAGGTGTTGATGGCCTTGCGGAGATGGGGTGCGATGGTGGTGCTGGCTTTGTTGAAGATGTTGTGTGGGCATGGGTCTGACGGAGAGCCGGAGTGGATGGAGTTCATGATTTAGATGGTGTCGTCGTTGTTTATGTTGGTCCAGGTGAGCAGGGGAGCGGTGTGGATGGTGGCCGTGAGGTCGGAGGTCTCGGTGGCTGTCGGGACAATCAGGGTGTTGAAGCTGTCATGGATGTCTGCGATCTTGCGGTGGAAGAAGGTGGCGAGGGAGTCGCACAGGTCTTGCGAAGGTGGGATGTCGTTGGTGTTGGAGCTGGGGTTGGAGAGTTCCTTCACGATGTTGAAGAGCTCTTTGCTGTTGTGTGCGTTGTTGTCTAGGCGGTCTTTGAAGGAGGCCCTTTTGGTGGATCTAATGAGGTGATGGTGTCTGCGGATGGCGTTCTTGTGGGCTGCGTAGCTGTCCGGTGTCTGTTCGCGGTGCCATTTCTTCTCTAGTTTTCGGCAGGTTTCCTTGGAGGCCTGGAGGTCTGCGGTGAACCAGCTGGCTTTCTTGTTGGTGTGTCTGTTGGAGGGTTTCTTGATTGGGGCGAGAGTGTTGGCGCAGTCGTCGATCCACTGTCTGAGGTTGCGGGCGGCGGTGTCGGGGTCGGTGGGGTCGACGGGTGGGCTTCGGGCGAGGGTGGTGTTTAGCTGGTCTTCGGTGACTTTGCTCCAGCAGCGGCGAGGGATCTGTTGAGCGCGGTGGTGCGTGGTGGGTTTCCGGAAGCGGAAGTGGATGCAGCGATGGTCGGTCCAGTGGAGTTCGGTGGTGTGGCTGAAGGAGACGTGGGAGCTTGCGGAGAAGATGGGGTCAAGCGTGTGGCCGGCAGAGTGGGTGGGTGTTGTGACGAGCTGTCTGAGTCCGAGGTTGGCGAGGTTGTCGATCAGGGTGGTGGAGTTGGTGTCGTTGTTGTTCTCGAGGTATAAGTTCAGGTCCCCGAGGAGTATGTAGTCTGTGGATGCCAGGGCGTGCGTGCTGACGAAGTCGGCGATGGAGTCGCTGAACTGTGGCCGTGGTCCGGAGGGTCTGTAGACGAGGGTTCCTCTGAGGGTGGTGTTGGGATCGGTGTGAATCTGGAAGTGCAGGTGTTCGGCGGTGCTGAGGGTGTCGTCGGTGCTGGTCGAGACTCTGAGGGTGTTCCTGTGGACGATGGCGATTCCTCCTCCTGTTCCATTGGTGCGGTCCCTGCGGGTGATCTTGTAGCCGTCCGGGATGGCTATGGCGATTTCGGGTGCCGAGGAGGGGTTCATCCAGGTCTCCGTCAGGAAGGCGACGTCTGGGGAGGTGGAGTCGAGTAGGTCCCATAGTTCGATGGCGTGCTTGCGGGCGGAGCGGGTGTTGAGTAGGATGCATCTGAGGTGGTTGCGACCTTTCTCGGTGGGTGGATTGGCGGATCGGATGCTGGTGAAGCTGCAGTTCCGGCAGGAGAAGGGTCCTTGGGTGCGCTTCGGGCGGCCAGGAAGCAGGTGTGGGATCATCCGGTGTTGAGTGCGTGGAGGGTGCTGGCATCGTAGCGGTGACGGGCATTGTGGCGTTTGCGGGGGCCAGGGGTTCTGGCGCTGGGCGTGGTCCAGACGCGGACAAGGTCATGTTTGTTGTTAGTTGAGCCTGTTCTGCATAATAGATTGGGCACTGTGGCCCAATAAAACGGCGAATTTAGAAAACCAGAGTATCTAGAGCAGTGATGTTTAAATCATGATTTCCATGGGGTCATGAGAGTCACATCACGTGAATAGCATTATAAAGACCTTACTCAGTGGACTGAGCGCTTGATCCTTCAGCCGTGGTGCGCTATAGGCTCAAACCCATGCTGTAAATCAGATCATAAATGAGTGAAAGAAAAGAGAGAGAAGTTTACTCTTAATTTCCTTCCGGTAGAGCCTTTTCTCATAGTTGCAATCCGGATTAGCATTTCAGAATTCAAGCACTGTGCACCGGGATGATTAGGCATGGCAGCCAAAATCATTAGGCCGCAGGAGAAAGAAACTTGTGACCTCCTTGTTACTTCACAAGTTGGGTAGAGATCAACATGGATATGAACGTGTTAGGTTCAGTTAAGATCGCAAAAGAGACGAAGGATTGTCAAAGAAAAAGTGAAGAAAATTGGGGTATTATACTAGGACAAAGCCAGAGCATAATTGTTGCCTCCTGGTTTTATTATAGGCATAGAACATAGCGTGACCAGTCAATATTATTTAATGTATTGTGCGTGTGAATACATATATATAATTGTACTAACAATGCCCATGGACGTAGCACATAATACGAACTTAATTGTGTTTGCACTAAATAATATAATACTAGATTCGGATTATCCCCTGAACAATGTTCCAGTTTTGGAACTTGTTAGCAGCGTGTCACAGAAATATCCTTGCTACAAATGCATACGTCCACTGAGCTACCTTACCAGGATTTGAACCTTTGACTTGCATGCTATCAGGAAGTACTGTGCTGAGGGTGCATTTATTTTGCAATTAAACTCATCGACTGTGATAAGGGGCAATTTGCTTTATATGGCCAAAGCTTAAAGTCTAGATTTTTGCATCAAAGGTGGTACCCTGAAAGCTATATAGAAGTTCTTTGCATGGCTCCACAAAGACTACAGTTGCCTAGGAGCTCCATTGGCAGGCTAATAGGGAGTCGAATGGATTATGAAGGCTTGGAAAAAGACTCTGGTCTCGAGGAAGGACTTCCAGGGCCACAGAGGAGGAACTGCCAATCTAAATGGGCTCAAAGTGAGAGTCCGGGGGCTAACAGAGGTGGTTTGACGGCAAATTAGATTCAACAGAAAGGGCTGGGTGATAGGCTCTAAGAACCAGTAGAGGAGGTCACAGAAGGTCCGGGTGTTGTTAATGCCCAGCTTTAGCAGTTACAGAAGGAATTGGGGGTATATGTGCAAGAACTGCCGCTAATTAGCGTTAGTGTTAGTTAGCTGCAGTTTTCCTAACGCGGCCTATTACCAAAAACTATCGCCCTGTTAGTGATGTATTTACAATACATCGCTACATGGCGATAGTTTCAGGTAGCCGCGGTGAAAACCGCTGCTAACACTAGCGTGAAGGCGTGAAGGTGATACAAATTCTGACGTTAGCGGGCGAAAACTGACGAAAGGCCAATTTGCAGGCAAAAAACTCACGTTAGTCAGCAGAACTTCACCTTTTTTGCTTCTAGAGGCAAAAATAGCCAATAAGGCCACCTCCAATTACAAAAAATAAAAGAAAAACAATGGAATACAGAATGGAGCATCCAGGGACAAGTGCAGCACAGATCAACAACCTCCCAAACCCCCCCAACAGCCAGGATGACCAGCCAGAGTCCCAGGGGAAGAGGATATGCAGGGCTATATATATAAAAAGAGGCGCATCGCTGGGGAAAACCTGTCATGCATCACTTTCCATAGCACCCTCCTTGCAACACCATGGCAGCCAAAACCTTGAAAGCGCTGACCATCACCGGGGCCCGGAGGCCTCGCTGTGCCTGCGTCTGGGACCCGGCGTGGGATGTGGAGGTGCTCTGGAGTTGCTAGGCCATGGCTGTAGACATTGAGGTGTTGCCGATGGCCCTTAACTGGTGGTGAAGTCTGCCAGGTCACATGGAGACACGTTGCTGACCTTTGTGAGAAGACCGCCTGGTGCCCCTTGGAGCTGTGAACAGTAGAGGCGCTCCTGCACACCAACGTAGAGAGGTCTGCATCGCATACCACGTGCCACCATTACACCGGAGTGCACGGAAGGGATTACCAATGGTGGGCTGAGCCTCTCTGCATCACAGGCCGGTGGATGTTGCGCTGGCCGGACGCTGTGGAGGGTGAGGCCCCTGAGCTGCACCGAACTTGTGTGGCCGGAGCACTGCAACTTCACACATAAGAGGGCCCTGTTGCATCACCTGCATCGGGAGGATCCCCAGTGGACTTGGCGGTGACTGCTGTACCCAGGCTTGTGGAATCCCGCCTGGCTGAGGCTCCTGCTGGCTGAGTCACAGATTTGGAGAGAGTGCAGCGGATTGCGCCACGGTGCCAATGTCCAGGTGAGGAGAATCTGGGGCGCACAGCGGAGGAGGCCCTGGGGTCGTGTCGGGCCCAGGCCTAGCGCCTCTGGGTGACGCACCCCAAGTGGTGGCTCCTCAGCTATGGCGGAAGAGCGTCGCCCCACTGCTTTCAAGCAGTGCAAGAAGAGGAAACATAACATGATGATAACTTTCTGATATTCTCATGCTATGTTTCCTTTGCGGGCAGGAGGGTGGGTGGGGCTGCTCTACTCACCTTAGCAGGGCATGGGCGGAGTGGTATGCTCACTCAAGTGCACAATGACTGTTTGATCTGCCCTATCAGACAGCCCAAAGCAGTCATGCGCACTTCCCTGTTCGCAATGCAGGCTGCATTACAGCATGCCCACCCCTCCAGCTCCTAGCTGAACGCCTTGTCACAGTGCTCAAGAACAATCACAAAGCCGCATTGAGGCATTGTGATTGGCTTAGGGTAGGGAGCCTGGCTGCCTGCTTCCTGTTCCTGGAAGCAGACTCAGGACAGCAGGAGCATAGAAGACGTGGGACCCGGCCTCGAGGTAAGATTAAAAAAAAATATATATTTACAACCCCCGCTCCCACCTGCATCCCCACCCCCTCCGGTGTACTTTTCCATGTTTCCCGCCTCCCAGTTGTCCAGTCACCCCCGCAGCACTGCTTAATGGCGGCCGCTGTTCGGCCACGCGCAGCAGGTGTACTACTGGTGCGCCAAAGGCAAGCCTGTCTGCATCCGTCCATCCCTGGACCGCGCCAAGCACCAAGGACCCTTCCTCTCGGACACTGCACTGCTACGACGCCAGCACCCTCCTCGCCATCAGCCCTGGACACCACATCGCCTGCCATCTAGCATCACTGTAGAATTCCCTTGCACCCTGCGCCTGCCGAAACTGCAAATGCACCTTCTGCCACATCAGCACAACAGCGCCTCCTGTCGCACAGCCGACCAACAGTGCAGCCGACAGGCTCAACTGCATCCTCCTCAATGTGCGGTCCCTCGACAAACACACAACAGAAATCTGGGACCTCCTCGACGCCACCTCTTCAGACATCGCCTTGTTCACAGAAACCTGTACCAACATCTGCTCCGGATAGGACATCGCCATCACCATCCACGACGGCTACAAATTCACCCGCACTGACCACCTCAAGCGCCCAGGAGGCGGCATTGCCATTGTCTAAAAAAGCACACTGCGACTGACCACGCACTCTAATGACCCGACGGCTACCATGGAGCACCTCCACTTCCAGAACTTAGAACTTAGAACTGAACTTAGAGGCAGTGTTTTGGGTTTTGCACCATAAAAGGAATTCCTTGTAAATATCACGAAGTGGGGTTAGCTGCAATTTTTTCACAGTTACGCCCACCTTGCATCTCATTTTCGTTAACTCTCGCTAATAGAAGTGGCGATCTTTAAAATTCACGTTTTCGCTGGAAAAGTGCTGCTAACTCCAGTTAGCGGCAACTTGTAAATAAGGCAATAAAGAAATAGCCGCCGTAACGTCAAAAAACTGACGCTACGGCGGTGTTAAGTCCTTCTACATATGCCCCTGGGTTCTTTAGGTGCATCTTCTGTCTGCCACTTGGCTCTTGAAAGGATGGATGGGTGAAATTGCAAATAGATGAGTGTGTGAAAGGATGGGTGGATGAGTCGGTGAAAGGATGAGTGGGTGATAACATGGTGAGTGAAAGGATGGCAGAGGAAATAGAAATCTGAGAGGATGGATGAATGTGTGGAAGGATGGCAGAATAAATGGAAATATGAGAGGATGGGTGTGTGTTAGCAAAAGAATGGCAGAGAAAATAGAAATCTGAGAGGATGGCTGTATGGCTGGATGTATGGATGTATGGATGGATGAATGGATGGATGGATAGATGGACAGCATAGTAAATGGAAATCTGAGAAGATGGGTAGATGTGTGGGTGAAAAATGGCAGAGTAAATGGAAATCTGATTGAGTTGATGGACAAAAAAATTCAACTGATGGATGAAAGTCTTTAGTAGTGGATGGGTAAGTCAAATCATGGATGTATGGCTAGATGGATGTATGGATGGATGGATGCATGTATTTGTGGATGTGTGGATGGATGGAATGGCCAATGGAAGGCTGGAACTGTGAAATATTGAATGATGGATGGCGGAATGAATGGATAGCAGAACGTAAAGGTGAAAGGGTATTTATCAGTGGATGGATGGAAGGTGAAATGACGACTGGATATATTCTTCGATGGAAGAGACCAGGTAGCTCTTCTAGGAAGGGACTGGCTCACTTATGTCACTTGCTTGGCGCCATCAGATCTTTGATTCAAAGTGGAGGTATTTTAATTTGTGGTTACTCTCATGCAGAGGGTTCTCTGACTAGCCAGCCAGGGCCAAGAGTTTGTGAGTTCAGGTCTGTGAGGGTCAGCTGAGGACTGTGATGGCCAGCTGAAATATTGTTGGAGACAACTGCAACAGCATGTTGACAGTGATTGTGGGAAGGCTGAGGCCTAGTAGAGACGTCTGACAGGCTGTGAATGCTAATTGAGTGACTTTGAGGGTCATTAAAGGTGACTGAGTTTCAGTCAGAGTTCTGAATACTAGCTTAAAGTTTCTGATGCTCAATAGTTGATCCCTGAGAGCTTTGCAAGATTGGGCTGAGGGAGTATCAGGGTGGGCAGAGGATCTTTGAATGATGGGGAAGGATGACTGAGTACAAGGATGTTATCTGTTAGTGTTGGCTGTGGCATTGTAATGGCCATGTATGGTAAACTGATTGTTTGAGTATATGATCTGTGATGGAAATCTGAGGGACAACTTAAGTGCTGAGTAAGGGTGGCTGGATGCGGTCTGAGGTACTTACAGTTGCTAGAGGCTCTAATAGTCAGTAGAAAAGTACTAAGGGGCTGGTTCTTGTTCAAAGTGGTTCTGAAGGTTGGCAAAGGAGCTTTGAGGATGATAAAGGTCCAAACATCAGACCCCTACCCCAGCATCTGGCTCATGGCCATGCATCGAACATTGATAGGGCAAAATAACCTAGGACAACGTTCCTGTGCCCTTACCCTCCCCAGCACATACTAACAAAAACTCCCACACTTACTTAGCTATCCTGTTGGAGAGTCAGATGCCCCACATTAGGTGCCTGCCCTCAAGACTGAGTTTCTGCTGCCTGGGAGTGTGGGATGAATTTGCATTGATGATGCCCAAGGAGTGGCTGCCTTGCGTGTTAAGGAAGCTCACACTGCTGCTCCCTCTGGTGCAGATGTTCTGTGCTGGAGGTAAATATTGTTGTGTTGCAGCAAATGCTGTGCCTGTTCTTTGTATGTTAATGCGCCATGCCAGCAGTATTAAATGCTATTAAATATTTTAGTAGATTATGCCACTTCGAGGGGTCAGGCACAGTTTTTTTTTTTTTTTTTTGCTTAAGAGTGTCTAGCAGAGAAATAAAGGCCCCTTACCCAAAAAGGAGTGAATCTTGCCAGGAAACAAACACGCATATTGTGAATTAACCCAATGATCTCAAAGAGAGATAGCTGTAGGCATATATGCAGTACCCACAGCTACCAACAGGGGTTGAAACATAAATCTATTGTTCACGAACATGTTGCCTGTGCGCATATAAACAAAGAAACGATATTGAGTTTTCTCTTCGGATTTTAATTAAAATGCACCTGCGTCTGCTAATTAGCCAAATTCAATGAATGCATTTTTATGCAGATATGCAGTATGGAAATATAAAGTCTTGTAGTCGAAACCAGATTCATTTTTTATGTCAATAAGTTCTCAAATACAAATTAGAAATCCTCAATATTTGGTTTGTAGCAGACATGGGAAATGGCTTCTCTGTGCTAAATTGGGTTCAAGTGCTTGTAGTTAAACACATCAAAGGAGTCAGGCTTTTGCAATCTATAATATTGGTAAAAATGAAGGGCTAAGATCAGGCCCTCGTTCGCGTATTTGATTTTATAACGGTGACCTCATTGATTTCACGTGTGACCTACATATCTTTAGTGTGGATTAGGAAAAAATATTTCCCAAAGAACTTTCTTTCAACGATGTTATCCAGTAATTGCATATTAATTATAGCCCATCAGTTAGAATATCGAGCTTTTCCTTTAATTTGTCCTTGTAACTAAAGTGTTCAATTGGTCGCTTTTTCAGCCTGATGTTTATTAAGTTATTTTGGTACATTGATCATTAACACAGGTACTGTTCAAGTCGGTAGCAGAAGCACTTGTGCACGAATGTCCAGCTCCTTGCAGTTCCCCAAACAACAAATACGTACTTTTTGATTTGGATTAATCATCCTTTTTAGCCCGTAATTAAAATATACGTTTGCATTTTGCTAACCTACACAAAGCCGCTGCCCCAGGGCGAATGTTTGCTTTAAATAAATAGCCACAACAAAATTTTAAAAAATGAAATAGTAAAAGAGAGTTAAAGTTGTAAAGATATGGGGAACATTTGCCTATTTGCCAGAAGCCAATTCCAGGACATCAGCGAGGAATCTTGGATGAAGTGTAGCACAAATGCAGATACCAGATGCCATATTACAGAATCATTGTAATAGCGCAAAAACTGTGTGTGCAATAGAGAATGAAGTAAATAGCATTAGCGAAAGGCCAGGGGCCGTATTATGTTTTGGCAATGCGCCCCATTATGGTTTATGCGCTGCCCCCAGGGCAGCCACAAACTCACGCTGCCCCCAGGGCAGCGCATTCATGTGAAAACACGGAGCAGCCGCTCCGTGTTTTCACTGTGCAGGCGGCATCTGCCTGCACTTTCAAAAGGGTTTAGAGATCCCCTTGCAGGCGGGTGCAGTCATTGACTGCACCCGCCTGCAAGGGGATGCCTGGGGGTCCATGGGACCCCCATTATCCCCTGCAGAGGGCTGCTGTCAGGAGGTGCCTCCTTTAAAATGGCGCACTGTCAGCGCGCCTCCTGAGGGCTTCTTTGACGGGGGCGGGCGCAGAGTCATAGGAATCCCCTCATTTGCATAGGGTACGCCCCTATGCAAATGAGGGAACACTGTCTGTTGAAAGAGCTGGCACTTTAAGTGCGCTAGCGATATCGGTATTATAGAGAGGACGCACAAGCGTCTGCGTCCCCTCTATAATACCAAAGTGCCCCGGGGGCGCGCAAAGCGGGCTCAAACGCCTGTTGCGCCCCTGGGGCACTTTTTGTAATATTGCCCCTGATTGATTTCAATCTACTTTTGCAACGGCTGTGGGAAAAAAGTGGAGAAAATAGTTTGTGCCTGATTTAGAGTTTGGCAGACGAGGTGACTTAACCACAAACGTGAGGGATATCTTATTGGATATATTACACTTGTAATAAGGCAAATGGAATATCCGTCACGTTTGTGACCGAGTAGCTCGTCCGCCAATGTCTGAACCAAACATCTCCACTTTTTAAACGTGAAGGATATTCTCGTGTTAAAAAATCTTTTCCATTTTTATTGCATTATTAACTAAAATAATATAAAGCAATAGTGCTACGTTTTTAACATGTGATTTATAGACTACGGCCCTCATTTATGGGATTTTCGTGTAGGACAGTGCAGCAAGGCACCTTGCTGCTCTGCCCTACGCCAAAGAAAAATGGCGGGAAGGCACCGTATGTATACAATACGGTGCATTCCTTTCCTTTATCCCTGCGCTGGTGTCGTTTCGGCAGCCTAGCGCCAACATAGGCACCCTGGCACCACGGTGCAAGGGTCCCTCTGTTGCATGCAGTATTGTTTTTATGCAGGAAGGAACACTTTCCTGCACAAAAACAATCGTAAGAGTCGTTTTCCTCTTCTGCAGCACACATAGATAGATGAAAAAACGAAAAGAAATAAGCCTATTTCTCCTTGTT
Organism: Calotriton arnoldi; assembly: GCA_963921515.1. Classification (NCBI taxonomy): domain Eukaryota; kingdom Metazoa; phylum Chordata; class Amphibia; order Caudata; family Salamandridae; genus Calotriton; species Calotriton arnoldi. The sequence goes on along the minus strand of CAWUFW010007864.1, from coordinate 935,536 downwards.
ACGCCACACCTCGGCAGGCGTATGGTTTTGGTTCTTCCCCAGGTTTACATGATTTTGTAAATCTGGGGCAGCGTCAAAATCCATGGGTGTTGCGTGGGAAAACCCACCGCAACGCCCATGGAAAGCCTCCTGGGTGCAGAGTAAGGCCATGCAGTGATTTGTACTCCGTTGCCATACTTAAGATTTATGAGGCCACTCAAATCCATGCAGGGTGGCTCTGCGTGGGTTCATAAATCAGATTGAGAGGCCTGCGTCATGCATATACCACTTTACGTGGTGCAAAAGTGACACAGGGTAGTCATAAATAAGCCCCCTAATTTGTACTTGTTAAACTATCTATTACACATTTAAACTGATTAATAAGTTATATATTCATCGATAATGGCTTCACAATCTCCTCAATTTAGGCTGGAGGAAAATCTGTTTGCTTTCTATCCTATTTTATAACCAGCAAAATGGTACAGCAAGATTTGCCCTTTCTTTTCACTAGCTCTATGTTCCTATAGTATGATGCCGACTTCTGCGTCTGATGGACAGATCTTCTGAGGCAGAGATGAGGAGTTGAAGAGAGTAAAGGATTGCTGCTTTTACCTTCTGTTTGTGAACAATGAGCCACCAAAATCCTAAAAATAGCTTTTCGTATTGAAATCACAAAGCCCAAATTGTAAAAGTTGGAAGTAACTGATAAATTGCCCCAATATTTGGAGCAGATTTCAGACTTTTAGAAAGTTCATGCGGTAAAAATATTCCACACAAATAGATGATGCACATATTTCTATTTGGAGAATCTCTCTTTCTTTGGAGAAAATCATTTCCATTCACCTCAATCTAAAATCGAAGTAATCCCTAACTTTATCCAGTGTGTAATGGTACTGACTTTTTTAAGGAGTAATTTTAAATGTACTCCCTCCTTCAAGCTTACAAATTGGTGGTGTGGGAGCTGAACCCCAATAATCATCCGAAGCCCAATATTTTATCACCCCAATATTTGTCAAAATAATTTGGCTCCAAAATCTCCAATTGATCTACCAGTTAGAGACTACACTCCTCATAAGAGAAAACACAATTTAGCAGAGTTGATTGAAATAAAATATTGGACTCATAAAAGACTGAGTTATAAATGAAAATAAAGAGGTAGTAGTGTAAGGGGACCGGGGCGACATGGTTACACCTAAGGCCAAGGATTGGGGCTGGCAGTGCAGACATAGGGTATTTGGGTAGTTCTATGTCAGGCCTTCATGGGGGGGTCATCTTCGCGCACCAATTCCTGGAACTGTGTGAGCATAGTATCCCAGAATGCTGCTATACGCCTTTTGCGAAGGCGCCATGCCTCCTCGTAGTGCAGGTTGGTGCTTTCTGCCTCACCCCAGCATAGAAGTGCCTTACGCCATTGGATAAGCGCAGGAGGCTGGGGGGCTCCCCAATGGAATGTGAGGGTGCATTTAGCAAGTAAAAGGGCTATGTACACAAAGCAAGCTCATACCATCTGGTTCTTCCCTCGCTTGTATTTCTCCAGGGCAGTCACAGTCCATGAGTTCAGGTGAGTGAGTTCAGTGACTGTAGCCAGAATTTCGTGAATGACATCCCAGTAGTGATTTAGGGTGGAACATGACCAGCGCATGTGTTGGAGATCCACTGCATTGGATTGGCATCTGGGGCATGTGAGGTTGGCTGTGGGGAATATGTGGTTGACCTTGGATGATATTAGGTAAGCCCTCTGGAGCATTGTGTATTGTATGCCTTTGAATTTTGCATTACAGGAGATACCCTGTGAGGATTCTAGTCACAGTTTCCACTCAGAATCGTGAAGAGGGCGCACAACGTCTTCCTCCCACATCTGTCAGAGGGGTGCTAGAGAATTCCCTCTGTGTTCCCGAATGGAATCAAATGTCGCCCGGTGCCCGTGGTGTACAGAGTGTGTATGATGGCATGGGAGGGGGTTCCTTGTCAACTGTTTGCCACAAGTGGCTGCATGTGGCCAGTAGTTGGCCATGGCTGAGGAATTGACTGGGAGGGATATCGCAGTCCTGTCGCAGCTGGTCAAATGTTAGTAAATGTTGGTCATGGAACAAATCGCCTATTGCGCCAATAGATTTGTTGTGCCAAGCGGTTGGATCCTCAGCAGTGATGGACCCAGGGAATCTCAGCAAGCTGCAAAGGGGGATTACGGGTGAGTATGGTATGGTAGGACATTGAACATCTGTTGGAAACCTCGAGTGAGACATCTGCAGGCCACCCAGACGTGTAGTGACCACAAGTGCTGTAATTTAACAGCAGGCAGCAGGAGCTGGTGGAGGATATCGAACGGCAAAGGCCCATCACTGGTACTGGTTTCGTATAGGTTATTGCCAGCCAGTCAGTGAGATACCCACTGGAGTTGGGCCACAAGGTAATATGATTCAAAGGAGGGAGCTCCCAATCTGCCTTGTCCCACTGGTAGTTGGATTTTGGTAAGAGCTATTCGACGCTGCTTGTTGTCCAAAAGCAGCTCCACAAGCATGGAATCCAACTCGTGAAAGAGCAGTCTGGGAGGGTAGACCGGTATAATAACAAAGTAGTATAATAAACGGGAAAGGATTACCATTTTAGAGAGGGCGACTTTACCTGTGAGGGCCAGAGACAAACAATTTCAGAACTAGGTCTGGGATTTAAGGGTTCTGAGTGCCCACTTCAAGTTCCCCTCCAACAGGTCGCTCTGGGAATGGTATAGGGGGATTCTGAGATAGCGACCTGTTCCCCCTGCCCAGGTCAGCTAAGTACCGCTTAGTCAGAGCGCTTGTGACGAATTGTTATGGTGGAGGGGAAAGACCAGCGACTTTGTCCAGTTCACTCATAGGCCTGCCGCCTCCTCAAAATCTTGGATGGTTACATGTATCGCCTCTGCACTGAAGCAAGAGTTTCGAAGGTACAGTAGTAGGTCATTACCGTATAGTGACAATGCATGGATTGTCCCATCTGGTGGCATCCCCCATTGCTCTACTTTCATCTGGAGGCGGATTGCCACGGGTTCTACAGCAATGGCGAAGAAGATAGGAGAGAGAGGGTGGCCCTGGAAGGTGGCTCGACCAGTCGGGAAAGGAGCAGAGATTAGGCGACCGATTCGTACCCAAGAGGACAGGACGGTGTATGGTAACTTCATGTACGCTAGGAGACATCTACCAATGCAAGTCTGGCCAGTACCTTCAAAAGGTAATCCTAGCATAGCATATCAAACTCCTTCTCCAGGTCAAGTATCAAGCTCACGGAATGGGGAAACCACAACAACTGGGCCATCATATGGAAAAACTGTCTATGATTATGGGACGTGCTATGGCCGGGGACAAATCCATGTTGATCTGGATGTATGACATTGGGCAGTATCTGGAGATTTTACCCACTATTTTATAACTGGCGCCTAGGAGGGCTATGTGCCAGTCTGAAGACAAGTGAATGGGGTCCCTATCGGGCTTGAGTAAGGAGAGGAGAAGAGACTCCTGTAGGGACAGTGGAAGCGTCCCAGTGTCAAGTGTTTCATTATATATGTCGGCCAATTTAGGGGCTAGATGGATGGAAAATCGATCATAGTACTCCAGAGGTAGTCCGTCCATGCCCGGTGTTTTATTCCTGGCTAAGTTGTGGATGGATTTTTTCAGCTCCACCACTATGATGGGGTAACCAAGCTCTTTGTGCTCAATAACTGACATGCTGGTGAGGGGAGGTCTGCCAGGAATGACTCTGTGGCATCTAAATACGCAGCAGCAGGGGCTGCCCAGTAATGTCTGCAATAGTATTTGTAAATTGGTAGTAAGGTGTTGTGTTCAGAGCGTAAGGTTGGGCCTTGGCCAAGGCCTAACTCAGTAATGGGAGGTGCGCTGGTTTTCTGATGCATCAGTCATGCCAGGAGATGGCTAGGCTTGTCCCCTGAGAAGTGTATACAAGCCATGTGGCCGTGAAATTATAACAGCGCAGATGCTCTAGGAGGGAGGTGTGGTGGTCTTTAGCTGCCTCCAGGGCTGCATGCGTGTTGGCATCATGAGGAGCCTGCCGCTCGAGGTCTGCAAGGGTTATCTCAGTCTGTACAAGGTTCCTATACAGTGCCCGGAGCACCCCGTCCATTCCTGTATGCAAATACCCCTGGTGACCCCATTAAAGGATTCCCATTCAATGGCGCTCATGGTGGCTGTTGCATGGTTTTTAGTAAACTTTCGGCCTATGTGTGTTAGTTGGGATTCGTAGAAGGCTGGGTCGTCTAAGACATCCCACTGTAGGCGCAATGCGAGAAAGGCGAATGTGGTGCACTCCAGTCCAAGTCAATGATGTGCGCTGCATGGTGGTATGTGAGACGCCCGAGGTAGTCCGAATGTTTGATTTGTATAAGGATGGATGCAGAGCAGAGGAATCGGTCAAGATGAACGTATAAGTCATGAGGGGCCGAATAATGTGAGTACTGCTTGAGGTTGGGATTGTGTGCTCTCCAGGCATCCGATGGAGTCCAGTGCCATACCCAATGTGCAAATTGTGTGAAGTGAAGGTGTGTGGGTCCTTGGGGTGAGGTGTGTGTGTCCTGTCTAGGTACGAGTCTGTGCTCCCCTTGATGCCAGTCGCCAGTCTGCCAGTGGAGAGGTGTGGTGCAGCGGCCAGGGCAGCTGACTTCGGAGCACAGGGTTCACAGTTCGATCCCCGGCTCCGGCAGCAGCTCAGCTCAGCACCATGTGACTCTGGGCAATAGCTCACTTAATTTCCACTACGGCCCCCAGCGCCTTGAGACCCGTAAGGGTGAGTAGCTGCGCTATATAAAAACGGACTTACTTACTCGGCTGTCTCCGCGGGGCTAGAGGGGTGCCCGAACTTCTCCTAGCAGGTTTCTAATTTGTGCTCCCTAGTCCGGGCGGGAGCCGTGGCGAGGAATGTTGCCTTAGGCCTGCTGGGGCTGCATGGACGCTCTATTCGGAGCCTCACACTCCTTATCGGTTCTGATGAGAGGCCGAGGCGGTTGTCTCCACCGTCCCCTGGTGTTGGTCGGGGGATTGTTGCGGATGCACAGGAAAAATTCGGATTCTCTTGCTCTCCGTTCCAGAGCTACTCTAGCTTTGGTCTGCCATCTTGAGCGGCCAAGCAATGCCACCCTCTTATCTCCTCCTTGTTCGAGTTTTTAAATCCCCTGTTTCTTTTCTTTCTTATCACAATATCCTTTCACTGTACAGTTTATTAGTTTCAATAACATTTTTTTTCATATCACCATTATTTTTATGGGTGCTACTTCAGCTTGCAGAACTCTATTACCAATACTACTTAGCCATTCACCTACCTTCCCAAACCCAGTCCCTAAATTCTTTATCCAGGACCCTACTGTTTCCCAGACACCTGGCTCTCCTAATGACTCAAATTCATAAGTCAGATTAGTTATGTTAGTAATATATGAATCGATCTGTCCTCCATCATCAGGGACATAAGTACAACACTTCTTTGCCCCAATTACCTTCAAGATTCTGTCCTACTTCATCAAGATAATATCTAATGCGTGACGGTTAAGCATCACCATTGGCCTCATTGCCACAATCTCTACTTTCATCAGCTTGAAAGCCCCTGCTGTGCCCACGGCAAGTCTATCTACAACTCTAGACAATTGCCTAATCTTTATATTGCTCTTGACTGTTCCCATAGGAGGAATTATAGCCCCCAAATTGTCCATAATCACTTGCCTAAAACTTCCCTTCATTCTTCTCATACTGTGCTCCTCATCCAAATCTTCTACATGATAGGAAAAGGTAAGGCCAAATAATATGAATGCACTCAATTCCTTAAAAAATTGAAATAAGCAGTCTTCAAATAAATATAATAAATTCTCCTCAATACTGGTTCTCCCTCAGTTAGAAACTCCCCACTAACTTCATAGGTTTTGTCACATGTACTTTTACCAACAAACTCCATTTTATCTTCTTCCTTATGACTATGCCTTATCATACACATTTCACCTTTCCTTTCTCATTCCATCCTCATGTGTAAACTTGAAAGCCTAAATTCTTATTCTTCCTTGAGCTCTTTCATGGCAATCTCATTCTCTTCTTGAGTCCTTACTACCTTTACACCTCTCTCATTATAATCCAAAATAAAATCACGCTCCTGTTTACTTAATAAACATGAATAAGCAGTATTCAGGTTAGTTTCAGCACCAATGTGTACAATTTCTCTTAAATACTTACCATATTTAATGTCGTTATCAAATTCACTAAAGAGTAGATTTTCCAGTGTCATATTAAAGTAAGTGAGATATGGAGAAAGAAACTCTTCATAATTATAGATTGCCTCAAACACATTACAAGAGAGGGAGTAGGAATGTTCAAGTTGTTCATACTTTGCCCCTTCCCCAACAAATGTAAGAAGAAAAGTACAAACAAAGCAATTACTAACCTGCATAATGTTCAGGTACTCCCTGATCATTCTCGTATATATATTATCTCTAAAACTGAGAATTAAATGCTTTTCATGCATCGGTGTTCCTAATTCCTTATGGTTATTTCAATTTGCAACATCACTAGCTATGCGTTGTGAAACATTTCCCACAGGAGCCAATAAACACACCATCAAGCCAACTAATATCACTAATATTAAGTTAATAATGTCATCCCTAAAATTTTACAGAAAGAGCTTTATCCCATCTTCATAATAGAGACCAAAAACAAAACAAAGCAAAACAAAAATTTCTTGTAGGAAACAAAATCACTTTTTTAATATTCTCTTATAGCACGAACAAGGAAATAATTAAAAAAAAAAAAAGTAACCAGTTTGATTTTCCCATTTTTTTTCTATTCCAAATCACTGTTCTTGTTAATGTGAAGAATTGAAAATCAAAAATCAGCTCTAACCAAACCAACTTATAGGATTTTCCTGCAAAAGTCTCTTTCATTCTTTTTCAACCTTAAGACAGTATTTTCCCACCTCAATTTAGAGCTCATAGAAAAAAAAAATCAAAATCTCTATTTTAATCTCAAAATGGTTCTTCCTACTCCTCAGTTTTCGATTCTAGATCCTGGTCATTTCCACAATAATCATGCATCTGTTCAATGGGAAGTAATCATCTTCATCTGTGTCATCCTCTGATATTGCAGTTACACCCACTCTGGCGAAGCGTACTTCCAATTAGGAATGCTCTTTCTGGTTGATCTTTTACCCCTCAATACTCTGTGTTTGTCAGTTTCCCATGCTGATTGCTTCCTTGTCTTTAATCATGGCTTGCAATGTTTCAGCTTACAGGTTCTCCTTCTGGGTTCTTTTTCACCCTTTATTTCTTTAGTGACAAAATCTAGTTCTTGGATACTTTCAGAACTTTGGCTCTCATTTGTTAAGACTTTCTATTGCCAGCGCTTTCCACAGCAATTTTTTTCCCAGTGGGGGTCTTTTCAACCCTGATTTTCAACTGCAACTTGTCAAACTTGTCATTTGATCAGAGTCTACTTCTTCTATCTGCCACCTATGCTTTGCTCTTTTGAATGGTAAAGCCCTTTGCTCTGAATATTTGGTAATTGGACTTCTGAAATTTCAGCCTCTTCATCTGAACTCTCCCTCACTTGAAATTGTCTCTTTAGATGTTTCTTTGAATTTTCAATTAAATTTTCAACTTGGTCGTTTCCTTCACCAGTTACAAAAGAGTCACCCCGTCTTTTGTAGCTGGTGACTCCCACTGTGAACTAAGCCAGGACTGTCACTTTGTTTAGTAGTCTGTGCACCTTTATTATCAGCTTCTGTCTCTTCCACAGTTTAAACTGCTCTCATTCTTTGTGTGATATGAAAACAAAACAGGAGGTAACCCTTAATCCCAGTCGAGACCCGGGTAGATCTATATAACAATGCAACAATGTCTCAACCAGTAATCATTTAGTAGACAAGTACATAAAGAAAATAATTTAATTGTAGTGAGCAGGAAAGAAAGGGAGACCACAACAATTAAGAAAAAAAAAACTTATTTAAGCGATTGATCTGTATTTAGACAGTTGAAGAAATATCAGCACTAAATTAGTGCTGATATTAGTGCTGGTATGCAAGTGTAACCCACACATTGGTGTACACAAACTTGATCATGTAGAAGGTGAACGGCGCAAGTGACATGTGAAAAAAGTGAAATAACAGCGAAAAAAGGCATGACAAATAGTAATTTGAGGAATAGTGATAAAACAGTATAGAGATAATTCTCAAAAACCTTTAACTGTTTTTAAGAAACCAAGAGTGTGCCAAAGGATGCGCTGAGTGGTCGACGGCGTTTCGACCTGTGCAATTTCAGGTCGTCATCAGGACCGGGTTACAGAAAATCGATCAGTGCTGTATAGAGGAATAAAGGGGAAAGAGATAAGAATGGGGAAGACACATGGATGAGAAGAAAAGGCTAAGGTCAATTTATTACAGCTACCTGTAGTGGTAGTAGCGGGAAATCCTTGTAGACAGAGTGAAGCAGTCAAGGAATACGGTGGTTGGCAACTGGGTTTGGGTCTGGGGAGAAATAAACGCAATTAACCCCTCTGTACAGTGAGGCTGAAGGACTGGTCTCAGACGGTGTCATGAGAGTCAATCAACTATTTAATGCGGGAACTGAACGAAGCAGGACTGCAGATGTAAATGAAGGAGGGGAAAGGATGGTTAGGTAGGGACACCCGGGATGGGAGAAGGAGAACAGGATAAGGGGAGAATTCGTATCCTTATATCTGAGGGGCCAACAGAAATGTAGGAGCCCCGAGAGAGGATCGGGTGAGTGTCAGGAATGAAGCCTGGGAGTGAGGGTTCCAGCTTAGGTCTTGAGAACAAAGCCTGAGAAAATCAGGTCTGTGCCGTGTTCGAGGACGTGGCTCGGACCTGAAACGTAATGAGCTGACAACGTATTAGCTCACAGGGGGTCAGGGAGGGGTCATAGTGCGCGGGCAAAACTAGACCGAGAAGAGTGAATATATTATACACTCATCAAGACCCCTGGGGAATCACATGAAGAAAGAAAGGGGGAACAGGAGAGCGATAGAGAAAGGAAAAGGATATAAAAAAAGGAGTCTCATGACTTTGTAAGAACAATTTGATGATTTTTAAATGCACACCAATGTACACGCTAAGTGAGGAATTCCAACTCTGTCAAAACAAGTTATACAATATTATATACAGTGAAAATTAAACGTTTCAATAATGATATACAGTACCTGATAAATACACACTAATGTACACGCTAAGAGAGGGAATTCCAAACTCTGTCAAAACAAGTTATACAATATTATATACAGTGAAGATGAAACGTTTCAATAATGATATACAGTTCATGATGAAAATGGAGAACGATTTGAGCGTTTTATAAAATCATAATAACTTGATCCATACTGACATATACATGCGAAGAGAAGGGATTCCAAACTTCGTCACAAACAAAAGAGAACTGACTATACAATATTATATACAATGACGATAATACATTTCAATAATGATATATAGTTCGTGATAAATAAGGAGAATAATGCGGCCAGCAGTGTATTCGCTCTACTCATGTATATCATATCATCCTCATGATGTAGAGGCAATGAGGGACCGACGCAAACGCAAGGTGGGTTGGTCAATGACCTGCCAGAATAAGTCAGTTTCCAAATGTTTCTTTTCCAAGTAATGTGAGACTAAGGGGGCAGTCTTGACTTTGTATTTAATGTGACTCTTGTGTTGTATGTTCCGTTGTTTGATGATTTGGGTAGTTTGGCCGATGTATATTAAGTTGCATGGGCAACGGATGGCATAAATTACATTAGTAGTGAGGAAGTTGGAAAATTGTTTTAGTTGGTAAGTATGGTCCCTGACCTTGAATTCTTTTGTGTTATTAGTGAGGGGGCAGACAACACAATTGTGGCACCTATAGTGCCCAAGTATAGGGGGTAGACCCCAAACCGAGATAATGGATGTGGGATTCTTGGTTTCATCAGACCATGTCACGGCATGCACCAATTGGTCAGATAGGTTATGTCCCCTCTTATAGGAAAAAAGGGGAGGATCTTGAAAGATGGTGTTAGTACGAAGAACATTCCAGTTCCTTTTTATAATTTTGCTGACTTTGTTGCTTGAGGGGCTGTAGGTAGAAACAAATGGGATGCATGTGTTCACTCGTTTTTTACTTGGTGATAGAAGAATGTCTCTGTGGCAATACCATGCATGTTTGCAGGCCCGGGAAATCAGGCATTGGGGGTAGGCACGATTGGATAGTTTTTCAGATAATATTGCCACCTTTCGAAAATAATCCCTATTCCATTTGCAGTTTCTTCGGATGCGAAGAAACTGACTGTATGGGAGACCATCGCGGAGACCACGTGGATGGTAACTTGAATATAGTAAAAGTGTGTTACGTTCCGTGGGCTTACGGAATAATGAGGTACCATTTACACCTTCCTCAGCGTGATGGGTGAGGTCCAAAAAAAGGAGATCATTTGTCTGGGAATCTGATGTGAATTTAAGGTGAGGCTGGCAGTTGTTGAGCCAATCGATGAAGATAGACAAATTATCAGTTGTGTCCTGCCAGCGCATGAGAATGACATCGATATATCTCCGCCAGAAACCGATTTGATTTAAGAAAGGGTTAGTGGGAGTAAGGATGTGTGTAGTTTACAAATTATGTACGTAAAGAATTGCAAAATTAGGAGCGAAACAAGTGCTCATGGAAACACCCTGAACCTGTATGTAAAAGGTGTCTTTGTACAGGAAGTAGTTGTAGTTTTAGGCAATATGGAGTAGGTCTATTATGAATTCAGTTGGGATACAGATAGGCTTAGGATGGTTGTCGAGTAGATTCTGAATGATTTTTAAGCCCTCGTCATGAGGGATGTTTGTGTAAAGCGACTCAATGTCTAGTCCGACCATTAGATCAATGCCGGCATTAAAGAGTCTATCATCAATCAAATTAATAAGATCGGTACTGTCACGTATGAAAGTATCAGTGAGGGGGACAAATTCTTTTAAGATGGCATCTATGTATTTGCCCAGGGGTTCCAGAATGGATCCACAACCTGATACGATGGGGCGACCAGGGAGATCTGTGGCATTTTGTGAATTCTAGGGAGTATATAGATGACTGGGATTGTACTCCACAAGAGAACCTTATTAAAAAATTAAAATGCAAAAAGGAACTATGAATCCTCATGCAATGGTATTGAAAAAGAACGCATGTCACAAGTCAATGACTGTATACCATTTTGCCTCTGTTGAAAACTGGAATAGGATTACTGCTGGTTTTGGTACCACAGGACAGCAAGGAACCATAATTCTATACATTTGTTGGAGGTCTTGAAGAATTCTCCATTTTCCAGTCAGCTACGTTATTCCCAGAACAGGAGAAATGCATGGACTGCCAAGAAACTCTTGAAGGATACCCTACTCAATCATTTTGTCAGTTGCTGCTTTCATTTACTTCTCTGCCTCTTTGGACAAACTGTATTGTCTAGTTCTTGGAAATATTGCATCTTATTGTACCTTTAATCTTACTGGTTTTGCTGTTTTAATCAATCCAATATATTTCCCTGAAAAATCCCATACCTTTTCTCTGACTGTAAGTCTCAAATCAGGAGGGAGATCCTCTTTCGTTAAAACTGGGTACATCTCTACTATGGAGTCCTCTGCACTAATGGTGCTTACCATCTCATCATTAATGATCATGGCATTCTGAAATGTATCCATTCAAAAAAAGCGACAAAGTGCACACCTTTTTTCAAAATTCTTATTTCTTTCAACTTATTTGGTTTCCTTTCATCCAAGGCGTGCAACCCGGAAACGTGGTCAGCCCAAGCCACGATGTTATGAATATTCCCGAAAGACCTGGAGTGGATTGCCACCCCAATCCGGATGCACAGCGCGCTGTAAGTTGCATATAACTAATGCCACAAAGTTATTTTTCTCTCATATATATTTTATTCTTTAAAATGTGACCTTATGATTGGTATACTCATGAAGATTGCTATCTTTACTCAGGGTATCCAAGTGTTTATTTTTAAAAAAACGCAGAGTTTGTTGCAGCATAATACGATCTTATAAGTGATGTTTAGATTACTTCTACTAGAATATAATCAACGTTATTGACAACTGTGGGAGGGCGGGGCACTGTTTTTTGAACATTTCACATGAATGTGCGAGCGAAGGATAATGAGGGATGATTACTTTTGAATTACTATGACATGGATTAATATATGTGGGTTACTACGGGAGGTGTAGGCAGAAGTTGGGAGTGGAGGGTAAGTGAGAACGGGAGGAATATTTAGATACATTACGCTTGGCGCATACTGGTGGATTATGGGAGGTGTAGGCATTCAGTAAGATTGAAGGGGATGAGGCAGCACGTTGGAACATCGGAGGATGAATTAATTGCAGGTGTAGTTGAGGGGTGGAGACAAGCAAGGTTAAAAACAGAGAGGAGAGAGAGTTGAACGTTCTTGCTCAGTTGGGAGTGTTGCTGTTGAAGGAGTCGGGAGGATGGTTATACGGACGGTTTGTAAGGTAAAGGATTGAAACAAACATATAGAAATGAGGAGCGCCAGTTAATCCTTAAGCGGTATGCGTTTGAATTTTACGGAGGAGGGGGCATAGTATCAAAAGGTAGGAGGATTAGAGCAATACGTACGTAGGGTGAAAGGTTCTTTGTGGGTATCCTTAACATGGTAATGTTTAATTAGGATTGCTAGCGGGAAAAACGTTGATTTTTGGGAAACGTCACAAAAGGCGACTTTGAGATAAACATGCAGTCTAATTGATGTATTTTTCATTCGTAGAAAACCCCTGACGAAGGGCCGGATAACAGGCCCGAAATGCATTGGGTAATACAAGATCTATGATCGTGGACTAATTTATGTACACAGTCGTGTTGCAGGATAAGGCCTGGATGGGCATTTCTGCAACATTAAGAGTTAAGTGGAGACATAAACGCCTCTCTTGTGATGTGCGAAAAGCATGAAGATTGTAAAACTTGGATTATGTTGAAAAAAAAGAATAAAATATATATGAGAGAAAAATAACTTTGTGGCATTAGTTATATGCAACTTACAGCGCGCTGTGCATCCGGATTGGGGTGGCAATCCACTCCAGGTCTTTCGGGAATATTCTGAAATGTATGGCATTTAATTTCTGTTTTGTTGCATTACCGGGGCTGAAGGTACTAGCATTCGGAACATTTCCTGATATTGTCCCATATTCTGTACATTTTACATTGCACTTTTTCACTGCACCACTTGTGACAGATTGTCCTGAATTCTTTTTGGATTCTGTCTACACTTCCTCTTCCAATGCTCGATCCACCCACACAAATGACAAGCTGTAGTCCTTTTTAACACATCAACATTTCCAAACATACCATTTACCTTGTCACCATGCGCTGTTATGCGGTCACATTAGGCCCAGGTAAATACGCTACCATGTTACATGTTCATGTTTTAAAGTTTACATCTTTATTGAACAATGACATTCGACACGCATCTGCTTGCACGCCTATATGGATACTATTCTCTGAAATGAATTTTGCTTACATTTACATTTCTTCGTAGGCATATAATCAGAGCCTTGAAGATTCTGTATGAAAGCTATAGCTCACTGCGCAAAATGTTTATGTTTGTTATTGTTCACTCAGCAACAGCTTTGTCAGGATAGAATCAATAATGACAGCCTGACTGGGACTTCGACATGGCAACATGGGTGAAGTTTATTATATAAACAACATCACTCGTTTATTTAGTTACAAGAGCATTTAACTGACACTGTCAAGGTCGCCCCATGCCAGATTTCCAGCTCAGCTGAATCCTGTTTACCTCCTGAGAAGGATGGGGCCCAGCTCTACACCAAGTCGGGCTCCCAGATGAAACATCCCCACAGGTAACTGGGGAGTTAGGTCACCCTACAGGGAGTCTGATTCACCTACCCTATACACACAAGGATAGGAAGCGCTAGGTAGGAGCACAAATATAATTGTACTCATATGGAAGCATATATTCTATGTAACAGCACAATGGTTGAATTGTTCATTTTTTTAACCATTCTTGTAATGCTGATTACTTTGTTTTGTTTCCTTCTATGGATTATTGCAGTGCACGTATTTTACACAAGAATCTTATTGCGTCAATAAATATTGAAATGCAAATTCGAGTATTTCTTGTGTCTCTCTGTGTGCATGCATGATTTACCAAATGAAAGGGCTTTCGATCTGTTTCCACAATTTCCTTGGGGAGTCAGGGTTGTCATGTTCTTAGGTTGCACATTTCACCTGTTACCTTGCTAGGTTAGGGGTACAGATGGTGCACTGTGAGCTAGCCAGGACTCAGGCCAACATATCCTGATGGTGTGCATGGACTTGATGTTTATGTTGTCCAATAAATGCGCAGTTTTACTGAGAAAGTATGAACCATATGACATGGCACCACCCGCGTTCTAGCTTGGGTACCTATTTACTGGGTCTCCCAAGTAGTTTTTCTTTTGAGTGCCCAAAGACCCTACTCACCAACTAACCAGAGACATCCGTGGTGATAGGGAATAATCCTCCTCAGCTAAGTAGGCAACCCCTATTTTCTGGCTGTAGGTTGTTCAAGCTTGGACCTTTAAAAGGATCACCCGATAGAGGTAACTTCTCTGGATTCCATATATACCAAATACTTTAATGGCTAATCAAACACAAGTGGTTCTACCAATTGATTGCAGACATGCATTAATGCAAATGTTATTACAGCATGGACTCCCGCAAAGGGGAAGGGATGTTACCTTCATGGTAGATGCCCACAAAGAGTACAAAACAGAGGTGTTCTATTCCTGGGTCACATTCCTGCCAGTAAATGCCACCTCAGGGAATTTTCACACGTACACTGAAGTAGCAGTACCAAATCAATATAGAGCATATGAGGAATTAGAAATCCCACTCACTTATCAGAAACACATTAATTGGTTCCTAGGTGCCCTACCACATAGATTAGGAAATGTCAGAGTGGGGCCCCTCAGAAATGAGGGAGCAACATGGCCAGTCTTAGCCATTTACACACCATATCCACATATAGCAAACATTACAGACGTAGAGCTAGGAGAACTATATAGAGAATTAGGTACACTCTATAGATGTCTAGTATAATTTGTTATGCAAACCATAATGGCCATCCCACAAAGGGCTGCTCAAGCTGCACATCCACAATTGGCTATGCTTGAAATTAGTCCAGTAACCATTAATGCAATAATGGGTAAGGTTCCCATCAGATGGGATGATATTCTGTTCTGGATTGCACAAAAAACAAATCAGCTTAAAGCAGTATTTCCCCATACCGGACCCCAGGAGGAAAAACATAGAATTCTCACAATATACATGCTAATAGGAATGGCTTCCCCGGGGAAGGCTGCGCCACTTGAGTCACAGTCTTTCTGCAGTCTATACCAGAACACATAGAACACCGTCATCAGCTGTTTTGCCTGAGGTGCTTAAACAGATTCAAAATGAATACGGGGCAGTCCCTGCCCTGGATTTGGGGATGAAACTATGGCAATTTTGCCACAGTATCCTCATACAAAGTAATATAAAAGGGGAAGCAGCAGTGTTGGCTATATTCCAGCAACTCACATAGGTTGCTCCAGTAGATCAGGAGCGCGAACTGCCTGAAATTATTGAGGAAACCTATACATCTATAGGGAGAGATAATTTGGGAGCCAGGCCTAATAAACCACAAATTAAGGGTAATTCTGAAAAGGATAACTCAAAGCACTTACCTAAGTCTTCAATAAAGAAATGGGATAATAAGAAAAATAAAGAAAAGACTAAAACACAGGATGGATCTCCTCAACAGGAGTCCACTGAAAAGAGCTATAGTTTGTGTAACCGTGATTCAAATAAACAGCCTGATAGGTATCAGGATACTAATACACGTCCTTGTTCCTTTCAGTAGTCATCTGAAAAATGCTCAGCTAGAGAAGGACAATCAGAGCGCAGATCAGAGGTGTATGCAAAACTGAAGAAGGACTCACAACTCTCTTATGACTTCATAATAAAAACAGAAGACAAACCTACACAGTCTAAGCCTCAATTTAAAAATAAGAAAGTGGCTGGGATTAAAGCCAAATATGCCACAGATACTGATGATTTGGCTTCTTAATGGGGAGTGGGCTCTGACCATGCTGGACAGAGTGGGTGTAGTGACGATAGTTCACTGGAATCTTATAGAGTGTTTAGTGGCAGTAGCAATGAGTAACTATGTCTAGGTGGAAACAGTTTGTTAGAGATTGCCCACAAGGATAAACAGTAATTTTACCAGCCTTTTCTAACCTCGTTTCAGAATCTGTTAAACACATATGCCAAGGAGTGGGCCTTAGCGTAAGGTCCGGCGTTATACCGCAACCATGTGCATTGGAATGATGGTATCCTTACCACATTGTACCTGCGAGATCCAGCCCACAACCACAAAGACAATACCCCATTAAACATGAGGCCAAAAACAAGTTAGAGAGACCCTCACACAACTTGAATACCAAGGTGTAATATAAAGCTGCACCTCACCAATAAATAATCCCTTGTTTCCAGTAATGAAGCCAGACCATTTGTATCATTTTCAGATTACACACACTTAAACACTGCTACACGCACATTTGCTGTTCACAATGTGCATAGCGCAGCACCAATATAGTGTGCAAAAAATACAAAACCGCATTAGACATTTCAAATGGGTTTTTCTGTCAAAACATTTATTTTAAACAAGCTTGTATTGTTTTCTTGCAACATAAAATACAGAACATTAGTGTCAGAACCTAGTGCTACAGAAACAGAGAATGGCTTGTGAACAGTGGTAATACTGGACATCTGAATCAAACAACGATCTATGCATTGTAATACATTGCAAAACAGCCCAAAAAATGTGCACATCTTTCAAACATTTACAGCCCAAATGCATGCAAATTAAAACAAGCCAATACTTTTCAGCAGTGAGCAATTAACAAACAACTACACCCCATCCCCCATCCATGATGCATCTGAGCCTTCATCCGGAGCTCGAAGGTTATCAACTAAATGTTCCCATGCTCTAGCCCGATCAATTTTCCCTTGCCCTTTTTTCAATTCATGAAACAATACAACACTTTCAAGTTCAGCCCATTTAACCAGCTCTTCCCCTCATCTAAGCATTCAAGGTCCCCATGCAGATTTACAATGCATTGTTAATTCTCCTTTTGCAAGAATCAATGCCAAATCAATAAATCTAGTAGTGTTTTTTGCTTTCTAGGGCATGGGTAAACCCCAAGGACTCAAGCCAGAAGTGTGCAAGGGTTATCCCGTTGCATGACATCATTGACAGTCCTCCACCACATCTGAATAGCCTGTCAAAGATGGGCAGGACCATACCATATGGAAAAATTCTGCCAGGTGTAACATAAGCTCTATGAAGAAAATTAAAATTAAAATAAAACATAGGACTTGAAAGCAGGTACTTGACAGCATTTAGTGCTTTAGGTTCTCAAAGATAGTTCTGTTGATTGCCCAAGGGTATAAGAATAGCCGTGGGCTGCTTTCAACCTGTGTAACAGAACTTATACCAGACTTTGATGACCAAGCATTGTCCTATATTGATGGCGGATGATGACTTAACAACACACTTGACCAGAGTGGAGCGTATAGTTTTGGGGTTTGCTCACATGGGCTACAAATTTAACGTAAAAAAATCAAAGATTGCCTGTCTCAGTGTCCTGTTCTTGGGATATGAGCTGACAAGTGAAGGCAAAAGCCTTGCAAACATTTCTTAGAGAAGAACCTCCAAACACATTGAAAAAATTCCAGTCAATATTGGGTTTTCTACCTTTTGGCAGAACCTACATACTAGATTATGCACAATGGGTAAAACAGCATTACAACATGATTCTGACAGACTTTTCAAGCACACATTGGACATCCCAACACAAGCAGACTTTATGTTCAGTACAAGCTGGCCTGCTAGCTTCAAAACACTTGCACACACGTGTCAGCATTACAAACTTGGTGATCCATATAATTGCGAGTACATCAGGATATATCTGTCATATTCATGAAGGGGACACTGGATCAATTGCATATAAATCTCATTTATATACAAATGCAGATATGCATTTTGCACTGATAGAAAAGATCCTGACGGTGGTACAGACAGCTGTAGTGAAAGAAAGATCATTGGCTCAGGGAAAACGAATAATTGTTGTTACCCTGATTCCAGCCTTAGAGGCTGTTACAAAAGCCAGCGTTCTCAACGTGAAAACTTTAAATCCGAGATGAATGTAATGGGCCTATTCACTCACACAACAGATGTAGATTACATATTTGACTCTACACTACAAACACAAGCATACCATCAATATGAACACTAATATGCTCTTCTCAATGAAATAATGCCTCTAGATCAGTATAGTTTTATAATCTACACTGATGGTTCTGCCCAGCCTGCATCAGAGACAAAACACCAATAATCTTCTGCTTGCACAGCGGTGTAGGGTAAACTAAGCGGTGGAGAATTCCAACCTCATAAAATATACACGCAGTCACTTGGTGATTCCACTGCACATCTGGATGAACTGAAAGCTCTAATTTTGGCACTGGAGAATACAGATCCTGAGTTCCCCACACTTATGTGATTCATATTATTGTGCCCAGTCTTACAATGAGTATTTAGACTACTCGAGTCAGAATGGATTCAGAGGTTCCAAAGGGTACACAATCAAGCTTTGGGACAGGTGGCTACACTTAAAGCAAGTTTGCTGTGGGCTCATGTCATTCACACACTGAGTCACCAACATATAGAGGGCATGCTGCAGAGAACTCAATGGCTGATGGAGCTGCAAAAGCAACAGTGCAAACTGCTGCAGTCACTGCAATAACTTGTTGCATTACGACATCATGACGCCTGTCAATGCTGAGCGCAATGGCACCCACTTACCGAAAGGTTTTCCAATAAAATACTCCTACCAGTTGAGTGCACAAAATATTCCATTTGCTCATATTCCCGGAGTGCGGGATACAGTAATACCGAACTCAGATCTCAGGTTAGGACTATTCTTAGCAGCACATGAGGGTCTAGCATCTGCTCATGCAGTGGTGGCGGCTACAATTTCCCTATTGCCGCCATGCTATTAGTGACCAGGTCTTTTCAAGCAGACTAAAGACTACGTCCTTAAATGTGACATTTGTTAGCAAATGAATGTCTCCACCACAGCTCGTCCACCACAGACACCTCTCTTGATCTGAGACAAGCCTCTGGCTAGTGCTTATGTGGACCATTGCGGACCCTTACACTCAGATGGGTCTTACAAATCCATTATGTTAGCAGTGGATTCCTGCTCTGGATTCCTATGGGTATGGCCACAGCGATCAGCTGATGCTTGAACTGTCATAAAGGGCTTCCAAGTCTTCATTGGCACATATGCAGTAGCCATTTTCCATTTTGACCAGGGTCCAGCGTTTGCCTCAAGGACTTACAGACACCCTGGGAAAATTAGATGTGGATGTGCATTACTCCTCCCCCTACCATCCTGAGAGAAACGCGGTAGGGGAGAGAAAAAACAATTACTTGAAGCAGTCGTTAACAGCTAAAGTATTAGGTTCAAGTTGCAGTTGGGTCCACCACCTGTATGGGGTACAGAGAGCCTTGAACAATCTGCCTAGAAAATCCTTGGGTGGTCAGACTCCCTATGAAGTCCTAGTTGGGGTTAAGATGTGGGTTCCAGACCTTGACAGTCCCAGTACAGTGGCACTGGAAAGACCTTTGTATATCAGTGAACATTTAGATGTTTTACAGGACCTGAACGACTTCAGAGATGCTCAGAGGAATGTCCAACAGAAATGTTCTGCCAATGGTGAAGTGAAGGAAGCACCACCAACTCCTGGTTGGATTTCAAAGATCCAGGATCTAGTATGGGAGAAAATAAACAACAAAAAGGAGTTTGGGCTATCTTACAGAGTGCCTGTGCCTGTCCTGGCTGTTGAAGGTACCAGGACTGGACTTTTACCGCCCCTTACCGGTAACAAACACAAGTGATTTGTGTCTATTGAGCTCATCAAACCACATCATGTAGCTGGTTCTACATAGTAGGCCTTGAGGGCTCTCGAGTAGCTAATAGGCTTGTGCGGATTTTGTGGAGTTCTGTTATGCTGAACTCTGCGATGCACCCCAAAAACTTTGCTGCGCTACGCAGAGTTCCGCAAGCAGTGGAGTGCAGTACATTGTGTTCCTCATGCTGAATTTTAGCTCCAGGAGTTTGTCCCACGCTGTAAAATCAGTGCGAACGGCTCTATGCATCACGCCAGAGGGCACTGCTTCTTTCGGTCACTCAAGTAGATATTCTACAGCGGCAACTTCCTCAACGCGAGCGGCAGATTTCTCAACGCATGCGGTTGCAACCTACTGCGATTTATTGCTGGCGAGCCGCGCAAGAGAAAAAACTCTGCTCCGCATCACTGTGCAGAGCTTTTTGCAATTCTGCGCTCTGCATGGAGTGGGCAAAACTCTGCACACTCTTCCAGGCGGAATTCTTCACCCACCCCTTGTAGCTACCTCCCTCTTCTCACTACCTTACAGGAAGTCCCGTTACAAGCTGTGACCAATGATGAAGCTTCTGCTCCCTGGCTGGGGACAGCTAAGACTGAAGTTTAATTACTTCCACTTACATCAGCAAATGCCGTAGCATACAAATACTACACAGATTTCAACTCTTCAAGTAGACAATGATGGTGTTTACAGTGTACCGCCATTGGAGTCAGGTACCAGTACTGCACAGCTTCACAAGCCTTCCACGTTTGTACAAACAGACTCCGGCTATTTTGTTGACTTTGATGACTTCTCTTTGGATTCGTCGGACCCACCTCCACAAAGACGACCAGGTGAACTTTTTATTTGGCTCACAAAGACATACCTTATCCCTCCAATGATATACATTTGGATTACAATTTCATTACTTTTCCTCTTAATTTGGATTGTTTGTGTGACTGCCTGTTTTCTGATTCTGAACGGACACTATCTCACACATCGCTCTGGTAAATGAGGTTTTGAAACCCCATTCTGCGTGAAACAAAGTGTGTAGAGACCTTTCCCTGGTAAACATTTCAGCTGTTCCAGTTCCTGATGGAATTGTTTGGGATGAGATAGCCTACAATATATTTGGCCTGACAGAGACTTTACAAGTTCCATATGTGTTTTGTATATCCTTAAATGATGTTATCACTCCTGGTACTATCTCTAATGATTGGAACATTAACACAGTGCATGAAATGCTTGCTGATTTAGAGCATTACAGTTTTTAATAGTGAAGAAATGTATGATGGTTCATCTAATTATGATGAGATGTTCTGTTTTCACCATTATAGTCACCATTATTTACATAAACCAAGTACTTCACATACAGTATTTAATTACACCCAATGGGAACACTGCCCACCACCACCACAGGGTAGCACAAAGACATTTGCACATTTTTCTGGTCACAATCCAGCAGACCCAGTGTCTTATTATTATAAACTTACACCTTCACCGGCAAAGAAAAATATACTACCTGACACCATGTTGATTTATTCTGCATCTTTCATTTCCCAGTTGTTGACACAAGGGTATGACTTTTGGAAAGACAATATCGATTTGAAATCAACATGGGGAGCTAGCGATTGGCAGGTTCAGGGGAACAAGGCTTTATTTACAGCATACTTTATACCACACCAACTGATTTTCCTGATTAAAACTGTGCAGCAGATGTCCTGACTTGGCTTGGCCAAGATAAAGGATCTAAATATATCAAAAAGTCCCGATTTTGCATGTTTTCCGAATTGTCAGCAATTCACAAATTTCACGGAGGACACGTTTGACAGCATGATTGGAAATGGGACATATAATTAATTATGTTCCAATGCAGAATGATGGTTAGTGTGGCCGTTAGTTACTAACAGATGTCAGGCACGTTTTCTTGACAACACGAAAGGGTTTAGGATCAGTAGGCAAGACCCACATTACATGCAGACACAACACGCAGGAGTGGTCACAATATACTGCATTGGAAAATTAAACCTAGAGTGGCTAAAACATTCAATGTTGTCTGAGGTAAAACAGCACTTGTCTCTTCTTTCTGATGACATGGCCCTACAGGATTTATTGTTAGATCCTTGAAAGCCACGTCAAAAGCACTTTCTGTATGCAATATAAAATGAAGTGCGGAAAGTTTCATGGAAGGAAGCTGCTGAGAGAATACGTGAAATTGACAGAGCAAATTTAGAAAAGCCTCTAGTAGTAATTGACAATGGTATGACTACATTATCCTCTAGGATATATTCTCTGGGTAGCATTGTGTAATCTGCTATTGGAATCATATAGAGTATCTTGTTTGCAACATGTGCATTCACAGCTTAGGTCTATTATGCTACTAAGTTGGACTCTACAGACACACTGGTCATGATCCATGGAATCCCCCTAAATGCCACTAGTTTGTTTTTACCTTACATCTTAACAAAAGATCAGACCCCTATGGCTAACAAAGATGCAATGTTACACATAGAAAAGTGAGAAAAATTACCATTGACTGTTGCAGTGGTACCATCAGCAGATTGGATAATACACATGTTTATTTCTCACCAATTTTGACTATTTATTTTAAACTGAGGTTTTTATTAGCAGCTCTGACTGTGAGAATACTTTAAGCCATTCTTTAGTTTCGGGGAGGTTACACTCCACGGCGCATGTAATGCATCCAAGGTGAACTTGTCAAGCTATCTGAAACATTCCCCAGCTGCTGTGATTCATCCGGCATTTAGATTGCTCTCTAATAGAGGCTATTTGATGTTGAATAGACAAGATTGCTGCAGGATGAAACTGGGAATACCAAATCTGGTGACGATTTCTCCAGTCATGACCTGGTGTACACAAGTGCTATTTCCGCCTGCCCATTCAGTTAGGTATGCGACAATTTGGTCTTCGGTAAAAAAGAATATGAACATTGATGCTTTAAGCAGACGAAAAGCCTTTTTGTTTCAGAAGATGTGGCCTTAACATCTGCACGGGAGGTGTTTGATCTTCAAGTTTCAAGGTTTTCCTCTGAGATGCAGCCGCTACTTCACACCAATATCCCACATCATTTTGGGGAGCTAGTGCATCTCATTTTTAACATTTCCAATACTGCAGGAGTACCACACTTTTTAAAACAATTGGCTCCAGGTTGGTTAGTAGCTTCCAGATGGTCTTCGGAGTTATTCCATCTTTCATACACTCCGTGCTTGGAAGCATTTTTGGAAGCTTACCGCTTGTCCTATTCCTAGTTATAGGGACACTGATTTTATTCTATTTGCTCTGCAATTGATGTTCTGGCATGTGGCCAAATGGTGATGGCACTCCCACATGTGCTACTGTGTTTTGAGAGAATGATGCAGTCCTTTGGCGCACCTTTGGTTCAAGAACTGAATGACAGCTGGTTCTTGTCCTGTCTGGCTACACTGTGTGCAGCCTGTATTCTGCTGTCAGCTGTGCACTTTTGAGTGTGTTTGGGGCTGCAACCAGTCCAATATATGGACATTGCACTGCTGGTGGCTCCCCCAAAGACTCACTTGTACAGATGCCCTGCACATTTGCTGCTGCTTCAAAATGCATTTTTGTTGCGTTCCTCGGATGCTTCAGCTCTTGGTGGCTTGGATCCTGGCTCGTCCTCTGCGGATGCACTACTGGCCGTCACACTTTAAGCGGCTGCTGGGGGAGGTGGAACATGTATGTTCACTGGAGCTGGTGAAAGGGGTGCCAATGAAACAATCATCTGCTGAAGCTGGGAAAAGCAATGTTTTGTCTACTCCTCAGAACATTTAAACAATCTCGCAGTTTTGAGCAGTAGATGTGTTTTTTTATTTTGGCCATTTTTACTTGCTAAATTGCTTCTAAATTGCAGTCTTTTTTATCCACCTTTTTATGTTGACTTTTAATACAATTTGGCTTTCTCTATGTTTTTATTATTAAAGAAGCACAATACTTTTATGATTTTAGGTTTTATATTAAAGCTATAATTTTAGCGTATGTTTTATAAAGCTTTTTAGCCGCCTTACGTCCAAGGAGTGGGTGCTATGTGGTCATTTTACATGTTCACGTTTTAAAGTTAACATCCTTCTTGAACGCTGACATTTGACACTCATCTGCTTACATGCCTGTATGGATAATGTTCTCTGAAATGACTTTTGGTAACATTTACATTTCTTCATTTTCATATAATCAGAGCCTTGAACATTCTGCACGAAAGTTAAAGTTCACTGCTCAAAATGTTGATGTTTGTTACTGTTCGCTCAGTGACAGTCAGGATAGAATCAATAATGACGGCCTGACTGGAACTTCGTCTCTGCCACTCCTGGCAGAGTTCTTCACAGAGTCCAGTAGGTTATTGATTTGGTAGGGTCAGAGCCCCAGTATGTGCCTTTGAAGTGGGGGTAACTTCAAAGCAGCTCCTTGAAGTTCACAGGTCCCCTTTCATACCAGCCCTGTCTGCTAGCCCAGCAATGGGAAGTAATCAGTCTTTTGTTTGGGGATCGGACACAACCTATTCAGATGTTAGTGCTCACTCTCTCTCCCCCTTCCTGCGTAGGAAGGCTATCAGAATGCAGCTGAATGCAGATGAGTCTTCTGTCACACATACCCTTACTGTGTTTGAGGCTATCTAGAGGGGATACACAAAGTGTAGCTGTCATCCAGCCCAGGCGTGTATTGGAGACAAGCTGCAGGTATACAGAGCAAGTATAAGAGCAGAAAAATTTCCACTTTCTAAAAGGGGCATTTCTAAAATAGTAATGTCAAATCCAACTCTAGAACTAAAGAGGATTTATCATTACCATTCCAAAGATATGAAACATGATTCAGCTACTCCTTCCTGATTGGAAATTACAGCTTAAAAGTGTTTTAAGGAATTCCCAATGCTAGCCTATTAGAGGAGTAGGCCATGCAGTAGGGAAAAATGAATTTAGCTGTATGTCACTACCAGGACATGCAAAACTTAAAAATGAATGTCGTACCTTTTAGTTACACAGCATTCTGTGCTTAGGGCTATGTAGGGACTACCTTAGGGGGTGACCTATGTTTAATTAAAGGGGAGTTTAAGGCTTGGCAAGGGGTTCTAAATGCCCAGTCGAAGTGGCAGTAAACTGCACACATAGGCCCTGCAATGGCAGGCCTGAGACAGGTTTGAAAGGGTGCTTGTGTGGGTGGGACAACCAGTGCTGCCGGATCACTAGTAGCATTCAGATTACAGGCCCTGCGTATATGGTATACCACTTTACAAGGGACTTACAGGTAAACTAAATATTCCAATCAGGTATACACCAATGTCATCATGTTTAGGGGAATCATATGCGCTTTATCACTGGTTAGCAGTGGTAAAGTGCTCAGAGTCCTAAGGCCAACAAAAGATACAGCAAAAATGGGAGGTAATCAGGCAAAAAACTGGGGGAAGACCACCCTGAGGATGACAGGTCTAACAGTAACAATATCTCTAGATCTTGGGTTTTCGACGAAATCCGATAACCAATTTAATCTTCTCCAATAAACAAAATAACATCAAAACAGTTCACAAATATGACTAATACATCAAAACAGTAATCATTCCATCAACTAAAGTCACAGTCATCATTACATACCCAAACAAATCACCACAGAAACAGAAATCCATAATTACAAAACACACAAACTCGCAAACTCCTGCATCCCAGTTTTCTCTCTTACTATTACACAACAAGCTCCTTTCTCCTTCGATTTGGGCATTAAAGTACAGAAATCTCCAAAAACCATTTGGAGACCGCTTAAAGAGGAGGTGGTCTATTGCTAACATTCCTCTACTACCAACTTTGTGGGATCCAAGCCCCAATAATCATCTGAACTCTAATTCTTAATCACCTCAATATTCATTGTAATAATTTGGCTCCAAAATGTCCAATTGATCTACTGGTTATAGACTACATTCCTCTTCAGAGAAAACACAATTTAGCAGAGTTGTTTGGAATAAATATTGGACAGATGAAGGACTGAGTTCTAGATCAAAATAAAGAGTAAAGGATATTTATTACAGATTAATCAAAGAAGCGGTACAAGGGAGAATTATGCATGAAATCACCATAAAGGCTAAATACATAAGTACAGAATAAATGCAAAAAACATAAATCAACTAGTTAAGCATATTCTAAGCGGACCAACAGCATAACAGGACACATATAAGAAAAATGGCAAAGTATTCCCACTAAACACTAGATACCGGAGGCTTTATAGACAAACACACAATCTATCAATAGACTCCGCAAGGTAATCATGGTACGTTAGTTATTAGGGTCTCATTTAGCAAATCAGGAACAACAACTTAATTATAAAAAAACTAAATGATTTAACTCTACCCCATTTCTTAAGGTAAGAGAAAGTTTCTGTTACTTTCTCAGCAACTGCACTCCAGAGATTTATAATACAATTGAGACATTTCTTGAACAATGGCTCATAGAAGTAACGTCTTTAGCAGAACTTCCAGGGGAAGACATTGAAAATGATACTTTAGGAACATCATGTAAGCCTCATTCTCACTAGGCACTTTCTAACAAGATGTTGTACAATGATAGTACATTGACGTCATCTGCTCGATGTTCTGTGTAAACAAGGGAAGAGATGTTTTTACAGCGGAATACTTATGGGGGAGCATGAGCAGGAGTGGCTGAATAGAACACAATAAACTGCATCCATTTTAAAAATAATGGCGTACCGTCTGAAATGTCATAACTATTCATAGTATTATGTAGACTTCTAAATAACCTAGGTAACTCATTCCAGGTACAACATCATCAATTAATTGGATAAAACTCTATGCATCATTAGAACTAAAACATTTCAAAAACAATTTTCTCACCAGAATTTGCACATTTAGCTTATTTCAAAAACGCTATAACAGTGGTGTCCGCTGAGATATGCAGTTTCCCCAACTCCGCCTAAGCCGCCACTTCCACTCACACTTAGAATGCTCATATTCCTGGCTTTTTTCCTACATTTAAGAAATTCAAATTGCCAGAAGATTTTTTGTGTTTGTAAATGAGTTTAAGAAAATAAAGGCAGATCCACAAACTGCATTTTGTAGTACATAAAGCAATACTCCAGTATAGCTATGTACTTTTTTTTATAAATGGGCATTCACAAACCTATGGGTGGAGATCCCTTATATTTTCTATGCGGAGATTTCTGCACATATAAGTAAGCTATTTTCATAGTAAATGTGTAAGACACAAGGTGGAGTGGTGGAAAAGTGGGGAACATTTGCGCAAAAGTGGTTGGGGTAGGGGAAAATTAAAGAGAGGCTAGTTGGGACATGCTGATACAAACACACACTGTACATGAGTAATATCATTGCAATTAACAAAATACACTTCTAAGGTTACTGCAGCCATAATGGTGCCAGTACAGGCTCACATGTATTTCAGACCAGCCTTGAGGTAAGTCAAGCACCACATATGGACAACCACTGGTACTGTAACACACTGCAACAATGGAAGCATGCAATTAAGCTAACACCCCATAGGAATAGATGTTGAATTAATGAAATGTAACATATCTATAGATCTACCTGTATCTGTGTCTCTTATCAATATCTATATCTACATATCTATATTTATATAGATATCTTTACACAAACATGCACACATGCACACACACACAGGATATTGGATTGAATCCATAATTTTGCATATGATATTGATAAGTTAATGAACTAACACTGTCATTACTTGGATTTGTTCATAATAACCTACCTGTATAAAAGGCTCCTGGAATTTCTAAAAATGTCATGATATTTATAGTTTTGAATTATGGAATACTGGACTGACTTTAATTCATGTGCCCTAGAAATTCACACCTCATGATAACCAGTTTGCAATATGATCCTGAAATTCTGATACCATTTGATATGTTGAATCATGATTTCTTAGACCAACAACACTTTATGCACTGTAGATACTGCACTTTTTGACAGAAAACAGTCCACCATCAAATTAAACACTTTACTCACTTGCACCTTATGATAAGGTTTCATAATTTATACATAATGACATTGGAGTCTGAACTTGAAGCATTTACATTTTAAGACCTGTTTCCAAAAATGCAGCTGCAGTTATTATTTGTGATGAATGGGATTATAGGTGCTACATAAATAGGTTATCCCTAAATAATTAAGGGAAAAGAGCTTTTATAATTATGTAATCACCAATGATAGCCATGAGCATTTGGTGATTACTATGCACATGTCACTTTAAGTTAAGTTCAAAATATGAATAGTGCTCTTCAGTGTTAGCTGTTGCTGGAAAATTTCCCCAGTACTGGATTAAGAACCAACAGATTTTCAACTGAAAGTTGGAGTAAAATTATGAAGACAATATTGATCTTTGATGAAAATATATTAATGTTTGATTGTTTTTAAAAGTTGTGTATGTTCACATCTTATGAGGTAAAAGTGGCGACTGTTTATTGCTGGATTGAACACTATGGTGGTGGTTCAGTTGTTAAAAGTCCTAGATAGCGAAGAAGAACTTGTTTCCTTTTATTAAGAAATTCATTAGCTTTTTACTATGGTCCGGTTGAAGGCGTTGTGCTGAAATGAGTCAACCATGATTAGTGCTCCTACTTGCTTTGCACCAATAAACAGGAAGTGCTGTAAACATGGGCTGGGTTCCCCTTGGGAACCTTTTCCCCATTGCTTTGGGAGTATCCAGGAGCCAACCCCTCCCACCTGCTACTGAACTGTATGAAAATGGACCTCACAATCAGCTCCCCAGAACTATTTCTAGACCTGCAGAACAGGATTGAACCACCTCCCTGAAACCTATGGTGAGACTGGGCGAGCTGGACCTGCTCCCACTTGAAACCAGGACAAAGATGTGGACTCCAAGGGTGAGTTGGCTGATGTCCTGTGTGGCTCCATGGACACAACACCCAGCAGGAGGTCTTTTCTTGAGGCTCCCAGCTGACCAATAACAACTGTCAATGGACTGGTCCCTATTGGTAGCCTCTGCTGGAGTGATTTCTGACTCTTAAGTGCTGTCCATGAGGAACTGGAAGCTTTAGAAGTGACCACGAAATGGTGCATAGTTGGGACTTACAAAACTTTTCAATTCTATGACCTCCGGAGTGTCCACAGGATCTCGCGGTAAAGATGTCTGACTTTGAGCAGACTTCTCTGGATGCAGCTTGAGGCTTTCTCTGACGGAGGATTTTGAGCTCCATAAAAAATAATATGTTTGAAGATAAAAATATTGACCAAGCAATGACGTGAAAAGTATCTGCCCGACGTGAGGTCATCAACGGCCACAAAATTTGAATTTTTCCCGCTCTGAGCTTTTCCCACCAAAACAAAAGCCATCGGCAGGACCTAGTCCAGAAGCTATCCAGATCTGAGGGGACGTCAGCGGCAACAGCCAGCAGCCTTGTGCCCCTGAAAATTTTTAATTGTCATTTCAGAGAATAAGACCCAAGGTAAAATCTTTGACCAGGATGAAGCTGCTTTGTGTATTTGACGCATGCGCCATCGTAGGAGGCTTATAATTGTGCCTAGGTCTTGTTCACCCACAAGCAGTACTTTTCATTGGCGATTTTACTTTTTCAAGGTGCCTTTTCTCTTAAAGCTTTAAAAATGCATATCTCTGGTTCCGCTTATTGGATTTTTGTTGTTTTGATTTCATTTTGTTTGTGATATTTTACTCTATTTTAATAAATTGGAGTAGGATTTTTATTGTGTTGTGTTTTTGACTTTTACATTGTTTTGGAATTTATAAATGCTTTCCACAGTTAAGCCTCCCTGCTTAGTGCCATACCTACCAGAGGTCGAGCTCAGGTTTATTTTACTGAAATCTTTGCCTGAACCAAATGCATTGGTTTTATTACTTGTGGTGGATTACCATTTACCTAAAATAATAATTCACTTTTATAGAGCATGCAAGCAACACAAACCCAAGGATGCATAATTATCAATACTCACAACACTCATGCATGCACAAGTAGTTTCAAACACTAATACCCTCTAACGTTCTTTTCATTGAAAACATAACGAAAGCCATTTCATGCCTGGAAAAGGCATGCATGCATATATCATGCAATATAACATTTGATACTGGCTTTCACAATCCACGAATGGGTAAGATATGCATGCATGTGCAGAATAGTATATAAAATATGGATATTCTATGCACACGTGCTCATCTTATGTATATAAACTCTATTAAAGCTGTTTTGCTAGGTAAGAAAAAAGAATAACAATGGCATTAGTCAGCCTGGATCACACGCTTTTAATGTACACACCTTCTACTGGTGAGATTTGCTGCATGACTCAGGGTAGCTAGGTTGTTGGAATATTGTGAAACACCCCCAAGCTTTTAACTTAAAGCGAATTTAGAAACAATGTACAGCAAATCTTTGGGTGTCTTAGACAGTCCTAAGTTTGAAGTTCAAACTGTTGGCATAAATGTGGGTGATCATGTGTAAAGGGAGTGCAAACAAGCCTATTTTCAAAGGACGTATGTGGAAAGAGAACGTGTGTAAAAAATAGTTGTGTCTTAGAAAAATAATATTTTTCTCAATTTCATGTTTTGAATTTATGCACCGAGTAAGCTATGCATAGCACAAAACATGCCATTTGTCATTACTGTATGTGCCTCTTGTTTTGAATTCCACTCACTTATAATTCACTCATAAACCTGATTTTCTTGCAGTTTCTTTTGCTTGCTTAATTTCTTGAATACCAAGATGAGCCATAATTTACGATCAGACGCCACTTTTGTGAATCGACCCGTGTGCGAATCCGCCACTTTACGAGCAGAAAAAGGAGGCAACTGCTGTAAAAAAAGAAACGTCTACCAGCCTGAAATGAGTTTCCCTGACGTTCTAGAGAGGGGACATACTACTGACAATACACACAGACTTGGGGTTTTCTTTTTTTTTTAAATTATTTTTATTGAAGTTTTTTTTTTTTTAACACAATATACTCCTTTATAACCAAGGCTGTACTTAAAAGCCAAAAAAAAATAAGATTTCACCAATTACATGATTATTACTGCGAGATCAATACCATGCCATTAAAGAAAAAGAAAGTACACAAAGCGAAATACTCCTTTAGACACAAAAGAAACGGGCAAGCGGGCATAGAGAATTACATGGAAAAATACAATTTGACATTCACCTTATAAAAGTGGAATACCTATGGCGATACAATCAAAAATTAATTAAACATATTATGGGGAATTGATGCCCCTAAACCCCACTAACTCCACCTAAGTCCAACTATTTAACCCAACTCAATTTTCATTCATACAGCCCAATCTGATATAGGCGCCCAGATTTTAGCACCCTTTATTCTTTTCCTTCTACCTTTGGTCTTATAGATAGAAGATTCAAAATTATACACAGTGAGCAATCTCATGCGAAAATTAATAAAGGTGGGTGGATCAGGGCTAATCCATTCATTAGTATTGCAAGCCCTTACTACTGCCATAATAATAAATAAAAGTGTATTTATATCTTCCGATCTTATGCTAGCCTCACTATCCGAACTTACACCAATAATAGTCAATCCCGCACTAGTTTTGATAGAGAGCCCAAATATTATATACAAAAACTTCTCTATACTTTGAAAAAATTCCCCCAATTTTGGACAAGAAAAAAACATATGGCTTGAGTCAGCCGACACCAGTCCACATCGGTTACACTTGGTCCCTACAATTGCACCCCAACGAGCCAACTTACTGGGTGTATGATAAAGATCATATAGAGCCATATAATGTTGGCTTCGTAGTCTTCCTGTCATTAAAACTTGATTTGCCAGTTTAATAGACTTTAATATATTTAAATCTTCTAGACCTAATATCTGTTGCCATTTTATTTTACGTGCATCTAAGTCATCCGGGAGTGTTTCCAAAAGTAGGTGATACAACTGGCCAATTGGTGTTTTTTTCTTAATTTTTTCGATTAGGGGGATCAACCCGAATTGATGCAGCGAGCCTGAACCCCGACTAGTCAAAAAGCTACGTATCTGAAGATACTTAAAAAAATCTTGCTTGCCTATACCATACATCTCCTGTAAATCTGAGAAAGTTAAAAGTTGGTCTTTATTAAACAGATCACCTAAATTATGTATGCCCTTTTGGCCTCACCTAATTGTTACCAGATCTTGAAAAATTAGAGGTAATGCCCCGGGAGCCAGCAACGGGGTATAGGCATTAAGATTCGCAATCTGAAGACTCCGTTTAATTTGTTTCCAACCTTTATATGCTGCCTTGAGTATCTTAAATTTAGTTTTTTTGAAGTAACTAGGTTCAATAACTTTAGCTAAAAAACCATTCATTTCCTCTCCCAAACCAAACTCATAAATAGAAGGTCTCTGAAACAATGGAATCTCAGCTTTAGCCCCAATCACCAATGGTCGTATATATTGCAACATTGCTGCCCAATAATACATAATAATATGGGGGATGCCCCACCCACCTACTTGTCTTGGTAAAATCATTTTCCTATATGCCCTTCGCTGTTTCCGATATCCCCATAAAAACCGAGAGCAAATTCTTTCTATTTTAACAAAGAATGATGCCGAAAACTCTAATGGAATAGTTCTGAAGATATATAAAATTTTTGGAAGTATCAACATCTTCAACACACTATTCCTGCCATGTAATGATAAATGGAGATGATCTAACCTTTCTAGGGTTGCATTCGCCTTTTCAATTATTGGGAGAATATTAAGTTCAGGGATCTTGTCCACCACCGATGTGATTTTGACTCCCAGATATGTTGCTTCCGAGACAATAGATATATTTGTCGGGGGGTTTTTGCCGGAATAAACTACCTGAGTTTTCTGTTCATTCAATTTATACCCAGAAAAAGCCCCGAACTGCTGTGCTAAAGATGTAATTGCGGGCATGGCAGTTACAATATCCCTGGAAACTATAACAATATCATCTGCATAAGCAAATGCCCTATACTCAATATTCTGAAACCTGACTGGTAAAATATCTGTATGTTGGTTAATTTTATTCAGAAATAAATCAATATATAAGGCAAATAAAAGAGGGGAACACGGACATCCTTGCCGTGTACCCCGACTAATAGTAATCGCAGCAGATTCTTGCCCAGAGATCCGAATTGAGGCAGTCGGGCATATATACAAAGTCTTAATTGCATGGATGAATTGTGGGCAGAACCCTTTCATGTGCATAACCTCCCACATATACTGCCAGGAGACCCTGTCGAACGCCTTTTCGGCGTCCAACAGGATCACCCCAAGTCCGGACCCGGTTGCCTGCGCCCAGTCCAAAAGTGCAATAACACGTCTTACGTGGTCCGCCGTGTCCCTACCGGGTATAAACCCGTGCTGAAACTGAGAAACCACAGGGGTAATGACAGTTCCCAACCGCTGTGCCATAATTTTGGAGAAGATTTTGCTGTCTGCGTTAATCAATGATATTGGTCTGTACGAAGATGGACATAACTTGGGCTTTCCCTTTTTAAGAATACAATAATAGTAGTTTTTCGCCAAGACTCAGGTGCTATACCCTGTTGAGCCGGATGAAATAATGTCAGAAGCTCTTCCTTTAATACTAAGCGAAAAGTTTAAAAAATTCTAAAGGAATGCCATCCGTACCTACAGCTTTTCCGACCGCTAATGACAGTACAGCCCCTTCCACTTCCTCCCAAGTAATATCTTCAGCCAACCCTTCATTCTGATCTGCTGTGACTTTATTAATTACCATACCTGAACTGAACTCCATCATTTTTTCCACTGGGTCACCCAGACCGTCCTATGTGTATAAACTCCCATAATATTTACAGAAAACCGCCAAAATTCCCTCTGGGGAACCCTGTATCTGGCTAAGATGGTCCTGTATCTGTAAGATCTTATTATGCACACTCTTCTGCTGTAATCTTTTCGCTAATATCCGACCTGAATTTTCCCCTGCTTCATAAATTTGGTCCCTAAAAATCGCCAATTTATTCGCAACCTTCACAGCAAAATGCTGATGTATTTGCATTTTAAGGATAGCAATGGCCGATAATAATTTTTCTGGATTACCCTGCTGAGAAATTTCCCTCATTAATTCTAATTCCAAAAGCCTTAATTGATACATCTGTGCTTTAATTTCAGCCTGGGTTTTACGTTGTTTGTTTAAAGAGTAACTAAGGGTTTCTCCCCGAACCCCCGCCTTAAAAGTGTCCCAAACAACAGAATCTGAAGCGGTTCCCCGATTAAATTTGAAAAATTCCCTAATCCACCCTTCCATATGTGTATAGTAATCTGGATCTAATAGGAGTTTTCGTTCGAAGGTCCATGCTTTTGCCGGGGCCCGGGAGCTAAAATCGATTTCTAATGATATTGGGTTGTGATCTGATATTACTCTTGGTAGAATCTCCATCTTAGAGCCTCTTACTTTTTCCGCAGATATAAAAAAATAATCGAGGCGTACATGTTTCTTATGAGGCGCCGAATAAAAAGTAACCCTGGGCGGCAAATTCCGTTCCGCTCGCGGAACTTGCGAAATTTCGGCATTTCCGCGTACCGCGCGGAACGCGGAAATGTCGAAACTTCCGCGATCCGCGAACGGAACGGAATTCGGGTATAAATAAAGCAG
This sequence comes from Calotriton arnoldi, assembly GCA_963921515.1. Taxonomy (NCBI): domain Eukaryota; kingdom Metazoa; phylum Chordata; class Amphibia; order Caudata; family Salamandridae; genus Calotriton; species Calotriton arnoldi. The sequence goes on along the minus strand of CAWUFW010007864.1, from coordinate 900,960 downwards.
GTGCCCGAGTTGAAGCTCAAATTCTGTGAGCGAGGTTGTGGCTAAGCAGATGTGCCTTCTCTCCATTGCCACCCTGAAAAGCTAGCTGTAATCCTTGATGGAGGTCTTTGCATCCTTGATTTTCTCGAGCGCAATCCTTGTGTAGAATTCGTGAGCGTGGTTAAGCAGATGTGCCTTCTCTCCATTTCCACCCTGTAAAGTTAGCTGTAATCCTTGATGGAGGTCTCTGCACCCTTGATTTTCTCGAGCGCAATCCTCGTGTAGTTCCTGTTACCAGGAGGTTCCTTCTCCTCGTCTGCCGCTGAGATCCTGCTCTGACCCTTTATAAACAAGAGGCATGTGAACGGGCCTAGAAGCCCCGCCCGTTTGGCCTCGCCCAACATACACTAGTGGTATGCACCGTCTTCCCGCCCTTTCCCCACTATGATGGACAGCTTAATCAAAGGACCCCGGTGCTTTCGGCGCGGTGGCAAAGTTACAGACACACAGGTCACTGGGGAAAATTCTTCAGGTCCTTTACGCAGCTGTAGTGTAGTGCAGGAAAGGCACTATACATTTACCCAACGAGGTAGCACTTACTGATTAGCCAGTAGAAAGTATTCCAGCTGAGTAGAGGTATTGCACAAAAAGGAGGCATCTTCTTGGATAAATATGCAGGGTAGGTGTGCAGAATTCGTGAGCGTGGTTAAGCAGATGTGCCTTCTCTCCATTTCCAACGTGAAATGTTAGCTGTAATCCTTGATGGAGGTCTTTGCATCCTTGATTTTCTCGAGCGCAATCCTCGTGTAGAATTCGTGAGCGTTGTTAAGCAGATCTGCCTTCTCTCCATTGCCACCCTGAAAAGCTAGCTGTAATCCTTGATGGAGGTCTTTGCATCCTTGATTTTCTCGAGCGCAATCCTCGTGTAGAATTCGTGAGCGTGGTTAAGCAGATGTGCCTTCTCTCCATTGCCACCCTGAAAAGTTAGCTGTAATCCTTGATGGAGGTCTTTGCATCCTTGATTTTGTCGAGCGCAATTCTCGTGTAGTTCCTGTTACCAGGAGGTTCCTTCTCCTCGTCTGCCGCTGAGATCCTGCTCTGACCCTTTATAAACAAGAGGCATGTGAACGGGCCTAGAAGCCCGCCCGTTTGGCCTCGCCCCACATACACTAGTGGTATGCACCGTCTTCCCGCCCTTTCCCCACTATGATGGACAGCTTAATCAAAGGACCCCGGTGCTTTCGGTGTGGTGGCAAAGTTACAGACACACAGGTCACTGGGGAAAATTCTTCAGGTCATTTACGCAGCTGTAGTGTAGGAAAGGCACTATACATTTACCCAACGAGGTAGCACTTACTGATTAGCCAGTAGAAAGTACTCCAGCTGAGTAGAGGTATTGCACAAAACGGAGGCATCTTCTTGGATAAATATGCAGGGTAGGTGTGCAGAATTCGTGAGCGTGGTTAAGCAGATGTTCCTTCTCTCCATTTCCAACGTGAAAAGTTAGCTGTAATCCTTGATGGAGGTCTTTGCATCCTTGATTTTCTCGAGCGCAATCCTCGTGTAGAATTCGTGAGCGTGGTTAAGCAGATGTGCCTTCTCTCCATTGCCACCCTGAAAAGTTAGCTGTAATCCTTGATGGAGGTCTTTGCATCCTTGATTTTCTCGAGCGCAATTCTCGTGTAGTTCCTGTTACCAGGAGGTTCCTTCTCCTCGTCTGCCGCTGAGATCCTGCTCTGACCCTTTATAAACAAGAGGCATGTGAACGGGCCTAGAAGCCCCGCCCGTTTGGCCTCGCCCCACATACACTAGTGGTATGCACCGTCTTCCCGCCCTTTCCCCACTATGATGGACAGCTTAATCAAAGGACCCCGGTGCTTTCGGTGTGGTGGCAAAGTTACAGACACACAGGTCACTGGGGAAAATTCTTCAGGTCCTTTACGCAGCTGTAGTGTAGGAAAGGCACTATACATTACCCAACGAGGTAGCACTTACTGATTAGCCAGTAGAAAGTACTCCAGCTGAGTAGAGGTATTGCACAAAACGGAGGCATCTTCTTGGATAAATATGCAGGGTAGGTGTGCAGAATTCGTGAGCGTGGTTAAGCAGATGTTCCTTCTCTCCATTTCCAACGTGAAAAGTTAGCTGTAATCCTTGATGGAGGTCTTTGCATCCTTGATTTTCTCGAGCGCAATCCTCGTGTAGAATTCGTGAGCGTGGTTAAGCAGATGTGCCTTCTCTCCATTGCCACCCTGAAAAGTTAGCTGTAATCCTTGATGGAGGTCTTTGCATCCTTGATTTTCTCAAGCGCAATTCTCGTGTAGTTCCTGTTACCAGGAGGTTCCTTCTCCTCGTCTGCCGCTGAGATCCTGCTCTGACCCTTTATAAACAAGAGGCATGTGAACGGGCCTAGAAGCCCCGCCCGTTTGGCCTCGCCCCACATACACTAGTGGTATGCACCGTCTTCCGGCCTTTCCCCACTATGATGGACAGCTTAATCAAAGGACCCCGGTGCTTTCGGTGTGGTGGCAAAGTTACAGACACACAGGTCACTGGGGAAAATTCTTCAGGTCATTTACGCAGCTGTAGTGTAGGAAAGGCACTATACATTTACCCAACGAGGTAGCACTTACTGATTAGCCAGTAGAAAGTACTCCAGCTGAGTAGAGGTATTGCACAAAACGGAGGCATCTTCTTGGATAAATATGCAGGGTAGGTGTGCAGAATTCGTGAGCGTGGTTAAGCAGATGTTCCTTCTCTCCATTTCCAATGTGAAAAGTTAGCTGTAATCCTTGATGGAGGTCTTTGCATCCTTGATTTTCTCGAGCGCAATCCTCGTGTAGAATTCGTGAGCGTGGTTAAGCAGATGTGCCTTCTCTCCATTGCCACCCTGAAAAGTTAGCTGTAATCCTTGATGGAGGTCTTTGCATCCTTGATTTTCTCGAGCGCAATTCTCGTGTAGTTCCTGTTACCAGGAGGTTCCTTCTCCTTGTCTGCCGCTGAGATCCTGCTCTGACCCTTTATAAACAAGAGGCATGTGAACGGGCCTAGAAGCCCCGCCCGTTTGGCCTCGCCCCACATACACTAGTGGTATGCACCGTCTTCCCGCCCTTTCCCCACTATGATGGACAGCTTAATCAAAGGACCCCGGTGCTTTCGGTGTGGTGGCAAAGTTACAGACACACAGGTCACTGGGGAAAATTCTTCAGGTCCTTTACGCAGCTGTAGTGTAGGAAAGGCACTATACATTTACCCAACGAGGTAGCACTTACTGATTAGCCAGTAGAAAGTACTCCAGCTGAGTAGAGGTATTGCACAAAACGGAGGCATCTTCTTGGATAAATATGCAGGGTAGGTGTGCAGAATTCGTGAGCGTGGTTAAGCAGATGTTCCTTCTCTCCATTTCCAACGTGAAAAGTTAGCTGTAATCCTTGATGGAGGTCTTTGCATCCTTGATTTTCTCGAGCGCAATCCTCGTGTAGAATTCGTGAGCGTGGTTAAGCAGATGTGCCTTCTCTCCATTGCCACCCTGAAAAGTTAGCTGTAATCCTTGATGGAGGTCTTTGCATCCTTGATTTTCTCGAGCGCAATTCTCGTGTAGTTCCTGTTACCAGGAGGTTCCTTCTCCTCGTCTGCCGCTGAGATCCTGCTCTGACCCTTTATAAACAAGAGGCATGTGAACGGGCCTAGAAGCCCCGCCTGTTTGGCCTCGCCCCACATACACTAGTGGTATGCACCGTCTTCCCGCCCTTTCCCCACTATGATGGACAGCTTAATCAAAGGACCCCGGTGCTTTCGGCGCGTCGGCAAAGTTACAGACACACAGGTCACTGGGGAAAATTCTTCAGGTCCTTTACGCAGCTGTAGTGTAGTGTAGGAAAGGCACTATACATTTACCCAACGAGGTAGCACTTACTGATTAGCCAGTAGAAAGTACTCCAGCTGAGTAGAGGTATTGCACAAAACGGACTCATCTTCTTGGATAAATATGCAGGGCAGGATTCATTCTGGGCTGGCACGATGCTCCTGTCACAAAAATTAAACCTCAACAGGAAGCACTTACAGATATAAAGGGGCGCAGCAAAATCTCCGCGAGCACGCGAAATTCCGCGTGCTCGCGGAGTTTTTTTGCCGTTTCGCGGAATTTCGCGGAACGCAATTCCGCAAATTCCGCCCACCCTTAATAAAAAGTTTCTCCAGGATCTGATTGTCTGAGTGAATGCCACACATCCACCAAGCCAAACTCCTTGACTAACCCCCTAATAGCCTTGAAGACTTTGATTTTTTTACCCCTATAAGACTTATTACTATTAAGATCGTAACTGCCCTCTAGATGAATATTAAGGTCCCCACAAATAATCAAAGGGGCTGGCCAATTTGCTAATTCAATACTAAGATAGTGAAGAACCGCCGGATCATCTACATTTGATCCATATATGGAGCATATCGTCACTTGCGAGCCATTGATAGTTATCCCTGCAATAACCCACCTGCCCAGAGCATCTTCCTTTAGCCGATTGCAAACCCCCAATCCTCTCTTCATCAGTATCGCCACCCCCTCGTATTAGAGCTCTGTTTAGTGCAGCCCAATATGTCCAGACCCAAGTCTTTCAGCCAATCACGATTGTTCCAGGCTATATGAGTTTCTTGAACACAGATCAGATCCATGCGCATTGCCTGTAACAACTGAGCCATCACCCCCCTTTTTTTCTTATCATTTAAGCCACAAATATTCCATGAACAAATAAACAATCTATTACTCATTATTATCCTCTAAATCGTAAAACAGATTTACAAGTGAAAGGTCGTACATTATCGTTGATACCCGTATGTGGTAAGCCCGTTTGCCCTTGAAAAATACCACCAATTTCAACAGCAGAACATGATCTCTCTCAAACATGCCTTCAATAGATTTAGCACTGTCTTTATCGTGTACAGCCAAAAAAGCAAAAAAACCTCTATCCTCTCTCTGTCCCCCGACCTTCCCACCCTCCCCCCACAACCCTGCCCCCCCTTGCCCACCCCCCACCCCTCCCCACTTGAGGCTTATGGACATAGTGTCCTCTGTGATGGTTGGTGGATTGAACAGCACCACTCCTCCTCACCCCCCACTTACAAAACAAAAGCATTTAAAGAGATATTTAAATCACCCCACTGAGTCAATAACTCCATAAAATCCCCCCCCCAAAAAAACCATTCAACATCAGATTGTGGCCAGAAATTCCCTTGCCAATATTTCTGATACAAAGAAGTGAGCCTTCTCCTTATGAATTATCTTTAGCTTAGCGGGGTTAAGAAGGAAGACCTGTACCCCTTTCGCCTGAAATAATGGGATCATTTGACGTAATTGCCACCGTAATTTAACCGTGGCCTGACAAAAATCTGGGCGAACAAAAAATTCAAAACCATTGCCTCCTCTCTTCCTATCCGGCCGTGCCAGATCATATAATGCTTCCCTCAATAAAAAATTGTTGAGACAGATCAGTATTGCCCTAGGTTTTTCATTTACACCCCCTACTTTGCTACGTTGATTAAAAGGGAATCTGTGTACCCTCTGCAATTCTAATTCCCAATTCCATTGACTAAGCTCTGGAAAGGCTATAGAAAACAGATCGATAACAAACTTCCTAACATCTTTACCCTCTCGACCCTCTGGTATACCCAAAATACGTAAGTTATTTCTTCTGGAACGGTTTTCCAAGTCCGTAAGCTTCCAATCAACATCGTCTCTTAAAGATTGTAAAGATGCTACTGTAGCCTTTTGCTGAACTAAGTCATCTTCCATCGCTGAAATCATTTCCTCAGCTTCCCCGATTCTCGTGGATATCTCCGTGCAGGTCTTGGCGACGCGTCGCACTGTATTCTGTAACTTGCGCACCGCCCCTTGAGTCCGTAATCCTTCCACCTTTGTCTCTTCCCGATGGGCCATGATTATATGATAGATTGTATCAAGTGTAATTTCTTCTCCTCCAGCTGCTACACTGCTAAGAATTTTTCCAGTCTTTTTGCGAGCATCCCCGTTTTTCTCAAGCTGAGAAGAAAATGAGTAGTCTCAAACCAGTGATCCCCCTATATCACTTTGCCCATTAACTACTGGGTCAGCCGTATCTCTCACTTTCCGTACTGTCCCTAAACTCATAGATGTCTCCGGATCCGTCTCCTCATCATCCTCCTCATCACCCTGCTGGTGTTTGCTGGTGTCGCTTTTATCATCAGCCCAATCCACCCCCTCACTCTCATTCTCATTCTCCGAAGAATTCGAGGGGTCTGACAGTGCATAAAATTTGCCACCTGAGTCCCCAGAATCGAGTTCTCTGTGGGTTACCTTAGCAAAAGGGGGATTAAAATTGTTATCCGGATCATTGTCAGTCCCTGCCACCAGATGATTTGGATCCACAGATTCGATATTTAAAGCACCCCTCTCTTGATTCAAGCTTTCCACCAGCAAGGGGGCTTTTACCATTTGGGGCGAAATGTGAAGTGTAGACTGAGGCGAAATTCCGTTTTCCCCCAACACCTGTGTACTTCTTATTGCGGAGTCCCCAGCCTGCTGTACTTCAGCCTGCTGTACTTCAGCCTGAGAGAGAAGCACTACATGATTTTTGGCCCCTGCTGCATCAATTACCTCCGTCTCTTTATTCATATAATCAACATCGCCCTGAGCAGCCTTTCCCCTATCCGTAATTCCATCCGACACAAATGGCTGTAACATTTCAAGAGGCACTAATGAGACATTGTTGCTAGAATAGTTTTCTGCCGCTGCCCCGGGAAGTGATTTGTCTTCGACCTCGGGTGAAGCCTTACCTCTGCCTATTTGCTTTTTAAACATGCCGGGTATGTTCCGCTGGATTCCAACCACCTCAGTATTCTACCTGGAGAAGAGCCCTTTCCTTCCTGCTGCAGACCGGAGCCGACGCCCCCTGCGCCATGGCTTAGCGGCTGATTTCCTTTTCTCCCATGCTGTGAGGCGGGGGAAACCGGCCTAGCTGTTACCGCTAATGACCCAGCCTCCGCCACAGCCCCCCGGGTCTTAGCACCTCTTCCGATCGTTTTCGGCGGCATTGCAAAGCTGATCCGGAGCCTCGCAACCACTGAAGACCGCCCACACCAGAATCGCCACCAAGGTAAGACCCGCTGGGCTCGAAGCACTCCGCTACAGCTGGTAGATACGGTGCTAGATGCAGAGTTTGATACCGGGCTCGATATACTTAATTCCAGATAACGCCACAACATCTCGTAGTTACCGCGCGGTTTATCCCCGGCATGTTACAGCCTATAGTACAGTGGGGGGTGAAACACGGAGGAGCGCTTACAAGCCACTCATTCGGCCACCGCTGCGGCCGCCATCTTGCCTCCCTCTAGACTTGGGGTTTTCATGTGAGATTTTTGTCCAATGCTTTGGTATCAATGATTTTCATTTTGCACTTTGCTATCACTTCCACTCATCTAGCATCTTTGATGAGTTTTTATAACTGTCTTCTTTGAACACTTTTAGAAATATTTGTACAGAAGAAGAGAATAAATACCTCTAAAAGGAAAATACAGGCGCTAGCTGGATATATTTTACATTCTCAGTCTTATGAGCCTCCCCTTTCTCGAAAAACATAAACCAAGCTGGCATAATCCACAGATGCCCTGGGTGGGTTGAACGCTGGCCTTCTTTAATCCGATATCTTGGTCGCACTTGCCAGCATTTTCCTATTTCTTATTGTGATACATGTATTTGATTCCTGATCAATAGCCTTTGGGATTGCTGTCACTTCCATCTCTGTGGCTGGTTCGACTTTATATGATAGCATCTGAGGTATCATCTTCTCTACATGCTGATGCAAAACAACCTCTGTAAAATCAATCATCAGATGCCTTGTCATTACAAGGTTTGTTTATGCCCATGAGACTTATTTTACATAAACCTGGCACTGGTGAAAGAAGCAGGGCTGATTCACTTGCATCTTGTTTTCTTTTTGTGCTACTGGCAATGGAGCAAACATGCATTCTTTCCATTGTTCAGATGTGAAGATGGGGTTATGTTTAAGCCAAATCAGTTTGTTTATTTTAAGATTACAGACATAGCATGAGCAATAAAAAAAATCAGTGTACATGAGAACATCACAAAAATACAACATAAACAAAGGAGCGTATTTTTTTTTTTTTTAATTTAAAACGACTTTCTCTTCTGAAAAACTGTGTCAGGCATTAAAAACTCCTTATTTTATGAACATCTTCCAGTCTTTGGAAGAAATGCAAACATAATTGATAGTTATTGAAAAAAAAATTTTTATTTGCAAAACAATATATATTTTGCTGGTAATTCTGATGGCCTCTTTTTGTCACAAATAAAAATGATACCAATAATTGCCTTGGGATTTTTACCCTACTTCATACCCTTACCACATGTATACCCAGTGTGTTTATTGTTAAACATATAGGGGCAGATCTACAAGAAAGTGCCGCAGCGTGGCGCTGCAAGCCCTTTGGCTGCGCCACGCTGCGGCACTTTCAGAGCACAGGAATGCGACATATTTACAAGAATATGTCGCATTCCTGTGCTCTCCCCTGCGCTGGCGCACAAACAGCTGCCAAGCGCCGGCGCAGGCACCCTTGCACCATGGTGCAAGGATGCCTGCGCCATGGGGAGATTGTGTTTGTGCAGGAAGGGGCACCTTTCTGCACAAAAACAATCAGTACAGGCTTTTCCTCTTTCAATGCATGCTGTAGAATGCAGCACGCATTGAAAGAGGAAAAACGAGGACGGTGCGCCTCGCTACGCCACCTCTAGGGTGGCGTAGCTTTCAGACGCATCTCCAGATTTACGATTTCTCGTAAATCTGGAGATGTGTCTTGTTCCATGGGTGTTGCGTGGGAACACCCACAGCAACACCCATGGAACGCCCCTTCAACGCAAAGTGCTGCGTGTGAAGGGACGGTATTTACAAGGAGAGGAAAAGTCACGCATGGTGGCTTTTCCTCTCCTTGTAAATATCGAGGAGCCCCCTGCGCCACCAGTACGTCACGAAAAGTGACGTACTGGTGGCGCAGGGGGCTTGTAAATCTGCCCCATAGTGTTGCAAAGAAACTCGTTTTATAAGTTCCTTTTATTGGAAATACACACATTCTTTTTGTGATATAACGAATCTGGACCAAAGCATCCCTGTGTGTCAGTGATACCATTCTTTACCAACATAAAATGTAAAGCTGCCTTAGCTTTTTATCACTTTCGCTCTCTCTCTAACTCACTTTAGCACGCTCTCTTTCTCTTACTGTCTATTTATCTCTCTTAGGGGATCTTCCCTTCCTCTCTTTAGTGTGGCCAATTTTTTCCAGTCCTAAACAAATGACATATTTATGGATAGCCTTCTGAAGGTATGGTTGCAGAATATCATTTCAGAATATTGACCAATATAAATAGTGTTCTAAATAATTATTTCGAAAAATGTTACCCCATTGGAGTCATGATAAAATTTACATCCAGTGGGATAATATTTTTGCAAACTATATTTAGGATGCAATATTATTATCAAATATTTCAATATACAATATTTTAAATTACAAGCCCCTGTGAAACTCTTGCACATTGGTGTTCTATCTTGCTTTAGCACATCTTTGGAAATGACAGTAGGTAGTACATTTCTGTATACTATTATTGTTACCCAATTGTATTTCTTTTGAATTCTGCTCTCTCAACATTACACTCATGCTACGTATTTAAGAGGATTAGCCATAGGAACAGGATGGAGGACTAGTTTGCTGTTGCCTAAGAATCTCTTAGCAGCAATTGGCTTGACCAATCAAGGAACTCTCCTTTCATTTCTGTATATTTGATTGAAGCATCATTTCTAAAACCATTGTTCAAACTTCTGTCTAGTAGAACCGATTTCTGCCCCTATATCGTGAAGTGTTTTCAGTGGGGCCTAAGTAGAGACAGTCATGAGGGCTGAGTCACAAATATTAAGAAATAATTCAGAAGTTTATGCATCACGTATCTTTCGAGAATATGCTTATATTTCCATATTTTAGGAGATTCCGAAAATTCTGAAGGAGTACACATTTATGTTTATGCAAATCTTAGATCTTTTGCATTGCCCCAAACTTACTCATGCACAATAACCCCAGGACGAGAGGTCTTTGAGTATATTTGGCAGATATATAATTTTTTCTCCTAGTGAAATTTCTTTTGCATGAGGAGGATTCTTTATTGTGATGTTCCCTACCTTTCCTCACCCTGAAAAAACAACTGGCAAGCCACCTGATTTAGGAAAATACATAATCATTTCTAGTGATGTAATGGTTTAGAAAAACCTCTGCGAATTCTCACTAAATTCCCCCACTGTTTGTGTTCCAAGATGCTTCCATGACAACCTCCCTTAAACCTCCCGTAACCTCCCTTTTTCGAGTCCCTGTCTATAAACTTACAACAGACGAAAACATGCTGAAGCTGTAGACATGTAGACAAGCTGAGAGGAAATGGAGAAGGCTGTATGAGGAGTCAGACACAAATGAGCTGAAACTGCTGCAGGCCTTGTATAAGGAAACTATTTCTAGGTCCAAAGCAGAGTACTATGCTAAAACCATCTTGCAGGCGCCTAATAGTACAAAAATGCTCTTTAATATTATAAAGGACCTATCCAATCCAGCCTGTATGGGGAATAAAGTAGATGCGACGCAGAAGCTCTGCGATGATATTGCTGCCCATTTTGAGGAGAAGATTAATAAGATTGTTGGGGGTTTAAACACCAATAACCACAGCAGTCTGGATGAGAAAAAGGAACCATCTCAGACATTGGAAGAGCAACAGTCAGAGGTATCCTATGACTGTCAGTCACCTGTTTTAGAGTGCTTTCAAACTCTTACGGAGGCTACATTTAATAGCATTGCCCAAAGTGTTTCCTCGGGCTCCCCTCTAGATCCTCTTCCACACGGGATATGGAAAGAGTTTCAGTTGGAGCTATTCCCCTGGCTGCGACAGATTTGCTGTCAGTCACTGGATAAAGGAATTGTTCCTGTAGTTTGGAAGCAGGCAGTGGTGACTCCGCTGCTTAAGAAACCGTCCCTGGACCCTAAAAGCCCAATGAGTTTCAGACCGATATCTCTCCTACCATATCCGGTAAAAATCCTAGAGAGGGCAGTTAGTAAATCCCTGTCCTCATACCTAGAAGAAAACCATCTGCTAGATAAGGACCAGTTTGGGTTTCGACCAGGTCATGGAACTGAAACAGCTCTGGTGACTGTATTAGACAACCTGAGAATGCGTGCCGACAATGGTAACTCTTCTGTTCTAGTCTTACTCGATATGTCGGCCGCATTCGATATGGTGAATCATAAGATACTGATTGAAAGATTAGAGAATATAGGAGTGAGAGGGCAGGCACTGAAGTGGCTGCAGTCATACTTGACGGGCAGACAACAGGTAGTGACCGTTTCTCCGTTTACATCTTTGAAAACACCTGTGCGTTACGGGGTGCCACAGGGCTCGGCAATAAGCCCCATTCTATTCAACATCTATCTTTGCCCCTTGATCACCATTATTAAATCCTTTGGAATAGAACTAGTTAATTATGCGGACGACACACAATTGGTGTTTTCTATGGAAGGAAATCAAGCGGTATCCATAGAAACATTTCAGGAGTGCATGTGTCAAACTTCCAATTGGCTTAGGACAAACTCCCTACAATTTAATGAAGGAAAGACGGAGGTTGTATACTGTTCCTCTGCCAAAATGATGCGGCCTCTGCCATCTGAGTTCAGACTTACCCCTTCGGACAAACCATTGGTCCAAATAAGAACAGTACGCAATCTGGGGGTCCTCATGGATGACAACCTCCAGATGGACTCGCAAGATAATAAAACAGTTAGTACTTGTCTCTCACTGTTAAGAGCATTACGCCAGATTCTCCCACTACTGCCTAGTGCCACTAGACCCTTAGTAGTGAGGAGTATAATTTTAAGTAGACTGGACTACTGCAACTCTCTGTATTTGGGAGCACCGCACTCAGTGCTATTGAAGCTGCAGAGGATCCAGTCCATAGCAGCCAAACTGGCATTAAATAGGCAGCGCAGGTCTTCGACGACGGCAGCACTAAAGGACCTCCATTGGCTACCCATTAGGGAGAGAATTCAATTTAAATCTCTCTGTATCGTGTTCAGGGCAGTGCATGGTCTGGGTCCAATTTCCATGCAGGAGAAATTCACCTGGTACAATCCTGGGAGAAAACTTCGTTCTTCCAGTGCAAATCTGGTAACCACCACTAGATTTAAGAAGACTAGGATGGGTGGCAGAGCATTTGGCATAGCTGCCTCACGACTCTGGAATGAACTCCCCCTGCATATTAGACAAATTGACTCGCTGCTTTCATTTAGAAAAAGCTTAAAGACTTGGCTTTTCCCTAGGGATGAGTAATATGAGTTTTAAATCAGCGTACAGGCTATCTATTCTGCCTAGTGACAACTTGGTAAGTCGCAGCGCCAGGATACCCGTGGGGTGACAGTTTTTGCGCTATACAAATCTATGATACAATACAATACAATGCTATACCTACAACTTTGTCCCAGAAATACACACAAACTTCCATAAATCCTGATTGTGCAAATTAGAATTTTATGGCATGACATGGAGGCCAACATTATGCAAATCTCCTTTATTGCCACAGCTGAGCAGTAACAATGAAGAGAATATAGAACTTCAAACAACATTCCAATACACTATATATTCCATGAGCATGCAGCCATCTCCCTTCTTTGTTGCTGCTGCTCACAAAGATAAGTACCCTCATTTCCTTCGTGCATACTATTCCATGTATGTTTGACCATTTGTAATTATTTGTATGATTGATCTTTATATTTATCTGTTTCTCGCATGACTGGGTCCTATTGACCCTACCATGTGTTTATTTCTTATTGAGAATTCTTTTTTTCTCTAAACTATTCTGGCTTTAACATTTTTACTTCGTATCGCTTTAGCGTGAATCTTATTCTCTTTGATACCATGTTTCTTAAGACTAAGCGCACTGCGCTACTAAAACGTGCCTCCGATCACCCTGCAAGTTAATTTAATCCTCGTTTTCCCCCTCGCATTGTTTAAATCCTGACTCGCATTCCTGTTGCCTAGCAGCGCTCTCAGCGCGAAGGAGGCATACGGAATGCCACCGCGTACTTCTCCGTTTTCATTTTGGAGCCTACTGACTCCTGCGCGGGTTTTAAATACCTTCTGAGGTCTTCCTCAACCCCTATTCCCACGACGATCGCTCCTCTCCCACCGCAGTACACCTCATATGCGTACCGCGGAAGGGAGAAGGAGTTAGAGGAAAGGCCATTAGGCGCCACCACGCACGCGCTTGACGTGTGTGGTTGCCAAGTTACAGCTAGCAACATTTTGACAGTTGCAGCTGTTTCGCCGTTCACTTTCCTTCGCACTCTATAATTGAGCCCCGACACACCCTCCGCAAGAGACTTTGACAAATTTCTACCAACGCTTGTACGCCTATTTACCCCTTAAGGTTAAACCTCCTTTTCCATCAAAATTAATACTTGGAACATCCCCCAAAAAAAAAGGGAGATATAAAGGAAAGAGACGTTCTATACTAAATATTTTACAATCTGCAAGAGAGTTAAGGGCAATATAATTTCTAATATAATTTGAATATTATTTTTAATTTATTTATTACCCCTTTCCCATAATGTCTCTTAATCCTGAGCTCAATCTGGAAGGTAAGATTGAGCCTTTGGTCACTAAGGCCATGGAAAAAGTTGTGGACTCACTTAATGAGACCATTACTAAAAAATTTGAATCTCTGTCAAGGGCATGGCCCTCTACTAGCACAGCGCATACCTTTGGTGCAAAAGAAGGGGCAGATAAGGCCCCAAAGAAAAGAGCTGCACCAGAACAACCTGTTAAGAGTGCTAAAAAGACAAAGAAAACAGGAAAGGCAGCTCACTCACGCATCTCAGGCGGTGACCAGAACGATGCCCTGGGCATCACACAAGGGCAACAAACAGGCCCTGAGCTCCCTATACATATTGACAGTGATGAACCAGATGAAGCAGAGATAGATCTCTCATGCTCATCAGGTTTTGACACGGACAGTGAAGAGATGGGAGATGGAACCTTGGGAAACACTGAAGAGGCAAGCAAGGCCTCAGGCTCAAAAATGGGCATTACTGACCCCTTCGGGACGATATGTTTGATCCCCTTTTAATCAAACATCCCCTTTCTCCTGAATGACTACCCTCCCAACATGTAGCAGATTACATTCGTTTTTGGCTGAGAAGGGAGATTCCCAAAGAAGTGAGATCCAGACTGAGGTCTGAATGCCCCCGCTCAACTCTCCCCGACAAAATTGCAATGACCCCTGAACTTGACCCTAAAGTAGTCACATTCATAGCAAAGGGTTCCAAAGACCCTAGAAAAGGGATAGACAAGAGACTAAGGTCTTGTCAAGACCGCCTCCTCGACACCATTGGACCTCTAACCAAAATATTTGACTTAGCTGAAAGCGCCTATATTGATGGAACACCTATTGACCCCAAGGAACTGCGTGAGTGGGTCCAACGAACCATCTGCCTCCTTGGTAATGCAAACACTGCCATTTCTAATGAACGCAGAAAGGGAGTACTCCTCAAGATTGACCCTAAACTTATTGAATTGGCAAACAAGGAGGGAGGAGCCACCTCACAAGGACTCCTCTTTGGAGAGGATTTCATTCGCGATATGGCCAAATATGTTGGTGCCTTTAGTTCGATCCAAAAGTCGCAGCGTGACATTAAGAAAGTCTTGCAAAGAAAAAGGTATGCAGTTCCTGTTGTGAGGAGAATAGGAAGGCAGGGGAGGGGACTCGCAAAGTCCCTAACTACAAATAGGTAGTGTTAGTGGGAAAGGAGGGGGACTGGGAAGTCCTTCCTTTTGGAATGAGGGCCCTCACACACCCAGCCTGCTGGGTGTCATGCTTCATCATCGGGCATGCTCCTCGTCGGGTCGGCGCTGCAATACCCGACGGGCACCCTATGCAGGGGCTCTTTGGCGGAGATCTTTTATTCCTTGCCGTATGGTGCAGTGGGTGTAAGGGGCCTTAGAAGTGGCGACTCACTGCAAATATGCTGCAGCGTGTTGTGCTCAATCTCGTGCGGTCGACATGTTTCTTGCCTGTTTAGTCAGGTGGATCTAGCGGCAATTCCTAAGGACCTAGTGAAAATAGTTACTCTACACTCAAATATGGTGAGACTGTGATGTTCTAGCCTATTATTACCACAAGTGACACCAAGAGGTAAAGTACCTGTTGATGCGACAGCCAATCTGAAATGGAAAATGGCAAAATGAAAGCAAATCATATCAGAAAACAATCATGCTGTAAATACTCCTGCCCTCGTATCCCTCAATAGTGACACCAGATTGTGCATAGAGTAACTATTTTCACTAGGTCCTGAGGAATTGCCGCTAGATCCACCTGACTAAACAGGCAAGAAACATGTCGACCGCACGAGATTGAGCACAACACGCTGCAGCATATTTGCAGTGAGTCGCCAACTCCATTTTTAATCAGGGGGAAGGCAGGATCATTAAAGTCTAATTTACCTGACTCTTCCATTCCCTGTTTTAATACACACTTTTGCATTTCTACACTTCTAAGGCCCCTTACACCCACTGCACCATACGGCAAGGAATAAAAGATCTCCGCCAAAGAGCCCCTGCATAGGGTGCCCATCGGGTATTGCAGCGCCGACCTGACGAGGAGCATGCCCGATGATGAAGCATGACACCCAGCAGGCTGGGTGTGTGAGGGCCCTCATTCCAAAAGGAAGGACTTCCCAGTCCCCCTCCTTTCCCACTAACACTACCTATTTGTAGTTAGGGACTTTGCGAGTCCCCTCCCCTGCCTTCCTATTCTCCTCACTACAGGAACTGCATACCTTTTTCTTTGCAAGTCTATTTAGGGCATGTATGCTGGACCTCTCAAAAGCCCATAGTCCCCCTCTTTTGTTGGATTAAGAAAGTCTTCCAAGACAACATTTTTGGAAGGGCCGGGAGAATGCGGGGTCGGTTCCTGGCCGGGGCCAGTCTACCTCAAGACCCTTTCTGGGAAGAGGATCAAGATACCAGCAATCATCCTTCTTTGCAAACCAGCCGTTCTTCCCTCAAAGACAAAGAAACAGGGAAAGACCATTTCGAGGCGAGAGAAGAAACAGCAGAGGATTCTCCGCAGGTAGGAATATTGAAAGACCATTTAGATACCCCTATAAAGGTGGGAGGGAGACTAGCCCTTTTCTCTGGGAACTGGACATTGGTGACTCAAGACCCGTGGGTTCTGGAAACTGTCAAGGGTTACAAAATAGAATTTACGGATACTCCCTTTCAATCAAAGAGACCTCGCGAGATAACCTTCTCTCAAGAACAGAGAAAGCTAGTATCTCAAGAAGTAAGGGACTTGCTAGCAAAAGGGGCTATAGTAGAGAGCTCAGAAACAGGTTTCATCAGCAATATATTCTTGGTAGAAAAGAAAGACAAAGGACAGAGACCTGTCATGAACTTAAAAAACCTAAACGGGTGGGTATCTTACCACCACTTCAAGATGGAGGGAATTCACCTCCTAAGGGACGTATTGAGAAAGAGAGACTGGTTAACACGTCTAGACCTAAAGGACGCCTACTTAACCATCCCAATTTTGCCCCCTCACAGAAAATTCCTCCAGTTCACTTGGGAAGCAAAACTTTGGGAATTTTGCACTCTCCCCTTCGGTCTGTCATCAGCCCCTTGGTGCTTCACCAAGGTGTTACGTCCGGTAGTAGCATGGCTAAGGGAAAGGGGTGTGAGGCTAATAATATATCTAGACGATATCCTTATCATGGGTCAGTCCAAGACAACAGTATCTCACCATACAGATCTTACTATCCGCCTACTGGAACATTTAGGCTTTGTCATAAATGCCAAAAAATCATGCACTCCACCAACCCAAGAAACTCAATATCTGGGCTTCTTGGTGAATACAGTGTCTGCAGAACTGAAACTAACAAGGGAAAAGATAAAGAAACTCCGCAAAGAACTCAGGAAGATCCTATCTTTGGAGGTCTTTCCCTTGAGACTCTTAGCCAGGATCTTGGGTCTCCTCTCCTCAACCATCCAGGCGATCTTTCCGGGCCCCTTACACTACAGGGCCCTCCAGAGACTTAAAGCGAAAGCTCTGAAGTCGACTCTGTCTTACACTCAGATGACTTGCTTAGACGAAGATTCGAGGAAAGAACTATCTTGGTGGCTAAAGAATGCAGAAGCTTGGAATGGCAGAGCCATCTTTGGGGAAACCCCAGAATTGATTATAGAATCAGATGCGAGTCTAGAAGGTTGGGGTGCCACTTGTGGCGACTCTTCGACAGGAGGTCTATGGACACGCGAAGAGAAGGAACTACATATCAACTGACTGGAGCTTCTAGCAGGCTCCTTTGCGGTTCGGAGTTTTACCCAGAATTCAATGAAGTGCTGTATAATGCTGCGCATGGACAATGTCTCTGCAGTGAAATACGTCAACAAGATGGGGGGACCACATTCAAAGGGTCTTACCGAAATAGCGAAAGCTTTCTGGGGCTATTGTTTGAACAGGGGACTGTCCGTCACAGCGGAACACATCCCCGGTTTGAACAATGGGGTAGCGGACTGGTTCTCCAGAAATTTCAGGGATTCCAGCAACTGGAAATTAAACAGAGGGATATTCATGACAATCCAAGACAAATGGGGTCCCTTCGGGACAGATCATTTCGCAGACAGAATGAACACTCAGATGATGAATTTCTTCAGCTGGAAGCCGGACCCTCAAGCAGCAGGGGTGGATGCCTTCCTCCAGGACTGGCAAGGCTTAAAGCCATATGCCTTCCCGCCGTTTGTCATGCTTCCACGTCTTCTTTTACACGCTCGCCGGTACCTTCAGAGCATGGTGGTGATAACCCCCCTTTGGAGGTCTCAGGCATGGTTTCCTGTCATCTTGGAGATGGCCGTGGACTTCCCAATTCTAATACCTCCTTTCGGGCAATTACTCCTGGGTCCTCAGGGCGAATCACATCCTCTCATAGACCAAGGTCTATTGGTTCTGACGGTCTGGAAGATTTCAGGCGACATTGGCAAATCCCTGGCCTTTCGCCAGATGCTTTCCAACTCATATCTGAGTCTTGGGCATCCGGAACAAGGAAGGCATATCGACTGGCTTGGAATAAATGGGTTCACTGGTGTCTTCAATGACACTACGATCCCGTTTCAACTGATTTAGTACACGTAGTAAACTTCCTAACGGAACTCTTCGCTTCTGGCCTAAATTATAGAACTGTTAATGTTTATAGGTCAGCAATAGCTGCAGGACATTCTTTAGCTGATGGTGTCTCAGTTGGACAAAACCTTTTAACAAAAAAGATTATGAGAAGCATGCGAGTTCTTAATCCTCCAACTGTGAAATATTCAGCCTTATGGGACGTAAGAAACATTTTACAACTTATTTCTTCCTGGGGAGATATCGTTAACCTCTCTCTCAAGTGTATTTCCTATAAACTTACTGTGTTACTTTGCTTGATCTCTTTCAGGCGAACCTCAGATGTTAAGGCATTAGATGATACTAACAGGGCTTACCAGCCTGAGGGAGTTTGTTTTTACCTTAAGAAAAGAACCAAAACTATGTCTTCCTCTATTTTCTATCCTTTCTTTCCTCTTAATCAAAGTCTTTGTGTTGTTAAATGTCTTAAAGAGTATGAAAGAAGGATGGTAAGTCTAAGAGGAGTTGGAACTCAACTGTTGATTTCTCACAGATCCCCTCATAATGCAGTTTCTTCTCCCATGCTTGCTAGATGGGTAAAAGAAGTGATGAGTGAGAGTGGTGTTGATGTTTCTATTTTTGGTGCACACTCTCTCAGAGGCGCATCTGTTTCTAAAGCTTTTATGTTAGGTGGAGGACTCCAGGATATCCTTAGAGCCGCTGACTGGTCAAATGAGAGCATGTTTAAGAAATGTTATTTCAGACCAATCAATAATGTGATTGATAATGTACTTGGTTCACTTTAAACTTGCATAATGTTGGCCTCCATGTCACTCCATATAATTTAGATTTTTCACAGCCTGGTGGGCAGAAAATCTGGATTTTATTAAGGACACGGAGGCCAAGATTATCCCTCCTCTTACAAACCCTCCCTAGGGATTTTTACCTTTTGACCTATTGTGTCTTTTTTCTTCCAGATTAAGACGTCTGGGGATTGCTATGGGAAGCAGTTATTCGTTCCACATCAAGTTTCAAGCCTTGTTTTTTACGAGTTTACTTCTTGTTCGTAGCACTTGACAAAGAAGGAAGATGGCTGCATGCTCATGGAATATATAGTGTATTGGAATGTTGTTTGAAGTTCTATATTCTCTTCGTTGTTACTGCTGAGCTGTGGCAATAAAGGAGATTTGCATAATCTTGGCCTCCATGTCCTTAATAAAATCCAGATTTTCTGCCCACCAGGCTGTGAAAAATCTAAATTTTCTATTTCCAATATCTTTCTGCACAATTATTGTAAAAAATATTTTGGAACGTAATCTTTGTTGTCTATATCTGTTTTAAGTTAAACATCTCAAAACAGCCAAAACTGTGTGGAAGTGGAAAATATTGGTTCAGTTTGTAGCTAGGCATTAACAAAGGAAAATACTTGTGTTGCTTACAGTTTGACCCTTGCAGCTTCAACCAGAGTGGGAGAGTGGGATGCATAAAGATGGAACAGTGGGACGTGCAAAGATGCTGAGTGTGGCTAGAAGTAAACAACAGGACAGTGTCTTTGTGTGCTTGCAAGGATAGCATTGAGCGAGGATGTGCAGAACCTGGGGTTAGTGCTATAACAACAGTCCTGGGAGTTATGGGAGACAGAGACCTTGCGGGTAAACAGAAAGGCCCTTTCCAAGAAAGCAAGCTATGATCTAGAACATAGGGTCAGATAGGCCTTACTGGAACTTGGCCAGTAGAGTGAAAAAAGATACCTTCCAATCTGATATCCAAATAATGGACGTATGTGTTGTTGCCATGCTGGTGTAAGCTGCCTCCCTCTCTGTGCATCAATGATAATCACAATAATGCTTGATTTACTATAAAGCTTGTATAGCAAAATTATGCTGCAGGTTTGATGCTAATTACCTGTGTAAAGATAACATGTATTCCTCTGAGATTGTTCAGGAATGTAATCACTTGCGCAAAGGTCAGAGCAGTTGGAAATTTGTTGCTGAATGCTCTCAAATAGCCATTGCTGTTCCTAATTAAATTACTCATGCTGAAACCAGAAAGTTCCTGAAATTACTCAGAAGAGAAAACTTACATGACTATTCACAAAGGTAACCCACTTTGTGAGTAATTTACATACATAAGTTTAATCTTACACTTTTTGATTAAATTTACTACTTGTGGCTATTCATAAAATCCGAGTGTAAAGTTACTCAAAAGAGTAGACTTACAAGTCTCCAACCACTGAAAAAGGGGGTTGGAGACTAATTTACGGGTGTAACTAACTACTGCCAATAAGAGACAGTAGTAAGTCCAGCATCATATATGACCAACTGTAGACATTGTGACAACCTCCCATAGAAAGTGATGGAGGTAGAGATTCAAAATAAAGCCCCAGTTATTTAAAATAGTTACAAATATAAATGTATATAACTTAATGTTAACTACATATAAAAATAATATTTATTATTTAATAATAAAAATACTTTTTAAATATTGCTAGAACATAAAAAAATAATGTAACGTTAAATGTTGGCAAATACTTTTGAATTGCTTTTAATTAATTCTATTCACCACTTTTATTATTTCTTAATGCATAATAAAAACATTTTTTTACTTCAGTTACTAATTTAATTTTTAATTCTAACTTAATTTGTTTAATTTAATTTAACATATAACATTTAATTAAATATTTACTTCAAAATTAATTAAAGGTGCTGTAGATTTTTTTCTTTTGTTCTACATGTAAAATAAATATATATTTAGGTGTACATTTGGGGTAGTAATGTTAATAGATGTTTTGATTTTTTTCTGTTACTCATCACTTTTTTAATTTTCCAGCCTTTGAATGAGTTTGTGCGCTCTTTGTGCATTGCTTTTTAGATTGTTCTATTAAACCACATTTTATTAGTTTACATAAGGCTGTATGGAGTACATGGGAACAGAGGGTGTGAATCTGGCTAAGCTAAGAACTAAGGGCCCAATTACGAGTTTGGCGGTCTTACCTCCTGTTAGAACTGGGGGTCTCTAGTTGGCTGAGGTAGGTACCTTGGGCCAAATAGGGACCCTTGCTTCTAAGTCAGGGAAAGGTAGTACACCTTCTCAGATAACCCCTGCTCACCCCCTCGGTAGCTTGGCAAGAGCAGCCAGGCTTATCTCCAAGGCAAATGTGTAAGGTATTTGCAACCACACTCTCAGTGACACAGGGATAACACCACAAATGGACTCCACACGAGTTTCATAAAAAACAAGTATAAGTTTACAAGAAAAAAGATATACGATGAGACCACACGATAAAATTCCAACATATGAGTATTTGTAATATTTCACCTTGCCGGTTATTAGGCCAGCAAGCACTGGTAGGTTCTTGCAGTATTAATGAGCAATTCTCAATGATCTATTGCAGTCCTAATGCAATGCTATGCAATTGGTAATGCAAGAATCAGGCAATTCGAAATGTACAAATCAGGCAGTTCGTAATGCGACAATAATGCAATTCGTAATGCAACAATCAGGCAGTTCGTAATGCAAAAAAAAAAGGCACTTCGTAATGGAACAATCAGGCAGTTCGTAATCCAAAAATAGGGCACTTCGTAATGCAACAATCAGGCAGTTCGTAATGCAAAGATAGGGCACTTCGTAATGCAACAATCAGGCAGTTCGTAATGCAAAAATAGGGCACTTCGTAATGCAACAATCACGGTGCTCTGCACGGTCTCTATGCCACTCTTACTGACTCGCGGTCAGCTACTGCCAAAACATGCCCCGAACACTGTTATGATGGAAAACAAAGTGCAGCTCCACACTCCGGCCCCGGTACTGCCACTCCTCGGCAAGTACGGGCCGCGGTACGGTCTTGAGCGGAGGCTCGCGCTGCAAAGATGGGAAAGGCAGAGAGCGTTTCTCTCGGAGCCCGCACCCCGACCCAGGCGGCGACACACGCACGCTCGCTGAGCGTTACTTGGGGGGTGCGATCTCAATCTCCTCTCCTCGCGACTTGGGCCTCCGGTGCGACTTTGTTGATCTTGGGCAGTGGATCTCGGACCCCCGACGATGATGGTTCGAGGTCTCTCCTTGGCAAAGGCAGGCTCGGGCCGGCGGCACAGCTCCTCTGGGGATGCCGGTCCGGACCGATGGCAATGACGATCGCAGCAGCTCTGGTCACGCTGCTTGATCGATGCAGAGAACAAGACTGCTCCAGGACACACCGTCACGGGGCAATTCTCACGAAGGTCTCAGGCTGCAACAGGGCACATGCACACAGCGTCGCTGAGACTCACTTGAGCTCCGGGTGCACACGATCACAGAGCAATCCTCACGAAGGTCTCAGGCTGCACGAAGCACACGCACACAGCGTCGCTGAGACTCCCTTGAGCTCCGGGTGCACACGATCACAGGGCAATCCTCATGAAGGTCTCAGGCTGCACGAAGCACACGCACACAGCGTCGCTGAGACTCACTTGGACTCCGGGTGCACACGATCACAGGGCAATCCTCACGAAGGTCTCAGGCTGCACGAAGCACACGCACACAGCGTCGCTGAGACTCACTTGGACTCCGGGTGCACACGATCACGGGGCAGTTCTTACGCAGGTCTCAGGCTGCAAAAAGCACAAGCACACAGCGTCGCTGAGACCCACCTGGAAACTTTTATGTTCCTGAGTTTCCACAACAGGGAGCCAGCTCTCCTCGGGCCCTTGGGGACAAGTTACTTCAGGACACAGCACACAGCAAAGTCCCTTAGCCTCTCCTTGGTTAAATCAGCAAACTGCAGGCCAGCCCCAGAACACACAGCAAGGGTCAGTCCTTTCCTTCAGTCTCTTCAGCTGTTTCTTCCTTGGCAGAGGTTCCTCTTGACCACGAAGTAGTTTCAATCCTTTTCAGTCTTGATCAGTCCAACGTTCAGGGGTTTCAGCTCTCATAGTTATACCCCTAAATGTCTTTGAAGTCTTTGTGTTCAGGGGGCACTGACCCCTGTCTAAACCAGTTCTGGGTGTCTCCCTGCCAGTGACACCTTTTTCCTTTGATAGTGGGGGTCTGGGTCTTCAATCACTCAGCAGGAGATGGAACCATTGTTTTATGGCGGCAGCCCAGGCCTCTGCACCTCCCGGGGCTACTCCTCCCCCCTACACTCCAGATGCAGGTCAGCCTGTTGCTGTCTCACCTCCTCCCCTGGGTCAGGACATTTCTAAGATCCTATCACATTCAAATCCAGACAGTAAATCCACAACCAGGCAGAGACACACAGAATTGTTAGAACAAAAAAACCAGCCACTTCTAAAAGAGTGGTTTCTAAACACACAATGCAAAAACCACCTTCAGAAAAAGATGTGTTATTGAATTGTGAATTCAGGCACACTAAACTTCACCTCTCCATCTTAAGCCTATGGGAAGATAGGCTGGAAACATATTACACAGCCTCCCCCATTCTGTCCTATGGGCAAGATGGCCTTGCAACAGTGAAAAACGAAATGGAGAGTATTTCACTGTCAGGACATGGTACACACCTTAGTACATGTCCTACCTTTCACATACTCTGCACCCTGCCCAGGGGGCACCTGGGCATACCATAGGGGTGTCTGATGTACATAAAAGGGAAGGGTAAGGCCTGGCAAGTGGGTGCACTTGTCAGGACAACAAGGCAGTTTAACAAACTGCGCGCAGGCACTGCAGTGGCAGGCCTGAGATCTCTCTTTAAGGCTACTGGTGTGGGTGGCACATTTAGTGCTGCAGGCCCACTAGTAGCATTTGTATTACCAGCCCTGGCACACATAGTGCACTTTACTAGGGACTTTACTAGTAAGACAAATATACCAATTATGGACAACCAATTACCATTACACTTTATACAGGGAGCACTTGCACTTTGACACTGATCAGCAGTGGCAAAGTGCCCAAAGCATCTAAGTTGGCAACACCATGTCAGAAAAAAAGGTCTAGGGGGAAGGCAAAAAGTTTAGGGAACTTTAGCCAAAAAGGGCCAAGTCCAACACAACCCCCTCCCAGCCTAAAGCCAGGGTACACCAATCAACTACCTTGATGGACTTCCCTGCTTGGGGAGATAGAACTCGGACGCAGGCCCGCTACCGCAGGGACACCCTCCTGTTCTATGCCTTCCTGACTCCAGGGGGTTCTCTTGGTCACTACTCCCTGGGCCAACTATGCTGCTCCACGGGTCCTTCCTGGCAGTCGGGGACCCTTTAGGGGTGCTGGTCCCTTGCCAACTCCCATCTAGAGTGGTACCCCTGGAAGACCCATCGGCCAGGATGCTGTCTCCAGTTATCCGGCCCTCCAGGTTAGAGGTGGGGTTACCCCGGTCACTGTTAGGGGACCTAGCCCTACTGGCTGGGCCCTGACCCACAGGTTTTCCCATGGGAGTACACCTTCCCCCCTTAACCTTCCATTTAGATTTTTGTGCCTGCCATTTAGGAATGGCACCCACAAACTTCAGGACCGCGGGAGCTCTGGTTACAGATGCCCCACGACCTCCTGACGCTAGGTGTTCTTCTCACACTGCTGGCAGGTAGGCGCTAGGCCTCCAACCTGGTGCTCCTCTAAGGAACCCTCTAGTCTCTGGAGTGGGGTTGTGGACCCCCGGGGACGCTGCTCACACTCCCTCCCTCTCCTTTGAGACAGGGTGCTAGCCCGCATGCCCCCCCACTACTCTGGGACCTAACTGCTCTACTTTGCTTCTCTTCCCTCCCTAATGCCTCCTCAGACCCTTGGACCCATGACCAGGGGCCGGGCTCTTGTGTCAGCTCCCGGGAATGAAAGAGCTCGCACCCTAACAAGTGTTGGCGCAACCCTGGAAAATAATTACTGAGCCTAGGCTCCCTGGAGCCCAAATTGAGCAATCCTTTGTAATAATTCGCCATGCTAACCATCACCCAATCATCCAGCGCACGCGTGTACTCATCCACACTCGGCACTGGCTGTGCACTGCCACCATTCAAACTGAACTCCACCTGTTTAGTCTTAATGTCCAGTTCCCTCATGCTTAACTCATGAGCTAAGAGAATCTTCTTCTCTTCCAAGGCGAGAGTGCTCCTGCTCTCCTATGCTCGCTTTTCACTTTCAATGAGCAGCTTTTTCTCTTCTGCTTGAGCCTTAAGTTTTAAGACCTCCAACTCATGCTCTCTGACCCTTTGGTTTTACTCCAGCTCCTCTGGGGAAAAACTCCTCCCTGAATGGTTACTACCAGCCCCTGAGGCTGGTCCTTCCACCGGCAAATCCTGTGGACAAAATCCATTCCCTGGGTCATCCTCATCCACCTCAACATCACCTGTCTCCTGAGCCTCTTTGGCTTCCCACCAGGCCCTCAAGGCCGTTTGCAGATCCTCCTTCTTGGCGCTACTTTTCATGGGACATCCCAAAGCTCTGTAGAATTGCCTCAATTGATCAACTTTGTAGGTAAGCAATGCCTCAATGTCGAACTCCAATTCTGCAACCTCACTGGCTACTTTACTCCTCTGAGACATGATGTGTGGCTTAAAGGTCGCTCAAAAATAGAACCAAAAATCAAAACACCATATGTGGTTGCGTCGTGGTCTGCGCTAAACTAGTGATGTACACAAATCACTGTGAGTGAATTTGCAAATACACGTTCTAATCCCCAACCGCTGACCACCAATGTTAGAACTGGGGGTCTCTAGTTGGCTGAGGTAGGTACCTTAGGCCAAATAGGGACCCTTGCTTCTAAGTCAGGGAAAGGAAGGACACCTTCTCAGATAGCCCCTGCTCACCCCCTCGGTAGCTTGGCACGAGCAGCCAGGCTTATCTCCAAGGCAAATGTGTAAAGTATTTGCAACCATGCTCTCAGTGACACAGGGATAACACCACAAATGGACTCCACACGAGTTTCATAAAAAGCAAGTATAAGTTCATAAGGAAAAAGATATACGATGAGACCACACGATAAAAATCCAACATATGCTTATTTGTAATATTTCACCTTGCCGGTTATTAGGCCAGCAAGCACTGGTAGGTTCTTGCAGTATTAATGAGCAATTCTCAATGATATAATGCAGTCCTAATGCAATGCTATGCAGTTCGTAATGCAAGAATCAGGCAATTTGGAATGCACCAATCAGGCAGTTCGTAATGCGACAATAATGCAATTCGTAATGCAACAATCAGGGAGTTCGTAATGCAAAAAAATAAGGCACTTCGTAATTCAACAATCAGGCAGTTTGTAATGCAAGAATAGGGCACTTCGTAATGCAACAATCAGGCAGTTCGTAATGCAAAGATAGGGCACTTCATAATGCAACAATCAGGCAGTTCGTAATACAAAAATAGGGCACTTCGTAATGCAACAATCACAGTGCTCTGCACGGTCTCTATGCCACTCTTACTGACTCGCGGTCAGCTACTGCCAAAACATGCCCCCAACACTGTTATGTTGGAAAACAAAGTGCAGCTCCACACTCTGGCCCCGGTACTGCCACTCCTCGGCAAGTACGGGCCGCGATATGGTCTTGAGCGGAGGCTCGCGCTGCAAAGATGGGAAAGGCCGAGAGCGTTTCTCTCGGAGCCCGCACCACGCCCCAGGCGGCGACACACGCACGCTGGCTGAGCGTTACTTGGGGGGTGCGATCTCACTCTCTTCTCCTCTACTCGCGACTTGGGCCTCCGGTGCGACTTCATTGATCTTGGGCAGTGGATCTCGGACCCCCGACGATGATGGTTCGAGGTCTCTCCTTGGCAAAGGCAGGCTCGGGCCGGCGGCACAGCTCCTCTGGGGATGCCGGTCCGGGTCGATGGCAATGACGATCGCAGCAGCTCTGGTCACGCTGCTCGATCGACGCAGAGAACAAGACTGCTCTGGGACACACCGTCATGGGGCAATTCTCACGAAGGTCTCAGGCTGCAACAGGGCACACGCACACATCATCGCTGAGACTCACTTGAGCTCCGGGTACACACGATCACAGGGCAATCCTCACGAAGGTCTCAGGCTGCACGAAGCACACGCACACAGCGTCGCTGAGACTCCCTTGAGCTCCGGGTGCACACGATCACAGGGCAATCCTCACGAAGGTCTCAGGCTGCACGAAGCACACGCACACAGCGTCGCTGAGACTCATTTGGACTCCGGGTGCACACGATCACAGGGCAATCCTCACGTAGGTCTCAGGCTGCCAGAAGCACATGCACACAGCATCGCTGAGACTCACTTGGACTCCGGGTGCACACGATCACTGGGCAGTTCTTACGCAGGTCTCAGGCTGCAAAAAGCACACGCACACAGCGTCGCTGAGACCCACCTGGAAACTTTTATGTTCCTGAGTTTCCACAACAGGGAGCCAGCTCTCCTCGGGCCCTTGGGGACAAGTTACTTCAGGACACAGCACACAGCAAAGTCCTCTCAAGCAGGGGGACACAGCACACAGCAAAGTCCCTTAGCCTCTCCTTGGTTAAATCAGCAAACTGCAGGCCAGCCCCAGAACACACAGCAAGGGTCAGTCCTTTCCTTCAGTCTCTTCAGCTGTTTCTTCCTTGGCAGAGGTTCCTCTTGACCACGAAGTAGTTTCAATCCTTTTCAGTCTTGATCAGTCCAACGTTCAGGGGTTTCAGCTCTCATAGTTATACCCCTAAATGTCTTTGAAGTCTTTGTGTTCAGGGGGGCACTGACCCCTGTCTAAACCAGTTCTGGGTGTCTCCCTGCCAGTGACACCTTTTTCCTTTGATAGTGGGGGTCTGGGTCTTCAATCACTCAGCAGGAGATGGAGCCATTGTTTTATGGCGGCAGCCCAGGCCTCTTCACCTCCAGGGGCTACTCCTCCCCCCTACACTCCAGATGCAGGTCAGCCTGTTGCTGTCTCACCTCCTCCCCTGGGTCAGGACTTTTCCCAGATCCTATCACATTCAAATCCAGACAGTCAATCCACAACCAGGCAGAGACACACAGAATTGTTAGAACAAAAAAACCAGCCACTTCTAAAAGAGTGGTTTCTAAACACACAATGCAAAAACCACCTTCAGAAAAAGATGTGTTATTGAATTGTGAATTCAGGCACACTAAACTTCACCTCTCCATCTTAAGCCTATGGGAAGATAGGCTGGAAACATATTACACAGCCTCCCCCATTCTGTCCTATGGGCAAGATGGCCTTGCAACAGTGAAAAACGAAATGGAGAGTATTTCACTGTCAGGACATGGTACACACCTTAGTACATGTCCTACCTTTCACATACACTGCACCCTGCCCAGGGGGCACCTTGGGCATACCATAGGGGTGTCTGATGTGCATAAAAGGGAAGGGTAAGGCCTGGCAAGTGGGTGCACTTGTCAGGACAACAAGGCAGTTTAACAAACTGCGCGCAGGCACTGCAGTGGCAGGCCTGAGATCTCTCTTTAAGGCTACTGGTGTGGGTGGCACAATTAGTGCTGCAGGCCCACTAGTAGCATTTGTATTACCAGCCCTGGCACACATAGTGCACTTTACTTGGGACTTTACTAGTAAGACAAATATACCAATTATGGACAACCAATTACCATTACACTTTATACAGGGAGCACTTGCACTTTGACACTGATCAGCAGTGGCAAAGTGCCCAAAGCATCTAAGTTGGCAACACCATGTCAGAAAAAAAGGTCTAGGGGGAAGGCAAAAAGTTTAGGGAACTTTAGCCAAGAAGGGCCAAGTCCAACACCTCCATACTGCCGCGGTGGTGGTCTCCAGCCTACCGTATTACGAAGTCACCGCTAGCCCAGCAGCGGTGTTACTGATGACGGGGAATATTTTTCCATATGTGTCGAGGCATGTGTGTATATTTTGATTACACAAGTGTTAAATGTACACATATGCATGACACGTGAAAAAATGCCAACTATGAGTATTTTCACATCGCAGGAGTCTGGACCATATGTGCCCAGTCCAGTCAATGGGTAAAAACTGAAAAACGGACTTACCTGGATTTCAGCGCCAACAGGGTCATTTTCTTTGGGGTCCAGATGCTGCTGTGAAGGGAGGACCTGGAGGAAGGGATTTACGTGAGAAACTGAAGGGAAGAAAAGAAAATGGGTGAGTATGCACCACAATTCCTTTGATTCCGTCGACTCGAAGCAAGCGGTCAGCCACAGTCGACTCCTTGGAAAGCCAACTCGTAATACAGACGGTGGTGATCTTCTCTGTGCCGTCCTCTGACAGCTGCTTTTCCTCTGCCGCCATCAAGGCAGTCTGCAAATGGCTGGTGGTGGCAGTGGTGCTGCAGCGGTGCTGCAGCGGTCTTTCGTTCAGCAAACCGCCAACATCTTTATACGGCAGGTGAACCACCAACTGTGCGGAAGGGTTTCTGACACTGTTTCAACTGCAGTTCACTTACCGCCAAACTCATAATTGGGCCCTAAATATTTATTGTTTATCATTTTTTGCCCACTTGAGGTTTATTTGTTTGGAAAGCTGATTGATGTCTTGTTTAATGAGGGTGATTTTAAATATTGACAGCTGATTCATACATTGAACCTAGGAAGAGTTGTAATTAAAGGCACCATTCAGTATCGCATGAGGTATTTTACTGAGTCCTCTGTGAGTGCCTGTAGGTGCTTTCCCTGGTGTGGGGACAACATTTGGGAGGTCCACTAGCTACACACTTATACAATGCTCATGTGAAATGATAATGAAGGCATAGGCTGATGGTCTGCATTGCTGCCCGCAGTGTCTCCCAATTACTGGATGGTGCATTACTGCTGGCACACATTCCTGTATTATCAATTGAATTGGGAGATATTTTGTGCATTAATATGTTTAGTAGTAGTGATGCTGAATATATAGATGGTTGGTCTGCTTTGCAGACCCTGACATCTCCCAAATTAATGGATCAGTACTTGATAACAGATACCCATTTTTGCAGATATCAAATGCATTGAGGCAATAAATTGTGCACAAACATGTATAGTATTGAATATTAATTGAAAAACATAACAAATGTGTTTACTGTTTTAACAATGTGATATGATATCTATTTCGTATTTGTTTTGCTCCTATGATATGAAAAAAAGTATAAATTAGCTGTCTTTAATAATTTAAATTACATAGTAAATAGCAGTGTGACGTATTACCAGATGGAGGCCCTGGTTCCTGTACTATTTGCTTTAAAAAATGCCCATGTATATGTTGATGACACTGTAGTGCAGGTATAATGGGTGTACCAGTGGCTTTTATATTTCCTGTGATCAAGGTGGCCTTGCCAAAATGTGTTGGTGTAGCCCATGTAATTTCTGATAGACTGGCTATATTGAATATCTTTGCA
Source organism: Calotriton arnoldi (assembly GCA_963921515.1). NCBI lineage: Eukaryota > Metazoa > Chordata > Amphibia > Caudata > Salamandridae > Calotriton > Calotriton arnoldi. Next base: position 870,520 of record CAWUFW010007864.1, on the reverse strand, counting down.
GTGATTCTTTGGAGTACACACTTTCTTCTGGACCCAGGATTATGTTTGTTGTGTTTATTGGGCTCTCACACCCAGTGCACACCACAGCTGACAGGGCTTGGGGGCTTGTGAGGCAGACATATCTTCTGTTTCTTACAAATCCACCAGTCAGTTGCCTCCATCCATGCCATAAATGCAAGTCAAAGGGTGCAAGTCCTGGTTCCAAGCCTCCAAAAACACTGCCTGATTGGTGTGTTTGATGGTTTATTAAATGGTGTGTATACAAATATATATATATATACATATATATATATATTTTTTTATTATTATTATTATTATTATTTTTTTAAACAAATCAGTTTGTTGGGCACTCTGGGAATATATCTTCAGAGATTTATTGAGCTACATGCAGCAAAACAATAACAGACTCTTTTCGGCCTCATGGCCTTTGTCAGTGTCGAAGTGGCCGGCATCTTTGCCATTTTTAAATACACCACACTACATGATTGGGTTACAATCAAATGCAAATATAATTCATTGTTTCACATATAGTTTCATGATTTCCACTTTGATAAAAAAAAAAAATAATATATATACATGTATATTACTGTTCAAAGCCTCCCTGCCCCTTGGTGTATTGCGGGTGTGTTTTCCATATAAACAATTAGGGCACCTAGTATAGATAGGGTCCATTTCCACCTAGTGCATGGCTAATTATTACCTTTGACTTAGACATATGCCACATCTTGCAGCTATTGGTTTAACATTATATTGTGGCCAAGGCATACTGAGTGACTACTGCAATAACCAGCCTTAGTGAGACTGGCGATACCGCTCCTAATCGCTCCATAGGAGCTATTCTTTCCTCACAGATATGGCCCTGTATGGGCTATATCTCCCATGTCGAAAATTGTGCAGGATCTGTATGTGTTGTAGCGGGACCTCAACTGCCTGGTGGCTTAGGAAATGTGAGATAAGGGAGATCAGTCCATGTTATTTCGGAATCCTCAGCTGCCTACTGGCTAAGAATATGTGGGTTGTGACTACCAATCACATCTTGAATGGGCTAACCATCACTGTGGTATATCCTGGTCGTGGTAACAAGGGACCTGTCCCACCCTAACACATTGTTCGTAAGGAAAGTGAAAAGTATAAAGGGAACCGATGTGAAGGGGTATTTAAGAATTTGCTTGACTAAAACATGTTACATTGTATGTTGAAAAGTGTAATGTCAATAAAAACAGCCAACTAATGTGTGTGCTCAACTCCTCATCACAGTTGAGTCGCCATGGGGCTCTAGTGTGCATTTGTATGATGTAACGTGACTCCAACTTATGCAGGGCCCCGATTCTGTCCTCTCCCCTATATAAATTTTCCAAAATGGTGCTACTTTTTTACAAGTTTGTGCATGGAAAAGTTTAGGGTGATCCGTCAAGTGGTTGCCTAGAAAAAAAGGGGGGGGTTACAAAACACAAAATCCCCATGCATTTTCCATACACCTCTTTAGGCAGAGCTACAGCAAAAACTGCTGAATGGAATTACTTCAAATTTACCTGGAAGCTAGATTTTGGTACGCAGATTGTGCTTTTGTAGTTAGTGTAAATCAGTTCAGTAGGTTTTGGGAAATTAAGATTAAAAAATATATGTATATCTGGATAGGTGGGTCCCCAAGAGTCTCGAGAGACTTGCACAGGAGCGGTAATTTAAAAATAGAGAGTTCTGATTGGCCCATGAAAATTTATTTCCCTGGGACCATCTTGCTCCAGCTGGAGTCATACTCCCGTGAGGGCTCTGATTGGCTACCAGCAACATGAGAAAATGCTGCAGTCAGCAGTTACAGGGCTTAGTACCCTGTCCGGTAGTAAAGGAAAAATAGTATAAGAGGGCAGGGTAGGGATACCCTGACCCCCTTGGACCCAATCGGCAAAAAATGCCACGTTTCTGTGGGACTTCCAAGGGATTGAAAAAAACTCCAAAATGGAGGCCGGACCGCATGTATTAGGTTTATGCCCCAGGGAGCACACCCCCTGGGGAGTATTCATAAAGGTGATGGGGGCTACGCCCTCATGCAAATGAGGGAAAACCCTCTGGTGAGAGTGCTGGTGCTATATGTGCGCCAACACTTTCTGTATTACAGAAAGGGCCGCACAAGCATCCGCGGGCATGCAAAGCAGGCACATGCCCGTTGCACCCCCGGGGCACTTTCCATAATATGGCCCCTGGTGCCTTGCTAGCATTTAACACAGAATTAGTGGCTATTAGATAATTGATCTTGCAATATCAGTTAGCATTAGATATTTTGCTACCAGGGAAATGCAGAGTCTGCAAAATGCTGAAAGCTCAACATTGCTGCTCACGTATACCTGATGAAAGTAGAAATATAGAAGAATTTGCAAAGAACATTTCTGATTTGATACCTGAATAAGAACCTCTAGGAACATCTAGTGCATTAGGGAGCTTAGGTAAAGGAGTTTCAACCATTTCAATTGGTTTGTAACAGTGGGTGGAGGACTTTTTAGGGTCATATTGATAACTTGATAACTTCGTACACTAAATGTAAAGGAATTATATGCTATTTAAAAAGAAGAATAAAGAAAGAAAGAGACAATTCAGAGGAGAGTTATAAACGGAAGAAAGAATAGAAAGTATAAAAAGTTGAAGGAAATTGAAACCCTTAGAAATAAAAAGAATGACTCAACTAAAAATGAGAGTGCATTTTGAAGATTCCTTTGTGAAGAAATTGTGATGATTTTTCAACCGCTTACATTTAAATAAAACATACACTAAATGCAAAATTTGTAGTAGGTAGCCATACCTAAATGTTTTAGGCCCACCCATGAATAAGGTGCTGAATTAATTTAGCATAACTGTGGATGACATGTTAAGTGAAAAATAGTGCATTAACACTGAAAGACCTGTTTTCACATTGAAATAGTTGTTTGTGTAAAATGTTTTTCTTCTCTTTGCTGCTAGTGAATAGACACTTGTTTTGTATTAGACAACTGATAGTAAGGTTCTCACCAGGGAGGAGACAAAACCATCAGGAAGAATGATTCATGGGAAGTAGTTTTTGGACCATACAAAAACAATGTTATAACTCCACAAGGACAAATGTTTGAAAGTCTATTGTGTTCTGAAGAGAGAATGGAGAGTTTTCTTATTCCCAGGAGTTGCTGAAATTCTAATGGTGGATGAAGAAAACCAAAGAAAATAATGTTGCAACTTGGAATTTGTGAGTTTAAATTAGTGTGTGTGTCTAGAGTAGGGTGGTTTCCTTCCCCGACATTCTGGCCAGATTCTCATCTCTGGTCTTCTAGACTTCTGTGCATGAGAGGTTATTTAACCTAGAGCCAGATGTACAACCATTCACTTTTGCGAGTCGCAAATTGCATCGAATTGTGATTTGCAATTTGCGACTCACAAAAGTGAATGTACAAGTGTCTCAGACACTGTTTGCGATTCCAAATGGGGTTGCAAATTGCATGCCTCATTAATATTCATAAGGCAAGCGCAATTTGCGACCCTATTGGGAATGGCTAGCACTCCCAGGGATGCTGGCCTGCTGGGGTCAGCAGACCGCCATCTCTGGGACTGCCTTTTAAATAAAGCAGGTTTTTTTTTAACTGCAGCCCGTTTTCCTTAAAGGAAAACAGGATGCATTTAAAAAAGAAAAATGAAACTTTTCAGTTTCATTTTTTAAGGGCAGGCAGTGGCCCCTGGGACCACTCCCTGCTCTTAAAAAATATTTTCTCACACAATCACAAAGGGGAAGAGGTCCCCTAGGGTCCCCTTCCCGTTTGAGAGTGGTTTACCACCTACTTGAAGTAGGTGGTAAACTGCGAGTGTTTTGCGGCCGCAAATGGGGTCGCAAAACAATAATACATGGCAGTGAGTCTCGCTATTAGGAACGGACGCCCCTTCCTAATAGCGAGAGTCGCAAACGCTATTTTGCGAGTCAGTGACTCACAAAATAGCACTTGTACATGCCATAACCCTTTTTTGCGGTTGAAATCGGGCCAATCTCCCGCTTGCGAACGCAAAAAAGGGTCGTACATCTGGCCCCTAATTCTTTGTGCCTGCTGATTTATGACTGTGAATAATTTCCAGTCTGATTTGCGAAGGCTTTATGCTTGCGCCTTAATCTCTCTCTGGTGTCAGAACTCATCACTGGGTTTCTGAACATGAAAAATTTTTCTCTCATAATACCAAATTTTTTTACAGTGGGGAGTTTCCTATTTGGAACACGCTTGTTGTATTATTACTATTTTGACTGTGATTTTAACAAACATTTTGTTCTATTTGATAATCAAATATCAATTGTTGGATTATATTAACTTTTAATGATGAAATCTAAAGATCAATGCCTAATGAAGAAATAGATGAAAGACTAAAAGATCAGAAAATAAAACCCTTTAACTTACACTAACTCTCTATATTGACTGACTTTAAAGTCTTTAATGATTTATTGTCATGTAGATGTTTGTCCTCATTTCTCTTTGTCGACCACCAAAGGTCCATATGACCGGTTGAGGCGCTTATTTAGACTGAGATATAGAAAACCCCACTACCTCATTCCCAGCCCTCACTCTTTCCTATGTTTCTTTTCTCTAACTCACACCTTCCTCATATTTCTCCCTCCCAATCCTCCCTAACCGGCGGTACTTCAGAATTAGCAAGCATGGTGTAAAATTGCCCGACACTAGTCCAATTGAAGTAATCTGAATTTAAGGAAAGCGGCTGTCTTAGCTATAGAATGCTTTTTCCTATGATTAGTGGGAATTTGATGATCTAAATCTTGAGCTATTGGAATACAAATATGATATTCCCTGCCTTTATCTATTGCAATATGAACAATGTTAATTAGAAGTTGCCTTTTCTATTTATTTTATTTTATTTAGAGTGTTTTATAAAGCGCACACATGACCCATGGGTATCAGAGCGCTGTACATAGGGTTGAGTGAGCAAGATGAAAGGTATTGATAGATAAATCAAAGTAAAGAGCCACAATGGGCTGTTGCAACATATAGCACAATTATACAACAGTCAGTCCATTAATATTCAATTAGTCTTCATTGTTCTAGCAACTTCGTGGTAGGTATTTGCTGCTGCTCTGAAACTCTTCGGATCCAGGTACCCAGAGGAGCAGAGTTTTCAAGGGTTCTCCTGTAAACAATGTGTCTCTGATCCATCTAAAAGTTGCTGCCCTTGATAATACAACCCTTGTGTCCTAGGACTCCAAAGACTATGCAAGGAATCTATTCATTAGTATCTATTTTGAACAAGAGGGTCAGTGGGTTTGAGCGTATCTTGGGTGGTAAGGAGTTCCAGATCCTTGGTGCTGACCCAGAGAAGGATCTTGTGTAAGTTTTTTGTTTTCAGAATCTAGGAGGTTCAACCCTGAGAGAGTTAGCACTTCTTAGGTAGCGGCTGCCACCGGAGATTCAAATCTTTTCTGCCAGTGAACTTGGTTCTTTGACATGTAATGCTTTGTGTGTGTGGCAGGCAATTTTCAGTTGAGTTCTTGCCTCAGGGGGAAGCCAGTTTAGATACCTAATCGATGGGGTGATGTGGTTGAAGCGTCTAGTTCCTGTTACCAGTCTCGCTGCTGCATTAAGAGTTGTTTTGAGTTGAGCTGTTCTCGCTTTGGGTAGCCCTGACAGGGTCGCCGAGCTGTATCTAATGCTTATACTGCTTGTTTGAAGTCTGAAGGTGATAGAAATGGTTTCAATTTCTTCAGTGTTCTGAGATGGAATGTCACACTGCGTGTGGTCGCACTAATGTGAGCTTTCATATTTAGATTCTTGTCCAGCGTTATTCCAAGGGATTTCGTGGAGTCGATGATGGTAGGTTTGCAATTGAGTGCGTCTAGGTGCTTGAGCCAATCTTGGATGAGTGAGGAGCTGTTTTGTGGGGAGAAAAGAAGGAATTCGGTTTTCAGAGAGTTCAGCTTGAGGTAGTTTTGAGAGAAAAGCAAACACAAGGAGAGGATGGACGGAGCTCTGACACTTTTCAGACACTCACCCCCTGTCACAGATCTGGGTTGAATCCATCATCGTGCTTTAGCTCACTTCACCACCCAGTTCAGACCCAGCTATATGCATACCCTGCCAACTTAGGGCAAATAAACTGGGGGTGAGTGTCTGAAAAGTTTCAGCGCTCTGTCCATCATCTCCTTGTGTTTGCTTTGTTCGCCCTAAGTTGGCAGGGTATGCCCAGACGTGGGTCCCTTACTCACTTTGCCACTGGATTCAAGCTAGCCTGGCTGATGAGGGGTGTTACCCTGAAACCGGTCCCAGGATGCTTGTTTCTGGTCCAGGGAAGACCTGGCTTGGCAGTTCAGGCTGGACTGTTCCCTTGAGACACAGGGTCAAGACTGATTTGCATATAGCTGGGTCTGAACTGGGGTGGCGAAGTGAGCTAAAGAACGATGATGGATTCCACCCAGATCTGTGACTGGGGGTGGGTGTCTGAAAAGTTTCAGCGCTCCGTCCATTATCTCCTTGTGTTTGCTTTATTTGCCCTAAGTTGGCAGGGTATGCCCAGAAGTGGGTCCCTTGCTCACTTTGCCACTGGATTCAAGCTAGCCTGGCTGATGAGGGGTGTTACCCTGAAATCGGTCCCAGGATGCTTGTTTCCGGTCCAGGGAAGACCTGGCTTGGCAGTTCGGGCTGGACTGTTCCCATGAGGCACAGGGTCAAGAATGATTTGCATATAGCTGGGTCTGAACTGGGGTTGCGAAGTGAGCTAAAGAACGATGATGGATTCAACCCAGATCTGTGACTGGGGGTGAGTGTCTGAAAAGTTTCAGCGCTCCGTCCATCATTTCCTTGTGTTTGCGTTGTTTTGAGAGAGCCAGGGCTGGGTTTTGACTAAAGTGTTGTTTAGTTGAATGACGTTGTCTGGGGAGGATATCTTTAAGTATAGTTGTGTGTCGTCTGCGTACATGTGGTATGCAATGTTCGATTGGTTGAGGATTTCAGTTAGTGGTTCCATATATAGTCCATATATAGGTTAAAGAGTGTGGGGTAGATGGTCAACCCTTGGGGAACTCCACACCTCGTTGGTGAGGAGTCAGAGAGTGAGTTGCCAAGTTTGATGGGTTGTGAGCGATTCTGTAGGAAGGAAGCAAACCAAGCAAGCACTTTCCCAGATAGCCCCATTCTTTTTTCTAGTACTTTTAGTAGGGTGTTGTGGTTGACACTCCTAAAGAGCTGTCATACCATGTCTTGAAAGTATATATGTGAGATTAAAACAGAATATTAACCACTGCACTCAGTTAGTCACATACCAAATGCATATTTTGATGCATAATGTCTACATACTTCAATATTAAAGAGCAGGGAACTGTTTTGGCAATTGAAGGAAGAAAATATTTTATTAAGTCAGAAAATATGCAGTTGGCCAGCGACTGCCATGAAACACCAATTTATGTTGAACTCCTGCTCAATGACAGTCAACAGTTTAAGGTTTGTGATAGAACAATGTACACATTGTGGCATGTTAAAAAACATATATGAATGAAGCAATCATTCAAAGCAATGTGCCAGTGGAAATGGCATACTTATAATTATGATATACACATTACTCTCACTGTTTATAGTTTGTGTTGGGAAAATATTTAACGCTGGTGTTGGACCTGGCGCTTTTTTCAGGGTTATCCCCAAACATTTTGCCTTTTTCCTCCTATTTTTCAGACCCTCTTTTTGTTGGCTTTAGGACTTTGAGCACTTTACCACTGCTAATCAGTGCTAAAGTGCATCTGTTATGTTATTAGGTTTATATAGCGTGCTCGTGCTAATGCCACAAGGCGTCTTGGCGCTAGTGCTTTTGCCAGTAGGTGGTTGCACTAAAAGTTAAAGAAAAGCCAGGTTTTGAGATCCTCTCTAAATTTTAGGAGATTAGCTTGACCTCATCGATGATTTGGTAGGGTGTTCCACCACTTGTAGGCGGAATGAGGAACTTCTTCCACCCCAATGAGATTTGTTTATTCTGGGGACAAGTACTTTTTTTGTGGTACTAAAACATAGAGTGCAGGTAGGAAAATACCATTTAAAGGCCATCGTCAGACAGCATAGACTCAGCACAATATCCTACGCCCACGACACCCAGCTCATCCTCTCCCTCACGAAGGACCCCGAAACCACCAGAGTCAGCTTCCAAGAAGGAATGAAAGACGTCGCAGCTTGGATGAGCAGCAGCTGTCTGAAGCTCAACTCGGAGAATACAGAAGTCCTCGTCCTTGGACCCACCCCCTCAGCTTGGGACCACTCCTGGTGGCCCACCTCCCTCTGCAAACCCCCCCACCCCCACAGACACGGACCACGCCCGGAACCTCGGCATCATACTCAACTCCTCCCTCACCATGACCCAACAGATCAACGCCATCGCCTCCACATGCTTTAACACCCTCCACAACCTCCGCAAGACCTTCAAGTGGATCCCCCCCAAAGCCAGAAGGACCGTCACCCATGCACTCATAACAAGCAGACTGGACTACGGAAATGCCCTCTACACTGGAATCAACAAATCCCTGCTACACAAACTCCAGACCATCCAGAACACTGCGGCCAGACTCGTCCTCGGCATCCCACGACATGAGCACATCACCCAACACCTGCGAGACCTCCACTGGCTCCCCGTTGAGAAGAGAGTAACCTTCAAGCTACTCACCCACGCCTACAAATCCCTCCACAACACCGGACCCAAATACCTCAATGAAAGAGTCTCCTTCCATGTACCCAAAAGAAACCTCCGCTCCGCCGACCTCGCCCTAGCAGAAACCCCGTACATCCGCAGAACCAGAGCGTGCGGAAGAGCCTTCCCCTACATCGCAGCCAAAGCCTGGAACGAGCTACCGGTCAACATCAGATGCTCCTCTACTCTGCACACCTTCAGGAAGAGCATCAAGACCTGGCTTTTCGGATGACTCAGAGCTGCACCCTCCACCCCTCCCCCCAGCGCCTTGAGACCCTCACGGGTGAGTAGTGTGCTTTAAACCCCTTGATTGATTGATTGATTGATTGATTGATTGATTGATCCTGGAACAAGCTTGGGCCTTCCTGGTGTAAACCCTTATGTATCCAACATAGGGCTTTGAAATGTATTCGGACTGTGATGGGAAGCCAGTGGAAATCCCTGGAGGTGTTGGAAACTGAGCAAAACTTTGGGAGGTTACTTTAGCTGCATCATTTTGGAGCACCTGTAGTTTGTTAAGTAGACATAATAGCCAACAAAAAAAGATAACTAAAGCTAGAATAATTGATTTCCTAAGCTCTAGCAGTAGAAAGGGCAATTTATTTGTTTAAGATTCTCAGCATTCAGAAGCCTGAGAATATAACCTGTTTTGAGTGCTCAATGTAGGTCAATTTGTTGTCAAAAATAACTCTCAAATTGTTTGCTTTCTGTACTGGAGATAGAAGTGGGCCCAGATTTTGTGGTCACCAGGTTTTGGTCCAGAAAGAGGTATTGTTGCCAAACAGCAGCACCTCTGTTTTATCTGAATCGAGCTTTAAACAGTTCAACTGCATCCAATGAGTGCCACTGTTTAGGCATGAGCTGAACTGTAGGGCCTCTCTCTCTCTGGATCTGAGGAAACAGACACCACTAATTGGGCATCGAATGAGCTGAGTTAGAGAGGTAATGTATGCGTTAAATAGAGTGGGACTTAATGTAGATCCCTGCGGAACCCCACCGGGGAGTTTAAAGGTAGATGTGTAGCTGCCCAAAGTTCATACTTGGTCTCTGTTAGAAAGAAAGGACTTAATCATTTTGGGAGCTGTCCCTTTTATGCTTATGTTGTCGAGATGGCTGACAAAGGAAAAATGATAAACCGTGTCAAATGTGGGTGATAGGTCCAGCAGGACCGAGGCCGCTCTGTAACTTTTGTCCACAATTACCCTGATCTCTTCGGTGGCTGCTAGAAGGGCAGACTGTAGTAAGATAATTACACGCCATGTCCGTAGTAAGGCTTCAAGTCGTTTATTTCGACAGAGACAAAACCCCACACCTTCAGCCAGGCGCAGCTGTGAGTCACAACTGTCAACTGGCTTGCTCACCCATTCGAATCTCTGATGTCGCTTTCAGAACCTTGTGATGTCAGATTACCCCAGCCTGGCTGAGACTACCTAAGTGGAGTATAACACAAACTCAATTCAGTGTCTGGGTAGAAACCCTTGTTGTGCTGGATCAAGGCCCTTGGTTGTTTCTAGGAATGAAATAATCTCCTGATACATGGCTTTTTCAAGTACTTTTGCAGGAAGTGGAAGGCGCAACATGGGCCTATAGTTTTTCACTTCCGCTGGGTCAAGTGACGTTTCTTTCACAAGAGGTAAGAGGGAAGCTTTTTTCCAGGCGGTCAGAAAGCAGCCTGATTCCAGAACCCTGTTTAAAATTAAAATTAGATTGGTGGAGATAGTTTTAGAGACTGGATGGAAAACCTCAGAGGGGCACGGTTCTGTAAGTGATCCAGATTTAGTGGTTTTTACAAGAGAATTAACATTCTCTATGGAGAGCTAAGTAAACGAGCTCAGTATCATGGGGGGAACCGGAGGATTATTATCTAATCCATGGTTGTGTTAACAGCAAGTGTGAGGTTGTTGGATAGATTGTTAAACTCCTGAAATATTGTATTTACTTTAGTAAGAAAGAAAATGGCTAGCTGATCACAGAATTCTTGGCTAGACGTAGCCAGATTTCTGTTACTGAATGTAGAAATTCAATTGCCTGACTGAGTTCTTGTCATCCGGCATGTTGCTATGTCTCCTGTTTGTTTTGGCATCTCTGTTCACTGTCTGCCTTGGCGCCAGGAGACCATTTCTGGGTAGCTGTGCACGCTACAAGCTTCGTAAATAAATAGTAAATAGAAAGAGTTTTTAATGTGTTAAATAACTCTCTAGAAGAGTTGCTAGATGCTCTAATCTTGTCTGTCCATGTGCTCTCTCATTTAAACGTGGTATGATTGGTTAATAGTGCTCTTCAGTCTGCGATCGTTCTGGACTCATGGAAAGGCTCTATAATAACGCCCATCTTCAAAAGTGAGGATTGGTCGCAACCTGCAAATTACTGTCTTATTAAGCTGCAAGATATAGAGGAAAAACTATTCACAGGAATTCTCCTGTCTGAATTATCCCAATGGGCAGTTGCAAGGCAGATTATTCTGCTAAACCAATCGGGATTCTTTCAAGTATGGCAACCAATATTTTAGCTCTTTCAATATTTATAAATAAATACAAAACAAGAAAGCAACCAATTTACCTGTGTTTTGTAGATTTTAAGTCAGCATTTAATGGTGTACAGTGGCAAATTCTCTGGCAAAAACTGACTAAACAAGGAATCCCTGCAAGTCTTCTAAAGGCAATTCAGTTGTTGTACTCTTGACACTTGGATAAGGGTGAGAATAGGTGAGGGTTCACACTTGTCAAGAAAAGTTGAAACTTCCCAGGGGCTAAAGCAAGGATATGCACTTGCTCCATATCTATTTAATTTATTTCTGTTACATTTAACACATGCATTGGACGAAGCAAGTGCACATCCCCCAAAATTAGCAGACGTGTATATATCAAACCAATTATACGCAGACGATGTCATCCTGTTAAGTCAAACAAAGGTTGGATTGCAACGTCTCATAAACATATTGTCAAGCTACTCACTGGCGAATGGCATGGCCATGAATGAGATAAAGACAAAAGTTATTGACGTAAATTACAGGATATAGAGAACTCATAGGTGGTACCTACAAGGTCACAACTTAAGCAGGTAAAAACATAGAGGTACCTGGGTGTACTCTTTAACGACAAAGGTTCCTTCCAGCAGCATAAGATGGATTTGCAGAGGAAAGGTAATACCCTACTTTTAGCATTTCACACTTTACCAAGGTCTCTGAGTGGGCCAAGCTATCTCCCCTTTGCTAAAGGCAATAAATGCTACATTATTGCCTAGCATTTCCTATGGAAGTGAGGCACTATGTGGTAAAGACTCTATAATTTTAAACAATATAATGACAAAAATATTTAAATCTCTTTTTCGTCTACCCTGTAATGCCTTGCCGGCCCAGATAAGGCTAGACAAATCAAAACTCTCCTTATTGGAAGTATCTAGAATCAACAATATATGATCTATCCGCTTGTTTTGTTTGGGACACGTTACTCCCCACAGAGTCTTTTAAAAAAGTCACCAATGGAATAGAAAAGAACCTCACTGTGGAAAGGAAATAAGACCCTTACGCAAAGAGCACATGCCTGGATGATACTGAACGAGTATAAATCTTTTAAACCACAGCCCTATACAGAGACTGATTGGTCTATGAAGCAAAAAAATATTACAATTTGGTCGTTTACTAGGCCTGGCTCATGCAATGCCTTGGAAGCGAGTAACAAAAACGACATGTTGCAGATTATGTAAAAATGGAAAGGAAAACATTATTCATTTAGTTTGTCTCTGCCCTACATTATTGGAAGAAAGAAGGAGGCTATTAAAGATACCCTTTAATAAATCGGGTATTCGTACATGTAGACAGGCAGTGATAGCCTGTCTTAAAATGTCAGATATAATTCTGAATTGCATTTTTGCTAAGTTTTTGATACATGTGTCTAGAAAACTGTAACTCTATGAACCCATATCAGCCTAAAATTACTGCAGGCATTGGCTGAACTATTTAGATGAGCTGACTAAATACTTACAGACGAGATGCTAATTTTGCACTTTTTTGGTACTTATGACTTGTATTTAAGGGTTCAGTGGGGATAACATAGATGACCAGCATATAATTGTATCACTTGCAGAAACCTGGTGGCTGGTATTTTAGGAATTTTAAATCGATTTTAAACTGTAATTTGCATGTATTTTTATGTGCCTAAGTGTTGCTAAATTATATTTTATTCTATACCATGTTCTTTTTTGAACGTATATGGTAAGATTTTAATTAATCAACAATAAATGTACTTACCTACTTAGATGCTCTAATCTTGTCTGTCCATGTGCTCGCTCCTTTGAACATGGTATGATTGGCTTACACCTGTCTGGCATATTTAATTTTCTTGTAAGTCCCTTGTACAGGGGTATCCCATATACTCAGGGCTTGTAAATTGAATGCTACAAGTGGACCTGCGGCGCTGCTTGAGCGACCCACAGAAGTAGCCTTTCAAACCTGTCTCAGGCCTGCCACTGCAGAGTCTGCTTGCACACTTTACTGCTATATTGACTTGGCATTTAAAGTTACTTGCCAACCCTGAAACTCCCCTTTTTTCTACATATTGCTTGCCCCTAAGGTACGCCCTAGGTAGCCTTATGGGCAGAGTGCTGTGTAGGTAAAAGGTAGACATGTGCCTTTATTGTGTGGCATGTCCTGGTAGTGACAGCCTATTTGGTTTCTCACTACTGTGAGGCCTACTCCTCTCATAGGCTAGCATTGGGAATTCTCTTATAGATACTTAAGTTGTAATTCCTGATCTGAAATGAGTAAGGTTGCTTTGTTTTGTATGATTGGAATAGAGGTTATAAATCCTGTTTACTGGTGTAGATGGATTTTACATTTTTATTGTACAAATGCCACTTTTAGAAAGTGAGCATTTCTCTGTGCTTATGACTCTTTGTGCTTCGCAGCCAGACTCCAATCCACGTCTAGGCCTGGTTGACAGCCACGCTTTGTGCTTACTTTCCAGACAGTCATCACACAGGGAGGCTTGGGTGTAACAAGGTTACATCTGCATACTAATAAACTTCCTGGGCTGAAAGAGAGGGAGGCGGGTAACACTTACATTTGCACAGGCTGTGTCCTGCTTTCACACAAAGGTCTGATTTAAACCCTGCTGATGCCTGGAGCCAGGGCTGGGATTGAAAGGGATTGTTGTGCACTTCCAAGGTTTTTTTTTAAAGTCAACCCCTACATCAATGACATTTTGAGTATAAGTACAGAGGTTCTGGCCCCATGATTGTAGACACTGTGTGGGACTTGTAATCAGGCGCTGCTGGCTCTACATACTGCACCAGAGCATTGCTGTGCTGCCAGTAAGATCACCACTTGGACTAATTTGCTTTGTTGTGCTGACCTGCTTGCCCGCTTGGTTGCTAGAGAGTCTGCCACTTTCCTGAGGAAACCAGTGTGCTGGCCTGCTGCCGGACTCCATGCAGTTGTGCCCCCCAGTGCTCTCCAAGGTCATGTTGGCTTGCCCCCTGGTTGTTGCAACTCCAGGGTCATCAAATACTGCATCAGCACACCGCTGCCGTGAGACTCTTGTGGTCTGCAAGTCCGGCAGCAGTGTGGACTACAGTAGGGGCCGTGCTGGTGTGCTCCCAGTCTGGCCACATAATTTTTACTGCCAGCACATGGTGATAGCTGCACTCCTGCTCCTTTTTTACTTCAGTGCATGTTGAGCGCTTTGGCCCCATGAGACTGTAATCCTTCAGGAAGAAGGGAACTCCTGTGTGCGATCTGTTTTTCCCTGCCGCCTCGCCAGCGAAAGAGAGAGAGCCGTCGGGGCAGCGAGGGAAACCCCAGTAGGAGGGGTGCGAGTGAAAAGCAGGAGCTCTGCTGACATCACAAAACAGGGCGGAGTCTGATGGCCCAACGAAGACACACCAGACCGTAGTGAGTCCGACACCATACTGCCTGCCCCGCTGGGGAGCTGCCTATCAGCATGATTTTCAAAGCAGGATCCCTGGTCCTGATGACCATATCAGATGAGCTCTGCGGGCCTGACAGGTACTTTGCCCCCGCTTCTGGCAGCTGCTGCGATAGTTTTGGCATGGATGGGAGGACCCGGCGAGGTCTCCTCATGGGATACTCAGTGTGTGTGCACTTCTCCCTGCATGGGCCTGCCACGGGGAGCAGGTACTGGTCCCGGGCTCCATAAAAGGAGAGACCTCTCTTGAGGACTCAAGAAGTGGTGTAGAGCCGCCACCAGGGACGGCTTTCTTTCTGACTACCAAATCACCATATACTTTCTGGAAGGCATGCATGTGTTCCTGCACCCAATGGTCACATGCTAGAACCCTTACGACATTTTCACCTGTCCTTCCTTACCGTAATGTGTCTACTAGGAGAACAGTGTTGTACCTTTTTCTTAGTGTTGTGGGGAACTACCACATTCTATGGGATAACTAAAAGGATATCCATGCGGACCAGGTTCTTATGGTGACTCTTGGAAATGTACATGGTTCACTATGGAATTTCATTCCCTGGTGATGTATGGTACTTCATGTGTTGTGGTTTCATAATCTGCTGCATTTCATGGCCTAAGGTTTCACTGATGGTATGAGGTATGTCGTTTTTCAGTCTTGTCTTATCAGGATAACAAGTACTATTTAGGAATTTGCATAATATGCACAGCATTTATGAATCATGTCGTTTTGGTCTATATTTTTTGTACAATATATGATATATTTTTATATAATCCTGTGTGGAGTCTCTTTTATGATGTATTTATTGTGTCACTGGTGTGGCTGTGCTCTGCAAATGCTTTATACTTTGCCTCTGGGGATAAGCCTGAATGCTATGTGCCAAGCTACCAGGGGTGAGCACAGGTTATTTTAGGTGTGTAACTTACTTGCCCTGACTAGAGTTGTGGGTTCAACCTGGCTTAGAGGCGTATCCTAGCCAACCAGAAACCCAAATTCTAACAGCTTGTATGCTGGTCTAGTCTGTTAAGTACGTATGGCAACAGTACTATGGGGCCTATTACGATGGCGGTCGGGAAACCTCCCCGACCGCCATGGTAGCGGGAAAAGACCACCCGCATGGTCCGCAACATCACCGCCGGTCGAATTACGATGACCCGCGGTCGAACTCCGACCGCGGCGGTCGGATCGCGGGCCTTAACATTGCGGCGGTTGCTGCTGCCCGCAGCACCGCCTCGATGCCGAAAGGAGCATGTCCTGCATTTCCCTGCACTGCATGGCAGGCACTGCACAGTGTCTGCCACCTGGTACAGGGAAATATAGGGGGGGACCATGGGTACCCCCCCAGTGCACCCACACCCCCCCAACACATTGGGGGCCCGCAACGGGCCCCCGGAAGACAATCTCCGCATGCCTTTCCATGGCGGTTTGAGCGCTGAGGAAAGGCTGGCTACCGCCGGCATTATAATCCTGCCGGCGGAGTCTGCTGTGCACAGCCACCATTATCCCGGTCCTGCTCCGTCCACCAGGCAGGAGTGCGGATGGCAACCGGCGGAAAAGCGGCGGTCGGAATTTCCCACCGCCGCAGTCATCACGGCCATCCTAATTTGACCAGCGGTTTTCTTGGATGCGATCGTGGGCGGATGTCCACCGCCGGTACGGCGGGCGCCACCGCCGGCCCAGCGGTGGACATCCGACCGCCATCGTAATAGACCCCTATGTTCTCCTGCTCTCCTTGTTCATGAAATTGAGATTTTTAAGTGGGAGTGAAGATTAAACAAAAATAAGTGTGCAGAAAGGAAATTTTAGGGACCTTGGAACTGGAAAGAATTGTTGAAAGGGTTTGAGTTTGGGGGCCACATCGCATAAAGTAAGCATTGGAAATGCCAATTTAAGACAACTATCTACCTCGGTTTTTGGCTGATTTTTCTCTTAAATTGTTGAAGAGCCTTAGCATCAGTTTATTTATACCGTAGACAGTGGGAAATGTTTGTTTACCCCTAGAACCTTAAAGGAATGTGCAGCTTTAGGCTGTAAATGAAGAAACATTTCTTGACACTTGTAAAGTAATTGCAGAGTGCGCACAGAACACAATAAAGTGACACAAAGCAAAGTAACTACACAAGAAAATAACAGGGCACAACAAAACCTTTAGAACAGAATGTAAGACAACAACCACGATAAAACATAACAATGGCACAATGCAATAAAGCAGCAGAAAAACACATCAGCAAAATCACAGCACAACACATCAACACCACAACAACATGGAACATAACATATATGCTCAAACATTTTTGTCACACATGACCACCTCAAAAATCTGTTTTAATAATATGGTGGTAAAGTTAGCAGACCACGCACTACTTACCTACCACCGAAGACAAGTAATACTGCCAGTCAACAATGTTTTATGTAATCTTGTCCAATATCTTTGAAACAATACTTTTTCTTTTATGGGTTTCCTAAGGTTAAACCAAACGACAGACAACGAAGCTGTGTGCTATATGATCATATCTGTAACTCATATGTCATTAGAGGAAAACTATGTATTAAGCTTGTTCTAAAAAGTAGGTGATCATGTAACGCTTGGGACCCTGTTCCAGAGCAATATGATTAGGAAAGACAAGGGGTTGGCTCACAGTTTGGGACCCTGCTCCAGAGCAACATGATCAGAAAACACAAGGGATTGGCTCACAGTTTGCTGCAGTTGATTTTCAGAAATGACACCGCTAAGGATATTGACATTCTTTCCAGTACACAGACCTTCCATTTGGTCTCCAATCAAAGGGCACCTTGTAAGGGCTATCCAATGCAGGAAAAACACAGTTCTCTTCCCCGGTCCTGCAACCCTAACAATCACAAAAATAGACATTCTAGAATATTTGTTGTTTGATGATGTCAACTCAGGTTTTGAAAGCTGTTGTGACATCATTCACTCGATGGCCCCTTCAGCAATTTTCTGCAAGATGGGATATGTATAACGCTTTGGATATGAACCATTTTCAGCTAAGAATCTAGTGAGGTTATTCAAGATAGTGTGTAACATGCATTCTTTTCTGTAAGCACAATATCACTTGTGCAGCTTAAGCTTGGAGGTGGTCCATCAAGTATTTTGGAAGCCACAGACACAAAAGGAATTACTAAAAACCTTTCTTGGCAAGATCTTTGTAGTATTGGGCAAGATAGGGCGGGGCTTATTTACAAGCCCCTTGCGCCACTGCTGGGTCACTTTCAAAATGCGAAAAAGTGATGTACCAGCGGCGCAAGGGGCTTGTAAATAAGCCCGGAGTATTTTCATGGTGACCTGGAGGGCAACTAACTAGACAACAGCACTTATATTTTATTCAATGGCAAAAGTAAGGTCAATGTCAACTTATAGGGGGCTTCCATTGAAGGATGCTCCAAAACCCCGGCAAAAGTCTTCAAAGAAAACAACATTCTAGAATGCTTATTGTTGGTGATTAAAGTTAAGCGGGACAGGAAACTGTTTTATTCTCTTCACTAAATGGCCCCTTTAAAACGGAAATTCCACACAGCAGTGGCGTGGGCAGCATTGGGCGGCTGATAATACTTGTTTGCCAATCTGGAGGATTTATGAGCCAGTCGAGCCTACTATGGCCAGTAATGAGATTGTTTTTTACAACAAGAGGAGGTGGCAACGCACCCAGCACCTACCTCTCAAGCAGGACAGGTATAGGAATGATTTCTTAAGTGGACGAGTCAGAAAGGCCAAGCCTCTTCTCCCTCCACACAGGAGAAACTCCTTGCAAAATTGTTTGAAACTTTTGACTCTGCACAGTTATTTATATCTCTCTTGATAATTCACAAAACAATTCAAAAATATCAACAGTAGTATGTCAAATATTGCACAGACTTCATCTTCATTTGTGAAAATAGCTTCTTTATTGAAAATTAAACATAAAAAAGTACTTCGATTGTGTCATTGTTTGGCTTGAGAGTATCAACGGGCAAGTGAAGAAAAACCCTTGAAAGTTGCAGCTGTAATGCTGGCAGTGGTAGTCAGGGAGCCATGGGATTTTCTGAACAGTTGATACTATAGATATGTACAGAGCGCAAAGTACAGTGCATATTTTGTGTTTAGAGTGAGCTGAAAGTTTCAGCATTGCAAGCCCCTCAGGACAATCGAACAGAAGAGAAAGAAACTAATCACTTTGAGCTCTGAACCGAGACGTAGCAATATTATATTTTAAGCAAAGTCAATTTTGTTTCAGGATTACACTACCATTTGTTTTCAATCTCCCTTTGGGTATAGCCGTTTATGAAAGTCTATCCTAATAATCATGGAAATTCAGCAATACCTGATGGGTTTATTTTGCATTCGACTCTCTGGCGCATCAAGGTTTTTGTTAGATGAGGTGGTTTCAATGAAATGTGACTGTTGGTGGAAAAAGTAGCAGAGCTGCTAATTTAAATAGTTGGAGCACTGGACCTTGACTCTGAATCTATGACATTGTGATTTCCTGACAGATTTTAGCAAGAGTTTTAGTACAGAACAGAAAAAGGGCAACAGCAATCTGCAAAACAGTTCAATAGGAAGGATTCTTTTGAGCAATCCAGAATGTTTTGGTTTATGTTCATAAGTTTTTTAATATTTGATTAACGCAAGATTTGTTTTCATTTGCATTACACTTTAGCCTAGGAATACAAGTAACGCGATAAACCAGAGGTCCAAGCACTTAAATGGCGACTCTACAAAAAGTGCACAAGAAGTGCATTGCACTAATCACAATGTGCAGCACGTGCCGATAGGCTAGAATGATGTTAAGCATGTGGGCATTAATTAGAGTGCCTCAGGACTATTCTCAGGATATGTGGGAGCAAAGCAATGATCTTCCACATGTCCAGACAAAGAATTCTCGTGATCTTTGTTAGATCCGGTGCAAGCGGAAGGTACAAATCAAATGGATTACTTAGAAGTTTGGTTTGATAGAGCAGCTGTCTAAGACCTATTGCTGTCAATTTGTTAACATATACATAGAATGGAATTTGGCTCCACCATACGGGAGCATCAACCTCTCCCTTCGTGCTATTGACTGTCTGGTGAATCATTCTGCATCCTACTTGGTGCTTACATTGCAATAGCTGGGGTCTATTTTACATCTCAAAAGTACACTAAATCATTCAAAAAATCATATATCACAGATGCAATGCATATACAATGCAATCTGGTTTTTTTTGTGCAGCATGCTTTCTTAAAAAATGAAAAGAAAGTCAGACCTATTGGCTTTGCCAGTACTTCTTTACAGTGTCTGCTTTGTTTTTACCTTGTACATCTACACTCGTGCACTGCATTTTCAATGCGGTGGACTTTTTCCCTATAATACATTAGTAGTAGAAATGAAATAATCTTCATTTTAAAAGCTGGCCCCTAAATGTACACTATGACATACCTAAGTATTACTGCACATCCAGTAGGCAGCACAGCAAATGCATTTCCCAGCCAGCCCGTCTCCACTGCTAATATCCGGCATGGGAGAACTCGCCTTGCACATTCTGTAGCCACGGAGACAACTTACAACAGTACAAAGCAGGAACAATAAAAAGGGGAGTGCTTAATACCCAGAACGAAGAAATCATAGTTCCTGCATTCGGAATTTGCAAATGACTTTTGGCATCATTTAGAGTTGGCATGTCTAGCTGCATAGCCATTGGTTTAGCGCACCGGCATCAGTACTCCCACAATGCAGCACATATTTTCCCTAAGAGCATGTCCCCATCTGCATGACGGAAGCTGCATTGCAAATAAAATATTGATGGAGACATGTCCAGCATGACAGGAAGGCATTGCAGAGTTGCCATCTTAAATATAGATCCGAGAAATGGAGCCCAAAGGGGAGGTACAGTGCCAGAATTCATATACAAAATATCACTTATGCCCTGGGAATTTTTGGCAAGGGTCTTAAGGATATTGCAAAAGATTCATGTGCTGGCCTGCCCTGCCTTCTATGGCAGTCCCACACAGAAATCATACCAATGGAAATGATGTGCTGCCCTAAACTAGGAGTCCTAACTTACTCTATTGTATTTGGTGTCCAATAGTGGCTTCACCGTCGGAAAGACTGACTTCAACCACGTTCAATGTTTCAATAGTTTTTATTAAGGTTTCACAGTTCTAGACATACAAACAATACTTGCAATATCAGCTGACCAATGTGATCGGTAACAACCCCCACCACCCTCCACCCCATATCAACAACCTTAGCATTGACATTAGAGCATTACAACCTATGCTTCAGAGTCTGTTGGGAGAGTCACACCATAGCGTGGCACCTGTGTAAGGTTCAGTAGGCCCAGGGCTTAAAGCCTCAGATGGTGCGTTCCACCCCGGAAGCCAGAGTTCAGTAAAGAAAGACAAGATCCTATAGTTTGTGAAAAGGCAGGGTTTTATCTACGATATAGTGGGCAATCCTTTCAAGGCTTTGTTGCTTGAACATGAAATACGCTGAAGAGACAAGAGGCGTTTGGCAAAACAGGAACAGTTTGTTGAATTAAATAGTTACAGGCATGAGTTCTGGGGACTGTCTCAATTTACAATCGGTCGGCCATGTTTTTTTTTTACAATTTGTTGAATACAATAAAACAGTTCCAGTGATACTTTTTGTTAAATTTTATGTTAAATAAGCTCATAAAGCACACGTTTCCCAGAGGTGTCTTGGCGCTAGCTACAAAAGTAACCTCATCTGGGCTTAATTAATCTAATGCCTATAGCTATAAGTTGTTAGAATCAAGCAGAGTTAAATAACCAGGTTTTTAAGCCGTTCCTAAGAGCCAACAGATTATTCATGTATTTTATATGAGGTGGCAGAGTGTTCCAGGAATTTGATGCACTATTCACAAAACTTCAGCCTCCCCAATATAGAAGTCTGAATTTGAGACAATAACATTTTTAGGTAAGGAATGTAAACTGTTGTCTAAGGAGTCATAAATTAATGTGTTTGATGAGAAATCTAGATGGGCCTCGACGTTGCATGGACACAATGCAGCCAATGGGTAACATGTCTAGATGTCTGGTACTGTGTGTGCTGTGTCCTGATTGACTATGTGTTCCTAACTTCATGTGGCATCTGATTTTATGCTGTTTTGGGAACGCGCATACTTCTCCGGCCATGTGTGCTTTATTGGGGCCAGTCTCCCTCGACCATTGTGGTGTAGCTGCGCCTATTTGTGGGACAGACCTGGGATTTTCTGCTTGCGTATTTGTCTGCCGGCTACGTGCCACTCCACCTGGGATGTGTCAATCAGTGACCTGGGCCTGGGTCTCAGAGCCAGCCTTATATGTATTTATGACTCAGGGTTGTCGTGGAGTTCATAACGGGTGAATTTGTCAAAAGAGATGCAGTCTCGTTCTTATACATGAATGTATCGTTATTCATACTGACATCGATATTTTCAATATTAACATTCCCCCCTTCAGGTGAATTTTTAACTATACTATCTAACTCATACTTCATAACAGCTACTTTATTGGGGGCCTGTTGTTCTTCGGTTTTGACGATCACTGCTTTCCTAGATACTTGCATCCTACCCAATTTGAGGACTGCGTTTTCACAGCAGGAAATCCCCAATTGCACTAACCACAAGAACTCAATGAAAACTGGCAGTAACGATGAGCACAGACCGGAAAGTCACCAGGGGTGCCAGGAGAACCAATTTGAGAACCACTCCTGCTCAGGGGCACCTCCCTCCTCAAACATGTCTCTTTGTAAATGGTGCAGTGCTTGGATGGCAAAAGTCAATGCTCAATGTCCTTGTCATTCCCTGGGATAAATGTGCAGCAGGATCAGTGCTTAATTTGAGCCGGGACTTTCCGGTGCTAAGCACCGGCACTTAATTGGTTTCCGGTGCTACAGTCTACCACATGGTGGCGCTGCTCATCTAATTTAGAGATGAGCAGAACAACAGTTGTTTAGGAATACAATGCACATTAAAGTTACTAATACCTGCCTCCCCAGCCATTCCTTTAGCTTTGGGGACCTGGAATAATCTGAACTGTCGCATTTACAGGCTAGAGAGATGGTTAGTAGTTGTTTGGGCAGCGATGAAAAGGGCAATGTGTGGTGCAAGCTGCAGGGGCCTCCTGGTCAGAGCCCTGGCACTTAATATTTTACAAATTAAGCACTGAGCAGGATGCACCAATCTTGGCACACACCCCACCCTAAATTGCGGTCATTAAGTCTAACACATACCAATGCCTTATCACCATGAGGCGGATTGCTCTCAGTTCTTCCTTGATCGAATTAAGGCCGAGCTCAGTGCTGTTCATCATTTAAAGCATTTCACATCTGGTGATTTGGGGCCAGCAGGCATTAGCTTTAGTCTGCAAGGTGAAGAAGGGTATGGACCCTCCTGCTGATAATTGTGAGTCCGAGAACAGTCTGAATTCTTCTGGAATGTCCTTGTTCTGAGCACAGCCAAAATAGTCCACTGTTCTGTTTCTCACGAGCCTGATGCAGCCAGGTTGTCTTCTTCCTTAGCAGGTGCTGAAACAAATCCAATAGTTCTTCTCTAGAAATGACCAGGGTCGGGGTGTGTATGGTTATGAGGGATCAAAGTCTGCACCATCCGGGGATGAGCTGAGCGTAGGTAAACTTGCTGGACTGCCAGTATATATCCATCCGCATGCAGGTGCCTCATTGCATATCCACAATGTGTAGATGGTACCACAGTTCTCATTCATGCCCAGCAGGAGTGTTCCTTTACCTCTGGGACATAAGGAATACAGTGTAAGCTTCCATACAATTAGGGGTTGCCCCTTATCTTCTAGCGAAGTGTAACCATCCACCTTGGTGTCCCAGATTTCCTGACATGGGGTATCTATGCTTTCATTCAACCCTTCCTTAAGAGACGCATTTTCATTCATATCATCGAGCTGGACAGACCTACACAGGAACTCCATGCCTGGGATTCACTTGTTGTTGAAGACTGTCCCAAACCCTTGGACCACAAATGGAGGGTGGGGCAGATGTGTTTGTGAATTGAGTAGGGGGTTTTGCTACCTCCAAGAATCTCTTTTCTGGGAAGTCCCGGGGCCAAACAATATCCTCCCCTATGGTACTCTTCCTGCGCATCCTGTCTAGCTCAGTTTGGATATAAAAAAGGTATAGAGCTGTTGGGTTGGACTTGTATTGGGTTAGATTCACTACTGCTCTGTGGGTTCTACCTTGTTGGGTTGGATTTTGGCCCTGATTCTTCATAGGTATAAGTGGAGAAGGCATTTTGCTTTTTCGGGGGCTACCTCTTGGTACAAGTACAGTCTGTCTGTGCCTGCTGCAAGCGGTATCAGCAAAGAGAAATAACACGACCTGGCTAATGTCTTAGAGCCCACAGCAGTCATGAGCTGATACCATGTGTTGTGTAAAAGAGCGCTGTGTAGTGCATGTGAAATGTTAGAGTTTGGGTTGGTGTAGTTGTAAATTTGATGGGAGAGATTCCTATGCAAGCACTGTGAAAGTTTTTGAATTGACTCCATTTGACCATCCAGTTCGTTAACAGTGAATAGGTCCTTAGCACCCAACATAGACAGAGGGTGCGTAGAAGTGCAATAATACCTAACTTTTTATTGAGCACTGCTGGTCTTGGATACGGATCCAAGTGAGGTATCTTTGGTCCTCTGGTGATTTAGGGTTTTTGTTTTAGAGTTCACTCAAAAAGTTCATGGTGCAGTTCGTAATATTTGATTCTCACACTTAGATCCGCGTTGAGGGGTTGACGTAGCAGTTGAAAGATGGTGCACTTGGAGGTTTAATTGTAGACCTGTTGGATAAGAGCCTGGTTATTTTGGTCAGTTCAGAATACATTGCATGTGTCATCGTCAATGATTTTTCTTTGGGGTTCCTGTACTTACCTTTGGGGGGGGTGTTCTCCACACTCTATTTATGAACTTTTTAGTAAGGCACCAGAAGGTAGGCTCGGTTGTGGTATCTTTTTGGTAGTTTAAACTAAACTTAAAGGCAGCTTATTTATAATCAGGTGAATTGCTCTATTTTATGACCTAAGTGGGTGAAGTATTTATGGAGTGGTCTTGTGTTCATAGGGATGGATCATATCAGTTTTTATCTAGGATTTTATGGGTGCCACCAGTTTTCCTGAGACCCTGTCCCTTCTGTGGTTCAAGGGGGCACCATTGATGCTGGCTGCTTTCAACTTGCACATGTACAGGGCTGTGCAAGGAGGGGGCGTGTTGCTGTTGAGTGTTGTTGGTGGCAGCAACACCCCAAGATCAGTCCTGGGTGTGTTCTCCTCCTTTCTAAGCATGCAGAGTGCAAAGTGCCCCTCCCCTGTGGCGCCAGATATCTTGAATCCACCCTTTCTCTAGATACTTCTTTTTGGGCTCCTTTTGATGGGTTTTGGGCACTTGCCTAGATCTCGCGTGATCTGCTATCTCACTTATTATGAGGCTGGGGGGGTAGGAAAGTTGTTCCGTGGCCCCCATGCACCCCTGATTATGCCATCTTGTGGTGTCCGAGGTCGGGGCTTACTGCTTTCTCTGGATGGCTTATGTGAGGCTCTGTGCGTTGGTTAATTGCTAGGCCTGATACGGAATACGCACATTCTGCATTCTACTCTCACCTGGAGCTGTGATAGACCTTGTGGACTCCCCTCCCCCAGGCACCCTCCTCTTCCACTGACCACATCTCTGCAGTGCATTTGGGTCTGTGGTTCAAGGCTTGTGGCTAGGGAATTCTCACTAGCAGACAGTCTCCTGTTGCTATTTTGGAGGGGTATGGCATTGTGACCAGCCTTTTGGGATGTAAAAACCTGAAGGGAAAAAAAGTAACCCTGCCTGGATTATAAGAACGTGGGGAGATTGGGACCAAGGCCAAGAGCCCTCGCTGAACTTTGCCTAGGGTTGGTGACTGGACCGGGATTATCTCGCAATTCTGGGATGTCTGGATACCCTGGTGAACTGCCCAACTGCCTCTGTGCCATGTGGGCACCTCCCAACTTATCGGCTTATCTGCGTGTGCTGTGGAGGTTATGGGATCTCCACTATCCCAGGCGTATGGTAAACCTGGTTCCTGACACTTGAGGATGGCTTTGTTTTAGAACTAAAGTGGTCTCCATTTGGCCGAAGGCTTCCAGTTTTTGGGCGCTGCTGGAACTCTACATCTTGAAGGAAACAAGGATCCCGGGCCAGATGACCAAGATTGGGGACCTTTCGATTTGGGAATTGGAACCTGTCCCATTGACTTTGGACAGGGGGCCCTGGGTGCCTGTTTTTTAAGTACTTGGTCTGGGAGCCACCCCGCCCAATTGTCAGACTGCCCCCAGGGGTGTGGCCAGCCAACTCCACCCTGGGGGATCAGCAGCCAAGTGTGGCCTGGGCTCTCCTTCGTGCCCTTAATGGCTGATTTTAGTGAAGATACCCGATCAACAGAACACATACAGCAGCATGAATCCCAAGATGCAAGCAAAATGTTGTATTCCCAAAGTTGTCTCATTGGTCCTTCTTTCGGGTTTGGTATACTTAATTTTCGGATGTGGGTGAATGGGTGGTGTTTGCTCTGGGATTTTATCTTACTATACATTTGGACTCTGTAAAGGCATTACTGCCCCAGACAGTTA
Source organism: Calotriton arnoldi (assembly GCA_963921515.1). Lineage (NCBI taxonomy): Eukaryota > Metazoa > Chordata > Amphibia > Caudata > Salamandridae > Calotriton > Calotriton arnoldi. Next base: position 844,339 of record CAWUFW010007864.1, on the reverse strand, counting down.
CCCCTCCCTGCCGAGGCTGTTGCCCAGGTCTCTATGGGTGTTAGAAATGGGGGTCTCTAGTTAGCAGAGGTAGGTACCTTTGTCCAAGTAGGGACCCTTCTTTCTAGTCAAGGCAAGAGAGTTACACTCCTAAAATAACCCCTGCTCACCCCCTTGGTAGCTTGGCATGAGCAGTCAGGCTTATCTCAGAGGCAGTGTGTAAAGCATTTGCACATAACCAACAGTAATACAGTGAAAACACTACAAAAGGACACCACACCAGTTTAGAAAAATATCAAATATTTTTCTATATCCCAAAACAAGACCAAAATGATAAGAACCCCACACACAGTACTTAAAAATATAAACTTTGCAGCAATAGCTCAAAAACACAGCTCCTCCGAGTCGGTAGCTCCGTTCGGGGCTACTGCGATACTGAAAACAACAGAATCCAACAGTTTTGTCTGACTGCTGTGTGGGAGAAGGCGGTGCATCGTGAAACTTACAAGCGGTGCCCCCAGCCACGATGCAGTCACGGGTGTCGAAGTCAGCAGGCAGCGTTGGTGAGACCAGGGCAGGTCAGTGAAGCGAGGCGGTGCAGAGTGCGGTGCCCACAGGTCACGGTGCAACCAGCGGCTCGGTGGCAGTGGCATCGGTCGTCGTCGTCGGTGAGACCAGAGTTGCTGTGCGAGATGCATCGGTGCCCTTTGCGGTGCCTTCAGGACATGGAGCCAGTGACGGAGTTGGGTGCTTTTCCCTTCTCTGTGACAACTGAAACAACGGTTCCAGAAGCGGTACCCAGAAGTTGGTGAAGTCTTTGCAGTCCCTGAGACTTCAGAACAGGAGGCAAGCTCTACTTCAAGTCCTTGGAGATACTCAGCACAAGTAAAGAAAGTTCAGTCCAGTCCTTTCACTGCCCAAGGCAGAAGCATCAACTGCAGGCCAACTCAACAAAGCAACAACACAGCAAAGGGGCAGTACTCCTCCTGGCAGCTCTTCCAGCTCTTCTTCTTGGCAGGATCCTTGATTCCTGCGAGTTCTCTGAAGTCTTTTATCTCCCTGATAATTCCAACAGGAGGCAAGCTCTACTTCAAGCCCTTGGAGAAAACTCTAACAGCAGGATGATGAAAGTACAATCCAGTCCTTTCCCTGCCCAAGACAGAAGCAGCAAGCAGCAGGCCAACACAGCAAAGCAGGCAGCAAGGTGGTAGTTCCTCCTGACAGCTTTTCCAACCCATCTTCCTGGCAGGTTCCTTAGTTCTGCAGTAATCTAAAATACTGGGGTCTGGGCCCCAATATTTATACAGCAAATTCCTTTGTTCTCTTGGTGCAGAGAGGCTCTGTGCTGAGCCAAAACCAGTTCTGTCCTCTCTGGTCCAGCTTCCCGGACGGAGGTGGAGACAGCATTGTCTAAGGCAGACAAGGCCTATTCAGGCGCAAGGGAAATCTCCTTCCACCACTCTAAATGCAGACCAGGCCTATTCAGGTGCTAGTGAAAACTCCTTCCACTACTCTAAATACAGCCCAGGTCTCTTTAGCCCAGCCCTGACTCATTCAGGAAAGGCAGGACAAACATCACCCCCTCCCCAGCGGCTGTCTGAGAGAATGTACATCCCCTGCCCCTGTCACTCCAAAGCCAGACAGTCAATCCACAAACCAGCAGAGGCACACAGGATGGCTAAGCAAGAAAATACCCACTTTCTTAAGTGTTATTTTCAAACTCACAATATAAAAATCATGTTTACGAAAGATGCATTTTTATATTCTGAGTTCAGGCATACTAAACTCCATCTTTCTATCTTGTCCCAATGAGAAGTTATATTTATAAGATTTTATAAATAAACTCCCATTCTATCCTATGGAACAGATAGCCTTTCAATAGTGAAAAACGAAATACACAGTATTTCACTATCAGGACATGTCACCCACCTCAGCACATGTTCTACCTTTCACATACACAGCACCCTGCCCATGGGGCTACCTTGGGCCTACCTTAGGGGTGTCTTACATGTAAGAAAAGGGAAGATTAGGGTCTGGCAATTAGGTGCACTTGCCAGGTCGAAATGGCAGTTACAAACTGTGCGCAGACTCTGCAGTGGCAGGTCTGAGTGACATTTAGAGGCTGCTCATGTGGGTGGCACAATCAGTGCTACAGGCCCACTAGCAGCATTTGATTTACAGGCCCTGGGCAACACAGTGCACTGTACTAGGGACTTACCAGTAAATCAAATATGCCAGTCATGGAATCACCAATCCATAAACACAATTTACAGGGAGAGCATTTGCACTTTAACACTGAATATTAGTAGTAAAGTGCCCAGAGTCCTAAAACCAACAAAAACAGGGTCAACAACAGGAGGCCAAAAAGCAAAAAGTCTGGGGGCAAACCCACTGAAACATCCAAGTCTAACAGTGGGTCTGAGTTCCCTGTCTGTGGTTGCTGTTGGCACATGTTTGTCCAACCACCTGACTCCTGTTGCAGTGGTGCAGCTGCTGACTGACCTTCCTGCAGCTGAGTGTAATGTGCATTCGGGTTTCCCTGGGCTAGGTTTTGTGGTTAAGGGTTTTGTGGTGGCTGGTGCCAGCCCATCAATCTCTGTTCGTGGTATGCTATTAGCTGGCATGTGTCTGCCAGGTGGCCCATCCTGTGAACCTCTAGGGTCTGGTTGCTGCCAACCTCCCTGGCCTCTGCTTTTATAGCTAGATTGAAACCCTCTGGGGTTTTACGATGGAGCTCCCTTTAAGACTGGTGCCATTTGCACACTCGCAGCCAACGTGAGTGTTCAAATGGCACACGAGGGAGGTCTTTTTCAATTTGTGGTAGCCCAATTTAGCAGTGTCTCTCTGAGCTTGCTCCTGTTGGGGATCATCCTCGTGGGTCTCAGAGTGGGGTGTGGGTGTGTCTACCTGCCTGTACCTTGCTCAGCCTTCCTTTCCAGGTGGTCAGTGGGGACATTTCCTCACTGTGGGTTTCTGTCTCTCTTATGTTCAGCATTCTTTACAATAGCTATATGTTCAGGTATCGTATTTGACAGCGGGAAGGGTTCCTTAGGCAGGGCGGACGCACCCTATCGCGCCAGCCAGCCTCGTCTTCGCCGCTCCCAGGTTTGCGGATGTGCTGTGGTAAAGGCACTGCCTAAGCTCAGTGTTTCGAAAGGTGCATGGGCTCTACCCGTTACAGCCATTGCCCCCACATGCCCTTGTCTCAGGGGACTAAGTGGACATGTGTGTAGCGTAATCGCAACTCTCCTCCTCCTTAACTACCCTATTAACTATGAAAGTTTTTGTCCTTTTAGCTGTCTCCATTAAGAAGCAGTGCGTGCGACGTGCCCACAGCTGGACAGGTTTGCCTATACCCCAAAATCCTCCCATGTATGCCAAGACCACCTCAGTAAGGTGGTCTGGTTGCCAGGTGGTGTTTTTGATGGTGATGATGGGATGTTTCAATGTAATGGATCCTAGGGTGGGAGCCCCTGGGGAAGAGCAGGCCATGGACCCATCCTCTGTGAACTGGATGGCCATTTTCAGTTTGGCTAGCAGATCTTGTCCTAATAAATTAGTTGGAGGATGAGGGGAAATATAATAACTGTTATCTCACGCAATTTCCTCCTATCTCTCATTCAAGGAGTTTCGTGAAGGGACTCCTTGATACCGTACCAGAGAACCCTTGTATGAATGTAGTGTCTTTCGATAAAGGAACCATCCCTTCCCCTAGGCATGACCTTGCCACCCCTGTGTCTGTTACAAAGTTTTATGGTGTATTGTTCACGAGCACCATCACTACTGGTTCTTCCTCTTGTTGGCTTGTGTTTGACAGTACGAGGTGTGTGTGATTATGTGCCTCTTCTGACTTGAGAATCGTCTCCCGTCTTTTTCTCTTCATTGACTGGGCAAGCCCTGTAGTCTCACCCTCGTCATCAGTTCCCGGGGGACTGGGGTCCCCTTCCTCACTCCCACTAACTGTATCACTGTCTAGAACTGCCACAAGTCTCCTTGACACTTGTGTGTGTTTGCCTGAACCCGTGGGAGTGTGTGTTCTCTGCACCGCTGGGGTTCTATGTGTCGGGTACGACAGATGGGGGACACTTTCCAACACCAGGTCTAACAGTATTATTAACTGCTTTACATATTTGCTCTAAGTAAAGCCTGTTTGCTCTGTGCCATCGCTATCTGGAGTGTGCTCAGGTTTAAATTACTGAAATATTTGACTGGGCCTAACAAGGCAGTGACTTAAATAGATTTGGTAGACACAAATTCACCCCAAATAATGAACCTCTTTCTCACATATCTTATATAAAATGTTAATTTGGGGGCAATCAATATGAAGTCAATATTTTTTTCAAACTGGGAAAAGTGTACTGAAGTAGTAAGTGAAATACTGACCTGCACTGCTTGATTGTGTATTTTAAAAAGAACCCTATTAAATTATGTCTTTAAGAATGCAACATTTCAGATAAAATAGGCTTTACTTTCTGATGATTATGATCATCTGGCCATAGACGATAGAGATTGTTGAAGGCACTGCTAGCAAAGCATAGCTAACAATGGGTCCTGACTGCTCATTTACTGTGTTCAGGTATTGATTACATTTCAGAAGTAGACTTCTAACTAAAGAATGAGAAATGGCTTAGGTAAGAGATGTTGAAGCTTCTCCTGCAATTTTCACATTAACAAATGGCATTGATTACAATTTTAATATTCTGCTTTTGCTGTAGTTTTCATGAAAAGGTTGCTAAGTAAGCAATGAGCAATGAAGAGGCTGTCCTAATGATGTCATTTTAGGAAAATATTTCACAAGTCATTGTGAAAATTGGTTTTATACCACTGCATTTTGTGCAGTAAAAGCAACCAAACATCTAATATATTATTTTGATGTAATACTGACCAATAATAAAATGATGAACAATGAGATGTTCGGTGATGAATGGTTACCCCACGAACATCATGAAGAAATGGAATGATGAGTAAATGTTAGCAACCAAATTGTATGGTTTCCTGTAATCTGTGCTATAAATCGGTTATTCTCAATCACAAAGCATACAAAAAAATCTATTTCTGATATTTACCACATTTTGATGATTCCTTAATTTTAATAAGCATTGAACTTGACTATCAAATTTTCAAAAGCACAAGTGTGAGACACGGGCATGAGTCTTTATTGGCAAATTGATATGATGTGATTTCAGAGGTGAATTACATCTTGTGCTTTTGAACACAGTATTATGAGTAAAGGTTCCCTCTGTAAATACATAGAAAAGTAACTGTAAATTGAATGTTGTGATTTTTTTGCTACAGAACAATCTAATGAGTCAGAATCTTGAAATATATATGCTAATATTCCCATAGTGATGTGAATTACAGATATGATACTTTTGTCCTTATGATGGTCTCATACAAATAAAGAGACTGAAACATCAATCAACATCTGCTTTGATCGATTTAAGCAATTGATGTTGAACCAATAACAGTATATCTAAGATGACTGTCGGTTCAAAAGCTGTGTTCTTTACCTAAGAACTGCTTTAAGATGCCTTGTTTGCCTATTAAATCTAGTTGTCATTTTAGTTATATTTTGCCCCATTGACTGCTAATTTTGATTAGCTAATTTAATAAATGTTAATTAGTTTTTTTAAACAGTTCTATTGTGTTTATAATGTATTTCTTGCCCTTACTATGCATCAGAATTTTGACAGTGTGATAAATTGAGTTATGAATGATGTTTTGATAATCCAGCTATTTATTACTTACATTCATTTGAAGGTTGTATTTTTGTAAACTTAGAGCAGTCCCAACTTCCATGAGGGTGATTTGACCTGGTCTAGACTCGGACCAATCACCAGAAGTACTGACCACCATACTTGAGAGTTTGAAAGAGACTGGACCAAGAAAAGCCTTGTAGAGAACCATTCTGCTTTCCTTGTGAGTAGGAGAGGCCTTATCATGCAAATTCAAGTGAGACTAACCCATTGAAACGGGGCCCTGGTTTCAGCAGTGTGAATTCTACCGAGTTGCTAGTAAATTATCTCTTTTGAAGAATAAGACTAAGAACTGGGCTTCCAAATTCTGCACCACCTGCAACTTAATCGTTTCATAGTGATATAAAAAAAAATCCCTAAACCAATCTTTTGTTAATATTTCAACAATGCTGGTCAGAATTTAGACAGAAAAAATCACAGTGCTTCTAGGATGCTAAACAGGCAATCAGAAAATATCTTGCATTTAATAATGTTGAGGAAGCTAGGTGTCGTTTATATACGAGCAAGTGTTGTTTCTCTTATGTCTCTTCCCTTCTCCCTTTCCGCCTCAAATAAAACCTCTTCCTTAAAGTCAGTTACTCTGTAAACTCTCCACCCATGTTGTTGACGTAGTGGGTGGAGAATGTAATTGTCACAATGATAGGGGATGGCCGTGTGTATCCCTGGGACTCTCCGGTCTCGGTATGCAAATAAAAGCAATGTACCGGCCAGATTCAATCCAATTAACTGTCTCTGCAATTGTGCGCATAATAAAAAGTAGCACTCTGCAGCACAAATATTTTCCACTAACACCAACGAAGGCAATCATTTGTATTATTCTCCAAATGACTTGAGCATACTTTATTTCACTTTGTTTTCAAAGCTCTGTGCATGAAGTGAGACGGAGTGAATAATAACACATGGCTGCGTGGCAGAAGGAAAGTGGACCATACACATTCTGCCGAGCCGACTGCAGAGCTGCTGAAATGCAATTTCTTCGTAAAAACGAACTCCGAGGTGGTGCACAATGCGCGTGCGGGCCCACCACTGTGACTTATTCTCGAGGAGCTGCACCGTGATTACCTAGCAGGTGAAGGTATGATTAGATGCTTTGGGGAAGGCGCACATAACAGGAAGAACTTAGTGTACTGAGATCCATAAAAGCATTGTTGTGCCCCAGAGATAAGGCATGGGAACTACAGCGGGCATTCTCCGTACTCCTCCGGGACACCTGCAGAGCATGTCGTTAAAGTTACATCTGTTGCTTTGATGCTATCTGTCACTGTATGGCCTCCCTTGTTAGGAGCAGGCACCGCCTGTCAGAAACCGCCGAGATCCCTCATGAATAGAGATGTGCTCACTGCCCTAAAAATACTTCATGCGGCTGCAAAAGTTTGATATTCATTGGTTTGTGAACACTGTGGAGACTGATTTGTTCGCTCTGCTTTCACCCATGCTAATAAAGTTACATCAGATATCTCCTATTGAAATTGATAGCTGGTGGCAGATCCAAACCATGTTTTAAACATTTCTGATAAGGTCTGATACAGTACAGTGGTTGACGCCAGCTCAACACAGTCTTGGCATCTGAGTTTGAGGCAATGCCAGACCTACAAACTGCCTTTTTAATTTTTCAATATGGCGTAAACATGTGCCTGAGACCTCATATCTCTAATTGAATGATAGTTTTGCCTCTGTAAAGATCCGTTTTGTTTAATTTTCAAGCATTTCTTTGAGTCCATTTGTGACTGAATGATTTGTATATCTAATACGCCATTTTTTTAACTCTCAAATTTTCAAAATTAGAATCTGTTTGAGAAAATGCCACAGATTTAATGAACCAGTTTTTCTTGCCGTACAAGAAAAACATGTACCTGGGATCGAATAAAGACGAATCGCCAAAAATGTCAAAGCTAAAGGTGATAGGTTGTACACAGATACGCGATTCTATCTGTCATTGGCCATAAAAAGTAAAACACACATCAAAAAAACAGACCAGAAGCTGATGATTAACCAATGTTTCACAAAGCTAACGGGCGCAAAGTCCTGCATTGAGCGGCACATTTCCCATAACTATGCCCACTGATAAAAGTAACATTGTAGCCGAGCAAATCAATAAATGATACAAAATGCACCAAAACCTCCTTTGCACAGATACCTGCAAAATATAAACACGTTTTACACCCCCCAACAACCAAGAAAAGAATTTAGAAAGTGCTGTGTTTATACTGAAAGCTAAACTATATATTACCTACTAGTTAGGACCACGTTTCTATTCAAAAAGCGTTTTTTCTTTTGCCAATATCTTTGGCGCCGTTTGACAAATCTTTGCGAAATTTTTAAACCTAATGGGGCGCTCCGGTCAGCTCCTGTCTTGAAAGTTTTGGGGTGATTCGTCAAGCGGGGGCCGAGAAAAAAGGGGTGCCCCAAAACACGTTTTCTCCATGTGAATTTCGATTGGAAACTTTAGACAAAGCTACAGCCCGAACTGCTGAACAGAATTACACCAAATTTGGCAAAAAGGTAGCTCTTGGTTCAGAAAGCGACCTTTTAAAAAAAAAAATTGTGTAAATCTGTTCAGTAGTTGCTGAGAAATTCAAAAATAAAAAATATCGATATCTGGTGACTGCAGTGGATCCGCGAACCCTCCCGAGCACAAGCTTCATTCTGATTGGCTGCCAACACTCCAAACCAAAAAGTGTTGGCATCCATTTTGTGACTCGGTTGAACCGAGTCACAAGAAAAAGGTAAAAAAAAGGTTTTCGTCCGGAGTCGCGTAGGGTGCGCGAATCCTGCCGAATGTTTTTTAAAAAATGAAGCGCGGTGTCTCACTCTTCTTTTTAATGAGCCTCCGGGTGGGCCAGGTCCGGGGGCAATGTTGTTAACATATGCAGGGGCCACGCGTGCCCCCACAGCCCCGGGGACCACCACCGCCCCGGAGCTTTTTAAATAATATGCGGGGGCGCGTGGCCCCACGTAGCCCCGGGGACCGCCACCTCCCTAGGGCTTCTTTGTAAAATGCATGGGGGGCCTCGTAGGCCCCCCAAAGCCCCAGGGATCGCCACCTCCCGGGGCTTAAATTTAAATAGGAAAGTGTGGGGGGGTCCTGCCCCTCCACACACTGCCCCGGGGACCACCACCGCCCCGGGGCAATTTTAAATTAAGGGTGGGGGTCCGTTGCAGACCCCGGCCCTGGGGACCACCACCTCCCTGGGGCTACATACATGTTGGGAGGGGGGCTGCGTGGCCCCCCTCCTGGAGCCCTCCATGGCCCTGGAGACCACCACCCCCCAGGGCCGGCTCCAGCAATGTCCCGGGGTGCCCATCTCCGGGACATTGCAGTTTGCAATGGCAGGGCGGGAGCACTGCTCCCGCCCTGCCATTGCAAACTTCTGCTTCGCTTCATGGAAGCGAGAGCAGGAAACATGCTCTTGCTTCCATGAAGCAAAGCAGAATTGCTTTTGGGCAAAGGGTGCTGCATGTTTGCAGCTCCCCTTGTCCAAAAGCAATGCCGGCTCCTGCAGGAGGCAGGGAGCCGGCTGGGACCGCGGGGGCATTGGGGCTCCCCCCGTGGTCGCCAGCGTGAGAGCATGCCCCGCGGGATGGGATTCCTGGGGCGGATACAGAATAATGGAAGTGGGGCATTTTTTTTTCTTTGGATTTTGGAGTCGCAACTCCATCGCAGCTCTCAGCGCGCCCCCCGTGTAACATCGCAGTGAATTCGCAGAGCCACCTCAAATAAATAATTTAGTAGTATATAATTTAGAAGGTAGTGTTGCATTTGTGAAGTTGCTTTATAGAGGTAGTGTGATTGAAGTTAATAATATTAAATTTGATAGTGTTAGTAAAAATATATAAAATTAAAAATTAAAAGTTAAACCTGAAAAGTGTATTGTGTTGTAGTACATTGAATTCATGCTTTTGCAGATTCGCGACGGGTGCACGAATCCACCAAAAAATAAAAAAGAGTATGTATGTGTAAAAAAAAATTAGATTCAATATTGTGTTATAGGTTGGCTCTAAAAAGAGCCCTTATTTTCATTATGAGTTTGTTGTAGCTACATGTAAGTGCGGATGCAGAGCTTTAGGTTGTTGAGAAAGACTCTGTTCCCTTGATCTGTGAAGTGTACTCCATCACTTCTGTAGATGTCATCCATATCAAAATGTAGATTGTTGTTATAGATGGAGCCCATTCTATGGTCTCTGAGGAAAGCGGAAACAGCTTTATTGACATTCTTTCTAGCTTTCTCAATCTGTGGACAGAATTGATTTGACCACTTCCATTTCTGTCTTTGGCATATATTAGAGTATACAAAGACAGTTTGGCGGAAAAGCAACATCAATTGTGCAAAGGTATCCTTCATGAGCATTCCCAGTCCTACTCCAGTCAATGTGCCTAGGTCATTGCCACCACAGTGCACAATCATGAGGTCAGGATGTTGGAGATGCAAAAAGTTTTTAACCAAAGGCATCAATTGGTGCCACTTTAATCCTCTCTGTGCAATCCATTTAATATCCACATTTTGCAAAGCTAGGTCTTTGTCAATACCTCTGTGTTTAGCATACCTTTTGCACCAGAAAACATAGCTGTGTCGTACAATCCATACTGTAAGCATCTTGAAGGGATGTCTGGAAGTAATGAGAAGATGTCTGTAGCTGAGGTAGTCAGTTGGTAGAATGAGAGGTATCTAAAATGGTGGACAAGATGCTGTTTTTGAAAAAGCAGATAACTGATTGGCTGTTCATGAACATTTTACACTTAAAAATAGGAGGCATGTTACTTTCTTAAAAAAGCATGTTTCTCTTTGGTTATTTAAAAATGTTTGAAAGGTACAGTAGATAGGATTAGGTAATATTTTGCAAAAGTCAACCACACCTGCTATTTGCATTTGTAAGCATGTGTGCTGAACTTGAAAATATGGTGAACTTCTGACCTGCCAGTTCAGTTGAATGTTGCAGAAACTGTTACTATGGAAACTGGGATTAAGCAGAATGGGGGAAGGGTAGAAAGTTAACTGTGCCTTTAAAATATGAAATTGTAAGTTATATATAAGTAATATGTTGTTAAAGTAAGATTTCCCAAATCAGTGGTATGTTTAGAAGTGGTGTGTTCATAAAAAATAATAATAGTATTATCAGATTTGCGGCTCAATCGCAACGCTTTACTGAGGCACCGCGGTGGAGTGGGCATTTTTAGAAGACAGTTGGTAAGGGTTAATATGTCTAACCAATAGAAATGTGTTTTACAATTTGACTTAATGTAGGAAGGAATGTGATTTGTTACTTACATTTATTTGTGTGGAGAAAGAGAGGGAAAGTTTGCCATTACTGGTTTTACCCACATACCTCAATCACAAGACCATGAAGACCTTAAAACTTGACAGACTGCACTTCACATTTCAAACAGACACCTAGATTTATGCGGCGTACTTCAAATAAACTTTTTCTCAGACTCATACAAAGTAGCCTAATCAATAATTCCTCACCCAAAATATCTTAAACATCACTTTTCTGCTGCTGTTGCTTCACCATTCTACTACTACTCAGGTATTGATCATAGCCAAATACAAAGCAGCCACCCTTCACATGTCTCTGCTGTAAGTTTCCCCATATTTCTAAAAGCATGCATGCATGTGTCTGTACCTTTTGCTAGAGACACCATATATAAAAGAAGCATAGAAATGGATGTATACCTGTGTTTTACATGTCTAACATCTTCAGATGGATAACACATATCAGAATTAACCCTGGGCGAAGTGCTACGCTACGCTCGCGTAGTTTGCGAAGTCTGCGCTACTTCGCACAACGCGAATTGCACGTAGCACAGTGCGAACACGCGTAGCGTAGCGTAGCGTAGTGCCGCGGTCATTTTTGCTTGCTCGCGGTCCTCAACGTCAAGTTGGCGACCGCGAGCAAGCAAAATGACATCCCGGCGAGACTTTTTCTCGTTCGCGATCAGCAACATCAAGTTGCCGATCGCGAGCGTGGAAAATAAACCTCCCGGCGAGATTCTCAACGCGGGAGGTCAGGTTTCTCATTGCGAGTGGTCGCGTATGCTCGCGACCGCTCGCGATGAGAAACTACCAGTCCGCGTTGAGAAGCTGCCGCTCGAGTAAAAATCTACTCGAGCGGCAGTAAAAGACAGCTCGCACTGTGCAAGTTGCCGTTTTCAATGATTGCACAGTGCGGACAAGCATCCGGCACTGTGCAATCATTGCGAACAGTGCGCTACGCAGTTCGCGTAGTGCTACGTGAAGCTTGCGTAGCGCGAACTGCACTTTGCGTAGCTTCGCGAAGCATTACTTCGCGAACTACGCCCACCCTTAATCAGAATACATGTGTAAACAGAGATATACTTGAGTCAGAAGAGCATGAAGACCTTAAAACCTGAGACACTGCACTTCATATTTCAAACAGACACTTAGATTTATGTGGTGTACTTCAAATAAACCTTTTCTCAGACTCATACAAAGTAGCCTAATCACTAATTTCTCACCCAACATATCCTAAACATAATTTTTCTGCTGCTTCACCATTCTACAACTACTCAGGTATTGAGCATAGCCAAATACAAAGCAGCAACCCTTCACATGTCTCTGTTGTAAGTCTCCCCATATTTCTAAAAGCATGTATGCATGTGTCTGTACCTTTTGCTAGTGCCACCATATATAAAAGAAGCATTCAAATAGATGTATACTTGTGTTTTACACATGTCGTATCTTCAGATGGATAACACATATCAGAATCCATCAGTAAGTACAGACATATGTACATAGAGACCTACATTTATGTGATGTAGTAACATATGTATGCATGCTTTCATGAAGATGGTGAGACTTACAGCATAGACATGTGATGGGTTGCTGCTTTATATTTGGCGAGGCCCATCTCTCTAAGTAGTTGCAGAATGGTGAAGCTGCAGCACAAAAGTGAGGTTTAAGACATGTTAGGAGATGGATTAGTGATTAGGCTACTTTGTATGAGTCTGTGGAAAGGTCCATTTGAAGTTTGCTACATAAATGTAGGTGTCTAAGTAGATATATTTCTACTTAACTCATGTATTCTGATATGTGTTACCTATTTGAAGCTGCTACATTTGTAAAACACAAGTATACATCTATTTGTATGCTTCTTTTATATATGGTGGTACTAGTAATAGGTACAGACACATGCATGCATGTTTTTAGGAATATGGTGAGATTTACAGCAGAGACATGTGATAGGTTGCTGCTTTATATTTGACTAGGCCCAACATCCTGAGTAGTCATAGAATGGTGAAGTAGCAGCACAAAAGTGAGGTTTAATAGATTTTGGCAGATGGATTAGTTATTAGGCTACTGTCTATGAATTTGGGGAAATGTACACTTGAAGTACATCGCATAAATGTAGGTGTCTCTTTCAAATGTAAAGTGCAGTCTGTCAAGTTTTAAGTTTAAGGTCTGCATGGTCTTGTGATTGATGTATGTCTCTACTTGCACATGAATTCTCATATGTGCTTTGCATCTGAAGATACTAGATGTATAAAATATAGGTATACCTCTATTTGTATGTTTCTTTTATATATGATAGTACTAGTAAAAGGTACAGACACATGCATACATACTTTTAGGAATATGGTGAGATTTACAACAGACTCATGTGAAGGTCTGCTGCTTTATATTTGGGTAAGCCCAACACTTTGAGTAGTTGCAAAATGGTGAAGCTGCAGCACAAAAGTAAGGTTAAAGACATGTTAACACATGGTTTAGTGATTAGGGTACTTTGTATAAGTCTGCGAAAAAATACAGGTATAGAACTATTTTTATATTTGTTTTATATATGGTGTCACTAGCAAAAGGTACAGACACATGTATGGATGCTTTCAGGAATATGGTGAGACTTAAAATAGAGACATGTGAAAGGTTGCTGTTTGATATTTGAGTAAGCTCAACACTTTAGGTGTTATTTTGAATTGGGAACACCAGTCTGTGAAGTTTAAGGGACTTTGGGGCAGATGTATCAAGGATTGCATTTGCGATTCCTTAATAGCGAATTTTAGCTAATTGCTATTAAGGAATCGCAAAATGCTATGTATGTAGGAATCGCAATAATAATTGCGATTCCTTAATATTCCTTAATTGCGAATTGCAAATTGCGATTCGCAATTAAGGAATACCGTCCCATTCATTCCTATGGGCGTAGAGGCCCATAGGAATGAATGGGAAGACATTCTCAATTTGCGAATCGCAATTAGAGAATCGCAAATTGAGAATGCAATTTCAAGGGTGCCAGGGTGTCTTTTTGACACCCTGTTGCACCCCTGAAATATGTATGTGTGCACATGTGGCGCACATACATGCCCTAAGGGCATGTATGTGCACCACATGGCACTTTGAAAAATGCTAAAAAGTGCATTTTTCAACGAAATTGCATATTACCACCAACTTGAAGTTGGTGGTAATTTGCGATTCCTTAAGGCCAAATTGTACTTTTTTGGTGCTTCTTACATTGGATTTAAGGAATCGCAATTTGCGATTCCTTAAATGCAATCGCAAAATAGGGAATCGCAAATTTTGCGATTCCTTATTTTGCGAGGCAGTTTTGCCTTAATACATACCACTAAGCAAAATTGCGTTCGCAAACGCTGAAATTCTGTGAATTTTGGCGTTTGCGAACGCAATTTAGCTTGATACATCTGGCCCTTTATGGTGTTGTGAATGACGTATGTGTCTACTTATACATCTATTGTCTGATGTATTATACATGTGAACCTGATTGGTTTGGGTAGTGGTAGAGAAATCCTTTAGTTGTGCTCGCTCATTCTGTTGCAGAGGTTGTGAGGTCTTCTAAATGAAGGAATTGTGCAGTGTCTAACATAGCTTTGCAATACAATTGAAAGTATTTGTTTATCTATAGATGAGAATATTTGTATATAATTATTTTAATAATATAAAATTATTTTTAAAAACTACTTAAACTTCTCTTTTTTGCAGATATTCACCATTATTAGTAAGAAAGATTGAGTATGACAAGAAAAGTTCAAAAGAATAGACAAGAAAAAAAACAATACTATTTCATGGAGAAATTAGATGAAGTTCAAAATGTGACATTGAAGAAAAAGACTTCTGGTAAGAGAACTAAATAATTTATTAAAAGACTTTTAAAGAATGTAATGAATTTTCAAAATGTAGAAAAGAGAAAGAAAAGTTGTACAACCAATCAAAAGGAAACGAAAAAAGGAGATATTAATGGAAAATCAAGTTTTGGGAAAACAATCCATGTTGAAAGAAGGATGAAAGAATATAAAGACATTAGGAAGAGAATGTATAAAAGTAGAGTACTACAAAATGTATTGAACGATTGTAAAAAATATAAAAGATTAGCAGCTTACAAGAAAAAGCAACAGATTGAAAGTGTAGTAGAAAAAGCTTTTGAATTGAAACGGAAATTATTTACATTGGTATTGAAGAGAATGAAAACATTGAATAAAACAATGCACTTTATGAAGGAGAAAATCAAAAGAAAAAGACTAATTAATAGAAGTAACTCTTGCAAAAACTTTCTGGTGTATTGAAGCACACTTCTAGTACTGAGCCTTTTTTTAATGAAAAAAGCTATTTTCAAAAAAATACATTAGTTCATGCAGTTGATACCAGTGTTCGCTGTTATGAGATAAAAGATGGTTGTCCAATTAAAAAAGAAAAGATGGTTCCTAGAAATGTGGAAGAAGTAATAACTGAAGAAGTTCAAGGGAGACATACACAAGCTCCAGTGTATAAGTGGGATTGTAGTAGTATTTGTAGTATTCAACAGGAATCCATTGATATATTACGAATTTTCTTACGAGAATATGCAAAAACAAAGTGCTAAACAGAAGATTAAGATGTTGCAAGGACTAGATCCTTGTAAAGTGAGAAAATATACTAAGTTGCAGGGTTATTCTCAGGCTTGTCTTTCAGGAAAAGTGTGTCGAAGTACTTTTCATCATTTAAGAATGTTAGCAGTACATCACTCAGAAATGCGGAAGTTAGTAAGGAGATTGTACTATGTAAAAAGTCCTGCATTATCTTTAAGTGAAATGAACACAGCTCTTTTGCATGGTTCAGTATCGGATGTAAACAAATTTGTGATGATATACAGTTTCATTATTTTGGTTCACAAGAGGAGTGCAGAGAAAGTGAGAGCTTGATAAGTGTAGGTGTTGAAGAACAGGAAGAAGATATTAGTACTGAGAAGTTTGCAGAAAAAATTACAAAGTTTAAGATTCTTTCATGTGAAAAACCAAACTATGTTTGTATTTGTTGTCGACGAACTCACTATAGAAGTCAAACTAGGAATGTTGATGTGTATTTAAAAAGTGAAAAGGAAAACAATGATAAGTGGGAGCTTATTTGTTGGTGGAAGGTCATTTTGAGTTGGGTACTGATCAGCGTATTTGTAAATATTGTTACAACAAATTAGAAGAGAACAAAA
Organism: Calotriton arnoldi; assembly: GCA_963921515.1. Taxonomy (NCBI): domain Eukaryota; kingdom Metazoa; phylum Chordata; class Amphibia; order Caudata; family Salamandridae; genus Calotriton; species Calotriton arnoldi. Next base: position 828,173 of record CAWUFW010007864.1, on the reverse strand, counting down.
TGCCAGCTAGAGCAGTACATTACAACTTAGAGTTGGTAGCTATTCCTCCAGAACTGGCAGATTTAAATACATATGAGTCCATTCTTATTTAATCTGTGCACCCGTTTCAGGTTACAGTTCGTATGGAGCCTAAAACAGGTAAGCTGCCTTCAACAGATTTACAAAGAGGTCTGAAAGGAAGAGTTGTGTACTTACCTTTAGATTTTAAGAAAAAGTTCGAAACTGTTGGTATAGAGAGAGAGGAAAGTGAGGCTGTAGTTATTCTAGTTAATGGTGTACCAACAAAGAGTCGGAAAATATGGCAAGAGTTAGTGGATGTCACCAAACTTCAAAAGGCTACATTATATCTTGTACAAAACAATATTTATTATAAAACTGTAAATGTGGAAGAACAGGAAATATGTTTAGAAGATGAAACAGAAATTTCAACTGGCCAAATAGAAAAAGTGGACAAGTCCAGGAGTGAAGAGATTTACAAACATTACAGTGTACATCCTCTACATTCAAAAAAAGTGATTGGAAAAACTATTGAATTATTTTAAATGAAAAAAGCAAAGGGAACTCCCATGAGTGTATGGGAAAAAAGTTTAAAAGCTCGTTGTTTTCCACAGCTGTTCCCCACTGGAGAAGGTGGACGATATGATGAACGAGCAGTACAGATTCCAGCTTCAGAATACCACTCGGCAAGATTGTACTCAGAAGATCCAAGATTTCGACAGTGCATTCCATATATATTTCATCTTCTGTTTGAAAGTGACTTGTCTGGACTTTCATATGCAGTGAACCACATATTAAAAACAGGACTTCATCTTACACATGTTTCTGCAAAGGAATTTATGGACAAAGTTCAACAAAGAGACAATCATTTAGAATCTCAGTTAATTAATTTGATGGCGTGTCAATGTGGTACTAATGAGTATTGGTATCGCCATCATGGCGAACTTAAATGTATGTTGAGAAACTTAGGTACCCCTACGTGGTTTCTAACACTTAGCTATGCTGAATATGCGTGGGACGATTTACTTGAATTTCTATGACAAGCAAATTCAAATGTAAAAACATTGAATTGAAGACAGCTGGAGAACTGTGTTCCTTGGATCCTGTGAATGTGTGCAGATATTTTTATCATAGGTTTCAAGCTATGATGCCTTTTATCTGCAATCAAAATAATCCACCTCTTGGAGAAGTTACTGATTTCTTCTGGAGAAACGAGTACCAAGCCAGAGGTGCTCCTCATTATGGATCAAGAATGCACCAAGTTTTGGAGCTGATACTGATGAAAGTGTTTTGTCTTTCATCAACGAATATGTTACCTGTGCCATTCCAAAAAAAGGAGGAGAAAACAGCTTGAGACAACAAGTTTTACGGTTTCAAAGTCATCGATGTGGAAAACATTGTAGACCAAAATACAAGTCAAAGGGAAAAGTTTATACAAAATGTCGTTTTGGATTCCCACGTCCAACAATTTCAAAAGGAAGAGTCAATACTTTTATGTCAGCAGTAAGGCATACTATAACTCGAAAATCTCCGAAGAATACATACAACTTAAAAAGAACTGAAGATTCAAAGTATATTAATGACTACAATCCAGTGATTTTGACAGCCCAGCCATGGGTTACCTTCAATCAGCAATAAGGCTGCTTGCTTTACAGGACCTATGGGAAACTAGTACGTCCCATAAAAGTTTCAAGGACCTGGTAAATAAATCAGTAAAGATTGTATCCCACGAAGAAGAAAAAGCAGCACTCAGTAGGAGGGCCCATGGTTGGTTTGTAATTCAGAGCTATGCGAGGGGCAAGCCACAACCATACCTAGGAACAGGCTTCTCGAGAATCACAAAAGAAAGATTCCTGCTTCTGAGGTTGGGAATTTTACCCGCCAAGTGTCACCTTCCACCGTGGAAACACACAGACACAACAAACCATTGCAGATTATGCAGAGACACCAATGAGGATGTTCTACATCTACTATGCATTTGCAAGGGCTTGGAAGCGGAACGAAGACAGCTATTAAAGCCGCGCCTGATCGAAAGCCAGGTACGAACATGCAGACAGGCGGTAAAGGCCTGCTTCGAGGGTAGTAATGTTCAGTTGGCCTGCAGCCTTGTTCGGTTTATGAGTGCAGCAAAAGCAAAGCTATCCCCGGAAGTACTCTAACAAACTGGTCATCAATTTAGGCCCACCATCCTCTGAGTTATTTATGACAACCCTGTTCAAAAGAGATTGTCCCTGGTAATTTAGTCTATTACTACTGTTCCTTCATGTTTTTAAGCAGCCACTCTTGGGTTGTGGGCCAGTAACGTCGACATAAAATCCTCAAATCTATCGGGTCATCCCTGGCTCAGCAACGCGGGCTTAGGAACTAGCCTATCACTAACATTGTAATTACCTGGCAAGGGGTGCAATGAACTGGGTGTGCAAATGACACGATGAGCTGCAGATTGCAACTGTCAACAACGAACTTTTGGATGCCCACTTATAGACTCCAATGCTATTTAGATCAAAACCCTTAACACTAACTTTAAAGGAACCGGCATTGCCAAGGAACGCTTAGGAGTTTATACTCCCCAAAATTATTTTTGCACTTTCGCTATCTTACGCACCTTATTGGCTGTACTGTATGCCTGCTTTTACTCTTCTTGTAATTTTATGGAAACATTGCAAATTTTAAATGCATTTAACTAATTCTAGTATTATAAATCATGTTGTTTTGCTTTCTACACACATGTTTTAACTGATTGCAAAGGTTTTAATTAATCACGCAATAAAGAGATTATCATCAGTGATTTTGACAATGTGGAATGCAAACCTGGATATCCAGTATGTTGCAGATAATTCAATTGCTGTTGCTCACTATGTTACATCATATATAACCAAATCTGAAAAGACAGAGTTGAAAGAAATGTGGGAAGAAATTTCACAAAGAATCTTAGTAAGAAATTGTACAGCTTTAGCTTGAAAATGCTTTCCCATCCAGAGATTGGATCCTATAAATGTTCGGATCGGTTGAGCTCTGCCAGTTTATATTCAAAGTCAAGAGGAATCGTTTGGGTAAGTCTAGGTCTTGCCGCCACAAGGAATAGAGTATTGAAATCTCTACAAGAAATTGAATACTTAGCAATGAATGAACCAGAAAGTACAGATATTGTTAAAACTAACATGTTGGATACGTACTATCCCAAAGGAGTCCACATCTGGAAAACCTATGTTTCCATGAAGTACTGCAAGATCCACTAGGGCAACCAATTATTGAAAATGAAGCAGCAATAGACATGAATGAAGTAGAAACGGCAATGCAACAAGCACAACAGGATATTATTGAGTTGGGAAACTTGGAAGAAGAACTAAATATTGAACAAAAAGAAATATATCAGCAAGTGACAGGACAGATACAGCATGGTTTGCTGCATGAAAAAAGAATGCCAATACACATCATACAAACCTATTCTAATGTACATCAGTGGTCAAGCTGGAACAGGAAAAAGTTTCTTAATTAAAGTTTTGACCAGTTATCTACACAAAACTATTGAATCACATTTATCTTGTGTTGTAACAGCTCCAACTGGATTAGCAGCACACAACATTAAAGGGATTACTTTGCATCGATTACTTGTGCTACCAGTAGATCATGAAAATAAATTGGAATATCAGAAGCTATCTGGAATAGCTTGTTATGAAGTTTGAAAAGTACTGAAGAAAATAAAACTTCTAATCATTGATGAGGTGAGCATGATCTCAAACTTAATGCTTGCCTTTGTACATTTAAGAATGCAACAGATTTTAAAAACAGATTATGATGTTCTGTTTGGAGGAAAACATGTAATTGTATTCGGCGATCTACTACAACTTACTCCTGCAAAAGGGCAACCAGTTTTTAAAACACTTGTCCATGAAGACACTAGGAAATCTTTGGGAAGTATTGGAAATGTGAATATTTGGTTACATTTTGAATATAAAGAACTTATTAAGAATATGCGACAAGCAAGTGATGAAGATTATAGAAATATTCTTAAAGGTATAAGAATTGGTGTTTTGACAAAACATGGTAAACAAGCTTTACAAAGTCGGCTACTAAAGAACTTGTTTACAACCGAAAACACAGTACCTGAAATAATGTACAAAAAAATTGGAGAAAAGAAGTCTATAGTTTGCCTAATGCCTACACTGCAGGTGCAAGATTAGTGCTGGTGCAAATTGTGTAAGAGAGTACAATCGGTTAAGAAGACTTTATGCTCCTAACTTAGGTGAATATCCCATATATGAGAAACGTGTAATGTGTCCAAAACGGAAATATGATAAACATTCTACTGAGATTCAAAAAAAGAAAACAATTGAAGAGAATCATGAAGGGGCAAAGAAAATGAAAATGGACACTGTTGATGACCAGTTAGAAAATAGTTCAGGTATCAACTGCTATGCTAATGTAATTGTGAATGTTGTGTTTTATCTAGAAGATCTTCATCATAAAATTATGGAAATTCGAGAAAAAAGATTCTGTTCTTTACTACATTATGTTTTTCAAAAGTTGGTGACTGACAGAAGTAAAATCCATACTGCTTCTGGCCTTCGGCATCTTTTGGATATATGTACTGGTTCTTTGAAATTTACACTCAATATACAACAAGATGCACAAGAATTTCTAATCCTTATGCTTGGTGTATTGGAAGATGAAGGAATAGAAATTGAAAATTTATTTGGACTAAGTTACCGATGGGATCATAAATGTGAAGAGTGTTAATTTTCTTCTACCACTGAAATAGACACTGAACGATTCATATACTTGACGATACCAGATTGCAAATCAGTATCTTTTAACAAATTAGTAAAAACAGCTAATCAAGATATGAAATGTTCTCATTGTAAATCAGAAATGATGTCAACATTATATATAGAAAGATTTGGAAAATACGTCATTTTAATGCTACAACGTTGTAGAGCAAATGGAAGAAAATTGGAAACCAAAATTAAAAATGTTGTGGCAAGTCAAGTATCAATTTCAGGAAGAACGTTTAAAGCAGTGGCTATTATTTTCCATGATGGACCTACTACAACATCTGGACACTATACTGTGTATTTAAAGTGCAATAAAGGATGGACACATTGCAATGATGCCCATTTGGAATTCAAATCTAGGTTGCCTTAAGAATTACCAAATTCGTATCTGATATTTTTGATGCCAAAGTTTTGAATACATCATTCAGCCTATTGGGAAGATGTGAACACGAATTAACCAATTTATTTTGGATATTTTCAATGTAAAAGTTTCTGAAACATTATTCGGCCTATTGGGAAGATGTGAACAATTAGTCTATGGATTATTGTTTGTGCTAATTCATATTGTATTTGGAAAATTGTGTTTAGAAACAAATAGTTTATATATTTGTTGTCTATATCATACGAGATGTAAATGAGAGTGTACATTTTACAAAATGTACTTCAGAGAAATAAAAGACTTATGGGCATATTCTCAAGGAACTATCGCCGAGTTAACGGCACATTATCGCAGCCAAAGTCGCGATAAAATTATCTCTCCATTCACAAGCTGGTGCAAACAGCCGATATCACCAGTTTACCTGCGATAGCAGCCGCAAAAAACATCGCCACGGATGAGACCGGCAACTATCGCTAATGAGATGCAGAGTAGGCGTTCCCGAGCAAAAATCCGGTACAACACCACAACGCAACATTCCCAACGACCAGCCAGATCGGCGATGAGAACACAAAACAGGCGATACGGCGCGTTAGCAGCAGGAAATTAACACCTGCTCTGACCTGGTGCAAAGTCGGACGACAACCTGCACCAGAAAAGGGAGCCCAGCCCACAGCCACACCTGAAGAACAACAGATGCCATGGACCTACTTATCATGCAGCTCGGAGCCCCAACAGGGCCACAACACCCACCGCTACCACACCCAGGTCCGCCACCCCCCCCGGACCCTCGCCCCGGACCACCACGGAGGCAGCGCAGACAAAGACAGCGGACCTTCAGGAAACGCACCAGCCTCACAGACTTGACACCAGAGAATGTCATTGCCCACTACAGACTCAAAAGGTCAACCATCCTCCGCCTCCTGACCATCATTGCCCACAGGCTGACGGTACCAACACAGCGGACAACCAACATCCCACCTCAGACAAAGCTGCTGGCCGTGCTGCACCTGTTGGCCTCTGGGACATTCCAACCAACAACCGCCAGAGTCGGAGGAGTCTCACAGCCAGCCCTATCCAAGTTCCTCAAACCTGTCCTGGATGCCATCATCAGCTTGGTACCCCAGTACCTATATTTCCCCCACACTGCGCAGGAACAGCTGGAGGCCAAGCAAGGCTTCTACGCCATAGCAGGCTTCCCGCACATGTTGGGGGCAATTGACTGCACACATGTCCTACTTGTGCCCCCTGCCGACACTGCACACAATTACCGCAACAGAAAGCACACGCATTCCATCAATGTGCAGGCAATAGTGGACCACCGGGGACTCTTCACCAATGTCGTCGCCAACTACCCAGGCAGTGTGCATGATTCATACATCTTCCGACAGTCCATCATCAACCGGCGCTTCCAGGATGGCACCTACGGAAATGCAGTGCTCGTTGGTAAGTACCAAATGAACACACCACATACCTCAACTCCACAATCATGCAACTCACAACCCTGGGAATGCACACATTACAAACACACATACAACATGCCCACCCACCATACACGACAGCACAATGTACTGCGTAAACCTGGGCTAGCTATGTACATGAGCCATCAACGGCATGGCACGTCAGCCACACAATAGCAGTATGTGGGGAGAGGTGGGAACCAGGCATGTGCGAAGGAGGTAAGTGACCCATGAATGAGAATGCACACAATGCCAAGTATGGCGTGGAAGTGCTGGACAGACTGCAGTATGCAGACCACAGACATATCCATGTCGACATATACTGCTGGTGGTGGTAGCGTTGAGGACAGTGGACGCAACCATTTCACCCCAGCCAGTGGGGAAGGTCTCGGAAATGTAGGTTGTGACGTCCTCCCCTGTAAGCGTGTGCGGAGTGGGCTGGCCCGGCGTACGCCAGGCCAGCGTAGGGGTGTGAATAAAAAGCACGTAGCTCTGGGCGTGGTTCTCTTCCGGAATGCCCAACGTGTCTGCCAGGGCGGTGCCTCCCACCCCACCACGAGGCCGACGCCGTCGCCGTGAGTGGTGTGGCCGCGATCCTGTGCGCCTGCCGCAGCCCAGGCCGCTGGTCCCCGAACCAGTCCTGTCCTCCCCTGCGCATCCAGGCCTCACTGCTCACCTGCCGATACCGGCGTGTCTCCAAGAGGGCCCACCACTTGCCGGTGCTCGCACCAAGCCAGAGGCCCTCGACCTTGGCAGCCTCCTCAGACCATCACGGCCTCCGCTGGCAAGGCTCGCATTACTCGTTTGTCGTTGACGTACTCCACCGGCATACACAGCGGACAAGTAGGTCACACATTTGGAACTGAGTCTTGATTACACAATGGCAGAGTACACATGTTAATGCAGAGTTTAAATCAGTATACTCCCTTCGATGTGGTGCCACCAACTCTGTACATAGCATTCCGACCACACGTGTCTGTCGGCCCTTGCTGACCGCTGCCTCCAGCCTACACTGCGGTCCAGCAGGCCTCACACCAATCGAATACAGTCTGTAACAGGCAGGACACAGCATCATCGCTGGCTAAACACCCGCTCAGCTCTGGTGCCTCCACCTCCGTCAACCAGGAATCTTCTCCATATGCCATTTCAACGCTGTGTGTTAGAGATCCAAGAGGAGCTGGCTGCACAGCGGTTGCCCCGCGCAGACCGCTTCCTCCGGCACCCACTGCGGTCGAGTAGGACACACAATTGGAACTGAGTCTTGATTTGTTCATTGCAGACTTCATATCATTGTACAGGCCTCATCGCAGACTGCATCCCCTTCCGGCTCTGGTGCCACTGACTCTGTGCCACGGGAGTCATGGACACTCTCTGGTTGAACTCTGGTGGCATCTGAGTCTATGGCCTGGGGGTTGTCTTCATCATCATGTAGCTGATACTGACATCGTGGGAAAAAGGAGACTAGCATTCAACTCCTCCAAATTGCCTTTTTCTGCTTGCTTCTGCCCTCTGCATCATGCCCTGGATGGACACCTTCCACTGTCCCCCGTAACACTCTGCAACACTCTCCTTGGACATCAACGTGGGCCCGCTCAGCTCTTGTGGCCCTACCTCAGTGCATCGCAAGTCACCGTCCCGTGGCGGTGTGCCTGTGCCGGCCGCTGTGCATCCGGGGCCACCAACTCTGTGCAGCTCAAGTCATGGAACCTTGCTGTTTGTACTTTGAACTTCTGATTGTCTGATCACTGTTGTAGTTGTTGCCAGCACCAACCAACCCCTGAGGGGTGGCTTACACTACCCAACACCCATCCAGCACAGGCGTCACTGGACGTGTGACCCTGGCAATAAAAGGTGCCGGGCACACGTTCCCGTAGCCAGTTCCACGGATAATCTCAGTGTGTCCGTGTGGTCATTATGTATGCATGAGGGCCCCAGGCCATACCACATTATGTTGTGCTGTGTACAGCAGGTACAACCTTGTCACCTCAGGCAGTGGGGTAGACCTGGGACATGTAGCTGTGTCGGACCCCCCTGTGAGCGTGAGGGAGTGGACCTGCGTACGGCAGTACGGCATAGGGGTGTGGTCATTCAACACGTGGCTCTGGGCGTGGTTAAGTTTAGGCCTTGCCAGGGAAGTAACTAATGCGTGTGTCTCAGGTGTAGTGTCGGCGCCACACGTCACGCAATATTCAATGTTGCCAAGTAGCATGCAACCGGAGTACCGGCTCGGCCGAGGGGTAAATGAGGGTGCACAGGCCCGCTCGGGTCAGGGATCAGACATGCCAACTGTTGTGTGTGTCGCTATTTCCGCAGCCTAAGCCAAAGGTCTACCCTTGACCCCATGGCGAGTTCAGCCAGGCATGAACTCTACATCTGTGTCCGCCCTGTCCTTACCATTGGCCTACACACACGTGTCCATCCACCTTCAGCGCACGACATCACTGTGTCGTTGTCAGGCTTGTGGACATGCGCAGACAGGCATGACAATAGTGTGCCGTAGGGGTGCAAGTGACGCAACTGCGCTGTGCACTCTAGTGAACATGCTCGGGGGAGGGAGGAGCGGCATTGAGGCTATGTAATACACATTGATGCCGCTCATTTGCACCAAGCAGTACATAGCAAGCAGGAATTACAAAGTCACACATATCACACACCAATGAACCAGTGAGCCTGCCAACACATCATGCCGAACCAACTATTGACTCATGTCTCTCTGCACTGTCACAGGTGACCAATGATATGCACTCTGCGCTTGGATGATGACAACCCCTCCGAGCCCCGAACACACAGGCCCAGAGGCAGTACAATGCGGCCCACAAACGCACCAGGGGCATCGTGGAACGCACATTTGGCATGTTGAAGTCACGTTTCAGGTGCCTGGACGTCACAGGTGGAAGGATCCTATACAGCCCAGACATCATGTGCAAGATGATCGTTGCATGTTGTGTGTTGCACAACATATGTGTACGCAGCAAGGCACCATGGATACAAGTGCCAGATGCACCGGACGATGATGATGGAGATGAGGCAGGTAGACCACACCCCACTGCAGCCGCAGCAGGAATAGCCCGTAGGAACACCATCATTGACAATTTCTTCACATGAGCATGTCACATTGTGGCAGTCCTTGGCAGTAATGGGACAGTACAAAATGACCACTGGCACAACATGTGCAAATAAATGCATTCGAAGAACACTATCCCTGAGTGCATGTCTCTCATCTGTACAGGCACATCACTCAGACAAGTGTGAGTGCGACATGTATTGCTGACAATTTTGTGATTTGTTCATGTATGGTGGGTGTGTCACCTCTGTGCAGAGAGGCTGTTTAGGGTGTCACGTATTCGAACTGCCAGTTCTGTGTGTCGCAGTTAGTAGGGAATCCCACTCTTTGGCGTTTCACATGTGTCCAGATTCATTCCATTTTGGCTGCCATTTGTGTCCTGCAGGTGACAACAGGGCTCCTTTTGGGGTCAGATATGTACCACCTTGATGCAGGGATGCCCCCTGTGACTCAGGTCCCACAACATGGGCAACATGTACGTAAGCGGGAGTCACTGCCCCTACATAGATCCACGCTTTCATAATTGATTGATCATGGTCATGACACGTCTGTGTGCAGGAGGGGTTGCTTGTCCCTCTGCAATGTGAGGGGGAGATGCGGTTTCACTGTGTGTTACATGCATGTTTCAGCATTTGCGCAGTTTACATGCAGACTGCATGTCAATGTACATTGTGACTGTGGGGAGATGCCTATTTGATGCGGGACAATGCTCATTTGTTCTATGTCACGGATGTGCGGTTGTGCTCGTACGTTGTCATCTCACCATTTTTTTACTCTGCTTTTATTGTGCATTTTCCCGCATGACGCATCGGAATTGCAGGCCTCTCACTGGTTATCGTAGATTTTTGTATCGCAATTGGCCTCATCGCTACTATTTTTGCGTTTCGCGTTTTTTCTGCGTCGCGTTAGTTTTAACACATTTATTTGATGCGTTATCGTTGGACTATCGCATGGGGCCGCCGTGTTGTGAATTCCACGTTGACACGGAGTTGTTTTCCCGCGATAGACTGCGATGTGAAGAGTTGTGTTAAACTAATTTTGCGGTAGTTATCACACGTTCTTGAGAATATGCCCCTTAATGTAGTTGAAGAATGAAACTGTAGATAGGTAAACACATAGCTACACATATTCTGAGTAATGCTCAATGCTGATTTTTTTTTTTTTTTACAATCTCGTTGATTGTTTTTTTCTCCCGCTGTTGCATGATGATACTACATTGAAATCACTGTGTATGGTGAAATTCAGTAGAATCTGAGAACTGCAAAAAAGGGAAAGTGAAAATGTTATGTAATTCTAAAATTATGTTGTGTTCTTAAAAGTATAATACTATATTCGATAACAGTCTTTCTTCTTCTTTTTTACAGAAGGTAATGGTGAAGTTTGAAAAGATTTTGAATTCAGTTTACAACAAAACTACTCTAAAATAGTTCCACTGAGTTTTGTATCTACATTAGTTAAAAAGGTAAGAACAAGTAATATAATATGCATGATAATGTGAAGTAATGTTTAGAGCCACTTTTACTGCACTCATCCATTCCCTCAAACACTACCCATGTACTCATCTATGCACTCAGGTACTACTCCCGCACTCATTCAATTTACCCAGGAACTACCCATGTACTGGTACAATCACCCTGGCAATACCCATGCACTCATGCAATCACTCACACACTATCCAGGTACTTATCCATGCACTCAGGCACTACCTCTGCACTCATGCAATTACCCAGGCACTACCCATGCACACATCCATGTACTCAAGCACTACCCCTGCACTCTTGCAATCACCCAGGCACTACCCATGCACTCATCCATGTACTCAAAGACTACCCCTGCACTCATACAATCACTCAGGCAGTACACATGCACTCCTAAAATCAACCAGGCACTACCCATGCACTCATGCAATCACCCAGGCACTACCCATGTACTCATCCATGCACTCAGGCACTACCCGTGCACTTCTCCAATCACCCAGGCACTACCCATGCACTCATCCATGCACTCAGGCACTACCTGTGTACTTCTCCAATCACCCAGACACTACCCATGCACTCCTCCAATCACCCAAGCACTACCCATGCACTCATGTAATCACTCAGGCACTACCCATGTACTCAGGCACTACCACTGCACTCATGCAATCACCCAAGCAGTACGCATGCAGTCCTCCAATCACCCAGGCACTACCCATGCACTCATGTAATCACTTCCAGCACTACCCATGCACTCATCCATGCACTCACGCACTACCACTGCAGTCATGAATCACCCGAGCAGTACAGATGCACTCCTCTAGTCACCCAGGCACTACCCATGCACTTATGCCATCACCCAAGCAGTACCCATGCACTCATCCATGCACTAAGGCACTAAGCATGCACTCATGCAATCTCACAGGCACTACCCATGTACTCCTCTAACCACTCAGGCAGTACACAAGCACTCCTCCAATCACTGAGGCACTACCCATGCACTCATAAAATCCCTCAGGGACTTCTCATGCACTCAGGCACTACTCCTGCACTCATGCAATCACTCAGGCAGTATACATGCATTCCTCCAATCACCCAGGAAGTAGCCATGCACTCATGCAATCACCTAGTCACTACCCTTGCAATCATCCATTCTCTCAAATACTACCCATGCACTCATCCAATCACCTAGTCACTACCCTTGCAATCATCCATTCTCTCAAATACTACCCATGCACTCATCCATGCCATCAGGCGCTTTCCCTGCACTCATGCAATCACACAAGCACTACCCATGCACTCCATTAGTGACCCAGAAACCATCCATGCACTCCTCCAATCACTCAAGCACTATCCATGCATTCATGCAATCACTTTGGTACTACCCATGCACTCATCCATGCACTCAGGCACTATCCCTGCACTCTTGCAATCACCTAAGCAGTACACATGCACTCCTTCAATCACCCAGACACTACCCATTCACTCTTGCAATCACCCAGGAACTACCCATGCACTCATCCATGTACTCAAGCACTACCCATACACTCATACAATCCCTCAGGCAGTACACTTGCACTACTCCAATCAACCAGACACTAACCATGTACTCATGCAATCACCCATTCACTGCCCATGCACTCATCCATGCACTCAGGCACTACCCGTGCACTTCTCCAATCACCCAGGCACTACCCATGCACTCCTCCAATAACCCAGGCACTACCCATGCACTCATGTAATCACTCAGGCACCACCCATGCACTCATCCATGTACTCAAAGACTACCCATGCACTCATACAATCACTCAGGCAGTACACATGCACTCCTACAATCAACCAGGCACTACCCATGCACTCATGCAATCACCCAGGCACTACCCATGCACTCATCCATGCACTCAGGCACTACTTGTGCACTTCTCCAATCACCCAGGCACTACCCATGCACTCCTCCATGTACTCATGGACTAACCCTGCAGTCATACAATCACACAAGCAGTACACATGCACTCTTCCAATCACCCAGGCACTACCAGTGCACTTATGCAATCACCCAGGCAATACCCATGCACTCTTCCAATCACCGAGGCACCACCCATGCACTCATAAAATTACTCAGGCACTACCCCTGCACTCTTGAAATCATTCAGGCAGTACACATGCACTCCTCCAATCACCCAGGAAGTAGCCATGCACTCATGCAATCACCCAGGCACTACCCATGCACTCATCCATTCTCTCAAATACTACCCATGCACTCATCCATGCCCTCAGGTGCTACCCCTGCACTCATGCAATCACCCAAGAACTACCCATGCATTCATGGAATCACTTAGGCACTACCCATGCACTCCTCCAATCACCCAAGAACTACCCATGCATTCATGGAATCACTTAGGCACTACCCATGCACTCATCCATGCACTCAGGCACTATCCCTTCACTCATGCAATCACCCAAGCAGTACACATGCACTCCTCCAATCACCCAGACACTACCCATGTACTCATGCAATTACCCAGGAACTGCCCATACACTCATCCATGTGCTCAAGCACTACCCCGGCACTCTTGCAATCACCCAGGCAGTACCCATGCACTCATCTAATCAACCAGGCACTACCCATGCACTCATGGAATCACCCAGGCACTAACCATGCACTCATCAATATACTCATACACTACCCCTACACTCATACAATCACTCAGGCAGTACACATGCACTACTCCAATCAACCAGGCACTACCCATGCACTCATTGAATCACCCAGGCACTATCCATGCACTCATCCATGCACTCAGGCACTACCCGTGCGTTTCTCAAATCACCCAGGTACTACCCATGCACTCCTCCAATCACCCAGGCACTACCCATGCACTCATGTAATCACTCAGACACTACCCATGCACTCATCCATGTACTCATGCACTAACCCTGCAGTCATGCAATCACACAAGCAGTACGCATGCACTCCTCCAATCACCCAGGCACTACCCATGCACTTATGCAATCACCCAGGCAGTACCCATGCACTCCTCCAATCACCGAGGCACCACCCATGCACTCAGGCACTTCTCATGCACTCATTCCTGCACTCAGACACTACCCCTGCATTCTTGAAATCACTCACGCAGTACACATGCACTCCTCCAATCACCCAGGCAGTAGCCATGCACTCATGCAATCACACAGGCACTACCCATGCGCTCATCCATTCTCTCAAATACTACCCATGCACTCATCCATGCCCTCAGGCGCTACCCCTGCACTCATGCAATCACACAGGCACTACCCATGCATTCTTTCAATCACCCAGACACTACCCATGCACTCCTCCAATCACCCAAGCACTACCCATGCATTCATGGAATCACTTAGGCATTACCCATGCACTCATCCATGCACTCAGGCACTATCCCTGCACTCATGCAATCACCCAAGCAGTACACATGCACTCCTCCAATCAACAGACACTACCCATGCACTCATGCAATTACCCAGGAACTGCCCATGCGCTCATCCATGTGCTCAAGCACTACCCCTGCACTCTTGCAATCACCCAGGCAGTACAAATGCACTCATCCAATCAACCAGGCACTACCCATGCACTCATGCAATCACCCAGGAACAACCCATGCACTCATCCATATACTCAAACACTACCCCTACACTCATACAATCACTCAGGTAGTACACATGCACTACTCCAATCAACCAGGCACCACCCATGCACTCATCCATTCACTCAGGCACTACCTGTGCACTTCTCCAATCACCCAGGCACTACCCATGCACTCCTCTAATCACCCAGGCAGTACCCATGCACTCATCCATGCCCTCAGGCACTACCTCTGTACTCATGCAATCACACAGGCACTACCCATGCACTCCTTCCATCACCCAGGAACTACCCATGCACTCCTCCAATCACTCAAGGACTACTTATGCATTCATGCAATCACTTAGGCACTACCCATGTACTCATCTATGCACTCAGGCACTATCCCTGCACTCATGCAATTACCCAAGCAGTACACATGCACTCCTCCAATCACCCAGACACTACCCCTGCACTCATGCAATCACCCATGTACTACCCATGCACTCATCCATGTACTCAAGCACTACACTTGCACTCTTGCAATCACCCAGGCAGTACCCATGTGCTCCTCCAATCAACCAGGCACTACCCATGCACTCATGCAATCACTCAGGTACTATCCATGCATTCATCCATGCACTCAGGCACTACCCTTGTACTTCTCCAATCACCCAGGCACTACCCATGCACTCCTCCAATCACCCAGGCACTACCCATGCACTCATGCAATCACTCATATACTATCCATGCACTCATCTATTACATCTGCACTCATGCAATCACCCAAGCAATACACATGCACTCCTCCAATCACCCAGGCACTACCCATGCACTTATGCAATCACCCAGGCAGTACCCATGCACTCATCCAATCACCCAGGCACTACACATGCACTCATGCAATCTCACAGTCACTACCCATGCACTCCTCCAATCACTTAGGCAGTACACATGCACTCCTGCAATCACCCAGGCACTACCCATGCACTCATAAAATCACTCAGGCACTACACATGCACTCATCCATGCACTCAGGCACTACCCCAGCACTCTTGCAATCAGTCAGACAGTACACATGTACTCCTCCAATCACCCAGGCAGTAGCCATGCACTCTTGCAATCACCCTGGCACTATACAAGTATTCCTGCAATCACTCAGGCAGTATCCCTGCACTCATGCAATCATTCAGACAATTTTTCTATTTTTAACCAGTTTATGTGGTTCCGTGAGAACCGGTTTTTTTAAACAATTTTTAAAAAATGGTATTTTCTAACAGTTTTTTCTTTTTTGGGTGTTTTTGACTTTTTTAAACAAAACTAAACTCAACAGTCCATTATAACTATTTGGAAAAAAAAAGAAAAAGAAGATTTGGGAGCAGATAAAAAGAAAGTAACACTTGTGTGTTTTAATTGCATTGAGTATAACATCAATGCATTGCTCCCCGACGCAGAGTTTTGCATCACATTTTTTACAGTTGATTGAAGCATCAACAAGCTCAGGGAAAATGTGTGGCCGAGGTGAAGGTGGAACTCCTGCAGTTGACGTAGATGGAGCATTTGGGTCAACCTGGGCAGCTTGTTCATTTTTTTCTCTCTGCATGATTTCTTTAGCCAAATGAACTGGGTGAATGGTCTCCAAATACTTTTTCATAGAGGATCTTCCACAAGAGTACTTCTTTTCAGATCCTCTTGATAGTACTCTTTTGCACAATTTGCAAGTAACCTTCCTTGCGTTGACCTTTTTCTCACCCTCTGGCACTGTAAAGAAAGCCCAAACAACACTCTCATTTCATTTTTTTCACAGGCTCCTCCACATCATCTACCTCTTCCAGGAGATCTTCTTCTGGATGACTGGATGCCATTTTTCACAAAAAAAGTCAAAAAACACACCCAAAAAATAAATTGCAACAAACTGGAATAAACCGGTCTTGCCAGTAAGACAGACAAAAAAATAAGAGAAATAAAATAGGTGTTAGATCCTCCCTCTAACAGAATGAAAAGGTTTTAAACCAATCAGAACCTTGCTTTTCAGGTCACATGGAGTCGCGTAGGGTGCGCGCTCCCATCGCATACACGTCGCGCACCCGTAAAATTTCGTATACATAATTATAAAGTATAAATAGATGTTTATAAAATATTTTAAAAAGTATATTAGTGAAAGTGTTTAAGCAAAACTGATATTTAAACTTTGTACACTGATATTTCACACTTTGAAAATTACGCCGGAGTCGCGACCCCGGAAATACGTGCCGGCAAGGGTCACGCATCCTACGCGCATACGTCGTGCACTCGTAAAATCTTGTACAGTTAATTATAAAGTATAAATTCCTGTTTATAAACTTTTTTCCAAAGTATATTAGTGAAAGTCTTTAACAAAAACTAATATTTAAAATTTCTACAATGATATTTCATACTTTTGAAATTACGCTGAAGTCGCAACTCCTGCGCGATTCCGGAAATACATGTCAGCAGGGTTCACGCACCCTGAATCTGCGCACCCATCGTGTAGGTGCGCGTAGGGTGCGCAACTCATTTGTAAAAATGTTTTTTTTAAAAAGAACAAACAATAGCATAACAATACAATAAAACAACTTTCACAGTATTAAAAGCATTATTTCAAGTAAATATAAATTTAAATTGTTCACATAAATAACAGAATACATTTTTAGTAGTGTATGATATATGTATTTTAAAAGAGTGATTTTAATTATTAACCCCTTTGGTGCTCACGACGGCCCCCGGCCGTCACGCGTCACGGTGGGCGTGTGCGCACGACGGCCGGGGGCCGTCCAAATCCCGCCCACTAATACAAACGCCCGCACAGTATGAAAATTCGCCGTGCACGCAAGGGGTAAAAGAAGATTTTAGAAAAACTATGAATAATTTTAAAAAGAAAAGTTCAAAAATATACTTTCAATCATTTTTAAATAAAAGGAATTCTATAAAACACTTAGAAATACCGTATAAAAGGTAAGATTACAATAATTTTATACTTAAGATTTAGCATTTAAAAAACCTTAGAAATTCACTGAAAAAAACCATAGGTTTCAGGGACGTTATAGTTAGTTGGACATTTCACTAGTACAAAACTAGAGAAATTCGGCCGTTATAGTTAGCTGAGCTAAATATAACTCGCGCCCCCGCAATGCACTGCTGATAACGTCACATATTACATCACTCATGACATGGTCAGTGACATCACTGATGACATCTCAAATGACATCACTGATGACATCATCTACGTGCTCATCTGATGCACCTCCTCACACCCTTATATAACCTTTAATACACCCACTCTAAAATACAGACTACCAATATCGAAACCATAGACAGACCAATACCAGTTAGTACATACCCGCTCAGTGATTCATACATCTACACACACATCCACTCACTAACCCATACAGTCACTCATACACGCAGTCATTCATCAATAGAGCCACTGATATATCCACTCATACACCCATATAGACACTCACACACTGCCACTCACCCAAAGAGTTACTCAAACACCTAGTCAGTCACCCAAAGAATTAATTACACTGCCATTTACTCACCTATACAGTTATATACACACACCACCTCACTTATTCATACAGATAGTACCATATACGTACTCTCTTCAACAATTACTGACATAAGCACACACTTATCCATGCAGTCACTGTCACAATCACTCACTGTCACGTATACTCACTTATATATTCCAACACTCACATATACTGCCTTTCACATATGTAGTTACTTACACATATGCCACTGAGACATCCATTCACTCACTAACACAGCTATACACACACTCAGTCACCCATACAGTCCCTAACACATGCACTCATAAACCCATACACCCAGTGAATCACCCACTCACACATCCGTGCAGGGAGTCACACGAACACAGACACTCAGGCACTCATACAGGTACTCAGACAACCAATCATTAACCCATATAGACGCTGATGTAGCTACTCACCAACCCATGCAGCCACTTACACACCAACTGACAGACTGATACAGACATTCACACAGATTAATCATTCACCCATGCATTCACTAAGACACGTTTAATCACTCACTTATACAGCCACGCACCCACTAAATCATCCAATCAGACACTCATACACCCACTCATTCTTCAATACACCTTGGCAGATATATATATATAACATTCTTAAACTTTTTAGAAACACTCAGTGACTGGATGATGTCATCAGTGATGTCATCAGTGATGTCATTTGAGATGTCATCAGTGATGTCATCCGTGATGTCACTGACCATGTCATCAGCAGTGCATTGTGGGGGCGCAAGTTATAGTTAGCTCAGCCCAGCTAACAATAACGGCCAAATTTCTCTGGTTTTGTATGAGTGAAATGTCAACCTAACTATAACGTCCCTGAAACCTGTGTTTTTTTCAGTGAATCTATATCTATCTATCTATCTATCTATCAATCAATCAATCATGTCACTTATAAAGCGCACTACAAACCCGCGAGGGTCTCAAGGCGCTGGGGGAAGAGGGGGGTGGTGCTGCTACTGATCGAAGAGCCTGGTCTTGAGGAGTCTTCTGAAGGCCAGTAGGTCTTGGGTCTGTCGGAGGTTGGTGGGGAGGGTGTTCCAGGTCTTGGCGGCGAGGTGGGAGAAGGATCTGCCGCCGGCGGTCGTTTTCCGGATGCGGGGGACTGTGGCGAGGGCGAGGCTGGTCGAGCGGAGCTGGCGGGTGGGGGTGTAGAAGCTGAGTCGTCTGTTGAGGTAGGCTGGTCCGGAGTTGTGGAGTGCTTTGTGTGCGTGGGTGAGGAGCTTGAAGGTTATCCTCTTGTTGACAGGGAGCCAGTGCAGGTCTCTCAGGTGGGGTGTGATGTGGCTGCGTCGGGGGATATCTATCTATCTATCTATCTATCTATCTATCTATCCATATATCTATCTATCTATCTATCTATCTATCTATCTGATTTGGCAGAAAGGTAGCCCTTGGTCCAGAAAGTGTCCTTTTTGTTATTTAGTGTAAATCTGTTCAGTAGTTTTGGAAATATTAAAGAAAATCCAAATTTGCATATATATGGTCGGGAAGTCTCCATGAATATTGCAGATCTCTTGCAGGAATCTGATTGGCTGGCAACACTTCAACCAGGAAGTCTTAGCAGCCATCTTGGGACGTGGCTTCAGCTGAGTACCAAAAAAAGCTTAAAATAAAGAAAAGGGGGCAGGATAGGAGCACCTTGACCCCCCTCCCCATGGTCAATCTTGGCCACCGGCAGGCTAATGTAATTCAAATTGGAGGGGGGCTGTGCGGCACCCCTCTTGAGGCTTTTAGGAGTCCCGGGGACAATCACCTCCCCTGGCATTATAAATGTTTTGAGGGGTGCCGCTTGGACCCCCCTACATTGTCTTCAAGGGTCCCAAGGACCACCACTTCCCTGGAGCCACAAATTAATTGAAAAGGGGTGGTGGGCCCCTTGCCGGGCAAAGGGCCCTGGCGACCACCACCTCCCTGGGCTTTGTAAAATGTTTAAAGGGAGGGGGACCACCTGGCCCGCTTCCTGGGTTGTTCTCAGCCCGGGGACCATCACTTCCCAAGGGCAGGCCCTACATAAACAAAGGTGGGGGCAGTTCGTCCCCCTCCTGGAGCCATTAATGGCCCTGGGACCACCAACCCCCAGGGATAGCTCCGTATGTCCAAGGGTGTCTACCCCGGGACATAGTTTTTTGCTCGCACTTGGTTGGAACTTTGACAGCTGCTGCCAAGCGAGAGCAAATAGTAACTAGAATCCCAGCAGACGGGAGCAGGAAAACTGCTCCTGTTCACTGGGAGTGGAGTTTTCATCTGTTCCCCTGCCTTTGTCATGCGGCCAGAAAAATAGAATATAGAATTGCTCCCACATGCAGGGAGCAGAATTTTTGGCTGATCCCTATGTGTGGGAGCAATGCTGGCTCCTGCTGGAGGTTGGAAGCTGGGAGGGACCACGGAGACATTGAGGCTCCTTCCGCGGTCACCAACGTAGTACACTTGGTGCCCTGGATGGGCTCCGTAGCACCTAGGAGTAAGATGCTGGCCCCAGGGGATGGGGTCCCAGGGACCAAAATTGGCAGATGGAGGGGGGTGCATGGCCTCCCACACCCATTAAGTTTTGGCCGGGCTGTTCTGGCCTGATACTCATTTTAAAGAAATTAAACCTCAGTGGGAAGAACTTACAAATATAAACAGAGCAGGTGACCCAGTTGAAGCTTCATGTTTGTAAAGGAGAAATGATCCTATCTTCCTGGGCTGGGTCAACACAAAGCGATTGTGGTTTCTCTGCAATTTCACATTGAAAGACAATCTGAAATCCTTCGTGGAGGTGAATGCATCCTTGATCTATTGGAGTGCAATCTATAATGACTGTGCAGTGGGTTCTTTCTTGGCTTCTCCTGGTGAGAGCAGAGTCCATGGTTCTCCCTTTAAATTACTACAATTGTGCAAATGTGTAAATCACCTGAAAGCTCCTCCTTTTTGGCTGCACCACATCCACCTTAGTAGGATGCAACGGTCTTCCTGCCTTTTGCTGCCCAGATGATGGATAGCTTACCAAAGTCCCCCCATCATGTTTCCCACCACTTTTGGTGATGAGTTCTTGATGCCAAGAATTATGAGGACAACTCCACCAAACAAAGAAGCACTTACTTCCTATAGTTAAGAAGAAAGACTCTTGTTTGGTGGAGATTTACCTCTTTGTAGTCTAGTTTTCTTCTCTATAGGAGGATTCATACTATCACAGATTTCTGGATGAAGACACACAAGGAACAATCACATTGCTGAAACTCACACAAGGTCACTGGAGACATTCCCTTGTAGTCCATTACACAGATGTAGGGTAGAATAAGCACTGGTCCTTTACCCAAGAAGAATATCATTAGTAATTAAGCAGTAGAAAGTACTCCATTTGGGTAGATATTTTGTGCAAAACTGTGAACTCTTGTTGGATAAAGAGCAAGTGAGGTTCTGTTCTGGCCCAGTCATTCAAACAGCTACTGACACACCCATAGAAACACTCAGACACCCACTCACACACCCATACAGCCACTCACACAAACTCACACAGCCACAAAGCCACTAACACACCCACTCACAGACACATACAGCCCCTCATACACCCAGTCACACACCCATAACCACTCACACATCCACTCACAGACTCATACAGCCACTCACACACACCCTCAAACTCCCCAAAAACTATTCACACACCCACTCACACACTCAGACAGCCACTCACACACCCACTTACAGATCCATACAACCACTCACACACCCACTTACAGATACATACAGACACTCACACACCCATTCACAGATTCATACAGTCAATTACACACCCACTCACAGACCCATGCAGCCAGTCATAAAACCAGTCACACACCCACACAGCTACTCACACACCCAGTTACAGACCCATACAGCCACTCACACACACAGTCACACACCAGTACAGCTACTCACACAGCTGTGTAAGTGACTGTTTGCATGAGTACATGGTTGTGTGAGTAGGTGTATGGGTAAGTGAGTGGCTGTATTAGTGGCTGTATGTGTGAGTAAGTGGGTGTATGAGTGCTTGTGTGTGTGTGTGTGGGTGTGGGTGTGTGAGAGGTTGTGTGAGTTGGTGTGTAAGTGGTTCTGTAGATGATGTCATTTGATATGCCATCAGTGGTGTCACTGGCCATGTCATGAAGTGATATGCAAGGTCATAAGCAGTGCATTGCTGGAGTGTAAGTTATAGTTAGCACAGGTAACTTTAACTGCTGAATTTTACTGGTCTTATACGAATGAAATTAAGCGTAACTATAATGTCCCTGGAACCTTTGTGCTTGTGTGTGTGTATATATCTATATATCTCTATCTCTCTCTCTCTCTCTATATATATATATATTAATTACTATAGAATGTATTACTATATCGATTCCACCAACGTGTTCCAGCCCTCCTAGGCCTTAATCACGGTAGGTGAGTCTTTCTTTCAGTACAATTTATACAATTCACATTAGCCTACAATGTGGCATTGTGGGAGATGTAGTGCCCTTTACATAATTCCTATATTACACTATTTACATGTTACTTTAGACTGTTTTATGGTATATTTTACTACAGAATTATAGAAAATATTTGCCAACATTACAAGTGTAACAGTCAAATTACTCATCGGTACTCTCAGTGAGTATATTTTGTATGTGAGTCTTTCTTTCATGTCCATTAGTATGTTTTGCTATTATTTCTCTGGCAGCTGCCAGGAGGTTATTTCATAATAATCCTTGACTCCATTTGTGCGGTTTTGTTCCCTCTTTGTTGGGATTAGTGGCCAAATTGTCCATTATAACTCCGACAGGTTGTTCTCTTGTTCTTCTCTATTATGTAAATCATTTCAGTTCTTATTTTCAGCATTTTGATTTTCCTTATCGACTTTTCTTATTATTATAAATGTACATACAATTCTTCATCGATGTTGATCCCCAACGGGGTCTTTGTTCTTAATCTGGTGGTGCTTGGCATACAGCGCTCCGCCGCGCGCTGTCCACATAGAAAAAAACGGCTTCTCTACACAGTCAAAAGAAACCTCCAGCACTCCAGTGCAGTTTAGTAATTTATTCATACTTAGGCAAAAGCACTAACGCCAATGCGTTTTGGTGCGAGCCCGGACCTTGCTCACGGCGTTGACCTAACAAACAATCACTTTTTTAATACGTTTTGGTTGTCAGACTTAACAAAACATGAAAGTAAAAAAGGACTGAATACATCTCAGTGAAAACAACAGCCATTTCTTAGTGGCAAATATCAATCACATTAAACCAAAAATGTCTCTGATTGCAACACAACAGTAATCTTATTCCGTCACAATAGATTATTATCTCTACATGACTAATACTGTGCTTTCTAGATATACACTATTATGCCCAAGTGGGCTTATTGTCCATTAAGTATTGTAAGATTTGCTGGCTGCTCTTATCTACAGATGAATCTCTACCCTGTAGCCACCTCCTTTGTCTCTAGTGAGAAGTTCAACCTAAAAACAAAAACAAAATAGTTTACCATAAAATTTCCACAAACAAAAAAATACTAAACAAGTGTTAAAAAATACTTTTAAGTCTCGAAGATGGCAGCAAATTCAGACTACAGATGGATAAAGAGCTTGAAACCCATGTTCAAGCCCTGTGGCTTCTTGCTATCTATTTCCAAGATATACTTGGATTCGAGCCTCCTAAATTCTTTTTCTCGGTCTCCATCTCTTTTCTTTTTGGGGACACTGTCTATCACACTGTATTGTAATCAATTATGATCACCTTCATGTACTTTGTGGAAGTGTCATGCCACCGGATACCTAACGTCATTATTTTTAATAGCTCTCAAATGCTGTAAGATACGTTTATGAACCAGTAGGACGGTACTTCCAACATAGTATTTTGCGCAAGGACACTTCAAAGTGTAAACTGCAAACTCTGTTTTGCATGTAAAATTTTGCTGAATTTGTATGGTTTTGCCTAAGGGAGTCTCCAATTCGGTAATATTTAGCCCGTTCACACATGCCTTGCATTTACTAAATTTTCTGAAACCTGGTTTCGGTTTAAGCCATGTCGACGGAGTGGTAACAACCTAATTTCTAACCAGCATATCCCTCAAAGATCTTGCTCTCATAAACGTAATTTGGGGTTTCTTTGGAAAATCCATCCCAATAACTAGATAACTCTGTATAAGGTGCCAATGTCTGGATAACGCTTTTCTGAGCCAAATGTGTTTTGAATTATACGTAGTAATGAACCTAACTCTCTCACTTACAGTTTTACTTGTTTCTTGATTAGTGAACAGTAAATCCTCCCTACGTATTTGTAATGCTTTTCTTTGTGCTTCCTCTAGCACTGAATTGTCATAACCTATTTGTAATAGTCTTGTTGACATGTCTGATTGTACCTGCATATAGCTCTCTCCTGTACTACAGATATGCCTTGCTCTCAAAAGTTCTCCGTAAGGGATGCTACGTTTGAAAGAATATGGATGGAAACTGGTAGCATGCAGAATACTATTTCCTGCTGTTGGCTTTCTGTACACTGTAGTAATCAACTTTGAGTCTTTCACTTAGATCTTCACATCCAGGAAATTGATTTCTTCATTACTAATTTCACTGGTGAAGTTCAAGTTGAGAGAGTTTGAATTGATTGTTTCTACAAACGCTCTAGCTGATGTTTCAGTTCCTTTCCAGAGTGCGAATACATCATCAATATACCGAACCCATAAGACTAACGGTTCACTAACTTCTTTCAGATCTGGACCATGTAGCACCTGCTCCTCCCACCAGCCCATCTGCAAATTAGCAAAGCTGGGAGCGAAGCAGGTGCCCATTAAAGTCCCTTGCAGCTGTTGGAACAACTCTCCATTGAACCAAAATATATTATATTTCAGACACCATTCCATCATGTTCAAAATCATCTCATTATATTTATAGTATTTGATGGCTCTAGCTCTTAAAAAATGTGTAGCATTTAGGCCATCCCTGTGCCTAACGCTGGTATACAAGGAGGTCACATCTAATGCCATCATGAGCATATCATCTTCCCATACCACATCAAAGACGATTTTGAGGTACTCTGTGGTATCTTTGATAAATGACGGAAGGTTTTGTACTATGGGTTGTAAGAAATAGTCAATATATCTAGACATATTTTCAAACAGACTATCATTAGCAGCAACAATAGGTCTCCATGGGGGTCTTGTTTTGTTTTTGTGAATTTTCGGAATCAGGTAGAACACAGGTATCCTCGGTTCCTCCTTCTTGAGGAATTTCCACTCATCCCAATTGAGTAACGCATCATTAAACCATTCACTCAACTTGTTATAGAATCCTTCTT
The DNA here is from genome assembly GCA_963921515.1 of Calotriton arnoldi. Classification (NCBI taxonomy): domain Eukaryota; kingdom Metazoa; phylum Chordata; class Amphibia; order Caudata; family Salamandridae; genus Calotriton; species Calotriton arnoldi. The sequence continues at coordinate 802,559 of CAWUFW010007864.1, read as the reverse complement.
TCATCTTTTCATACTCCGATCTTGCGATCCTAGTATAGCACTCTCTATCATTCAATTGGGAGTATGCCTCTCTCATGTACATGGTTTTATCCCAGAGAACTACATTGTCCCCTTTATCCGACAATCTTACAACGCAGTCTTCTCTGTTGCTCCATTCTGTTTATCACCTGTCTTAAGTGCTTGACTTTCCTTTCAACTAATCTTGATTTTACAAAGGGTTTCTTTTGTATCTTTTTTAGTTCCATAGACATGAGGTCAGAGAATACTTCAATGCCATCATTCATACTTGGGGGGATAAATCTGGATTGGGTACGGAAAACGGTATTACCTCCTTCCCCTACATTAATCCCTGCAGTCTCTAACAATTGTGTTTCACATTGTTCTATAGTTCCCTCCATGTCTAGTGACAGAAGTGTGCTTAAACCCTGTGCATCTGCTACTTGTAAATTACTAGTAGCAGAGTCCTCCATGGGTGCTAGTTGAACAGTTTGTGGCTTTTGTTTGAAGAATTTCTTAAGTTTAAGTTTCCGGACGAACTTGTTTAAGTCCACCCTCATTTTAGCATCATCATATTTTGAAATCGGACAGAACGAAAGGCCTAGGGACAGTACCCTCTCATCCTCTTTGGTGTGTATTGTATTTGTTAAATTAATTACTGTTCCTTGCTGTATGATCATTTTTTGTAAATGCGTGTCACTCTCCCTTTGGGCTTTTGCTCGTTTCCCTTGGCCCCCTCTCCTTTGTTTCCGATTCCTTCTTGTTGTGACTGTTTTTTCGGTCTGTGATTTGTTCTCTGGTCTGAACATAAAAAACAAAATTCTTCCTGAAGCGATGTACTGGCCTTCTCACCATGACTCCATCCTGCTTGATCTCCTTATGATTCTGTTCCTGTATCTGAACTAAAGTCACTCAACGATATTTCTTTTCGTAATTGGTTCACTTCGCTTTGCCTCTGCCTCCACATGGTTTCAAACCGCTTGGCAAACGTGAAGCTTTGACCACGTAGGTAATCCATCTTGTCTCTGTGAAACGTATGTGCTTGTCTCTGTTTCACCCCTTCTTCATGTTTAACAATTCTCTGTTTCATTTCTTTCTTGAACTGCACGACTTTGTCTTGATTTTCATCTTTACTGATCTGTTCATTTATCTGCTTTATTTGATCTAGTAAGTTACTTCTCTCTCGCTCTGCAAACTTTATTAGGATTGTCATCATTTTCGTTGAACTTTCCGTATTGCATTCCACCCACTCTTTAATAAGGTCCGGATGTGGGTTCTCATAACTTGGGTTTATCATAATTCTTAGTCCCTGGGGAAATCTACTAACCTCTATGTACTCTATGTATCTCTATGTATCGCATATGATTAAGACTCGCATGAGTTGAAATGCGTTATGCTACATACCTTGTCTTTCAAATAAAGAACTTTTTTCATTGAAGCACGTTTGGCTGGGCCTGTAAGCACGGCACTGAAAGTGACACGTGTCCACCTTTGGAAATATTTGGTGTTAGACGCACCCTAAACAGGCCCCGACCCAAGAGGCTGGGTGTCCCCAGTGACACACTTGTATATATATATATATATATATATATATGTATCAGAATCAAGGTCGTGCTCGGGAGGGTTCGCGAATCCACCGAGGTCACCAGAAATATAAATATTTTAAATATGAATATTTCAGGAACTACTGAAGGGATTTACACCATTTTTTAAAAAGCACTCTTTCTGAACCAAGAGCTACCTTTTTGCCAAATTTGGTATAATTCCGTTCTCCAGTTCGGGCTGTAGCTTTGTCTAAAGTTTCCTATTGAAATTAACATGGAGCAAACGCGTTTTGGGGCCCCCCTTTTTTCTCAGCCCCCGCTTGACGAATCACCCCAAAACTTTCAAGACAGGAGCTGACCGGAGTGCCCAATTAGTTCTGAAAATGTTGCAAAGATTCGTCAATTGGCGCCAAAGATATTGGCAAAAGAAAAAACGCTTTTCCTATGGAAACTAGGTCCTAATTATAACTACCTACTGGCGACTGCCAGTAGGTATATATATATATTGCGCAAAATCAACTGGCAGCGCTGGAAGGGATTTGATGAGGAGGATTTCCTACATCAATCGTTCTGGGGACGTGAGCTTTTGACAGGGAATGACAATATTTGGCATTATGCTTATAGTACAATCTCCGTGACTAAGCACCATTTGGTTTTAATTGACATCAAATGCACCGGCACAATGCAAAGAGCAAGTTATTAACTGCCAGAACAATGCGAACTGTTCCTTGATTTATCAGCATTTATTCATGTGTCCTGGATGCATTGTGGGAGCTGTATTTTCAAACAGTCACGTGATGTAAGACACTTTTAAAAATGCGTGCACACATGCACTTGGTGTTCCGCTTCCTTTCCGTGACCAAGGCTATTCGCCAAAACATGTTGGAGTAATGGAAGCCTTTCTGTGCAGCACATCTCCGAATAAAGCTGCTGTCCCCAGAAACGGGCCTCTGTGTTGTTTTCATGGGTGTGATGAAGTGACGGGCTGCTCCGTGCCTGCCTGAAGAGGCCGCCCTGAAGGGTTGGAGGCTCCTTACTCGGAGGTTTTCTGTTTGGATATATATATATATATATATATATATATATATATATATATATATATATATATATATATATATATATATATATATATATATATATATATATATATATATATGTGTGTGACCAAGGCAGTAATGCCAAAACGCATTACAGCGGATTAATAAAGCGCAGAAAAATCCATACGAGTCATGTCCGAGTGCTGGCGTCCGATCTCTATCTGGGGAATTGGAACGGGTGTGCTGGTGTGTGTATATATATATATATATATATATATATTATCTACTGGCGGTCGCCAGTAGATAGTTATAGTTACAACCTATTATCCATAGGAAATCCGCGACATTCTATTTGAAATAACTCTCTTGCCGGTTGACGTATCTTCGCGAAATTTTCAAACTTCGTGGGGCGCTCCGGTCCGCTCCTACCCTGAAAGTCTCGGGGTGATACGTCGAGTGGGGGCCGAGAAAAAAGGGGGGTCCCAAAACGTGTTTTCCCCATGCACTTTTCCATAGGAAACTTTAGACACGGCTACAGCCCGAACTGCTGAACGGAATTACACCAAATTTGGCAAAGAGGTAGTTCTTGGTTCAGAAAGAACCCTTTTTGTTAAATGGTGTAAATCCGTTCAGTAGTTGCTGAGAAAATGAAAAGTAAAAAGTTAGTGATATCTATGGGCACGGAGGATTCGCGCACCCTCAGCGCACCCTGCGCGCACCGTCCCGATCACGAGCTGCATTTTAATTGGCTGTCAACATTCTGATTCAGGAAATGTTGGCAGCCATTTTGTCCCTCGGTGGGACAGAAACAAGTGCGCAAAGCGCACAAAGGGGGCAGGGTAGAAACACCCTGACCCCCTAGGTTTGCTCAGGGGGTCCCACAAGGACCCCTGGGCAAAAAATTTTTTTTTTTTAAAATCGGCAGGATGCGCTCAGGGTGCGCGAATCCTGCCGAAAAAATCGAAGCGCGGTCTCCCGCGCTTCGATGTTAATTGGCCCCCGGGTGGCCCAAGTCCCGGGGGCATGGTGGGGGGATAATTTAATGTGTGGGGGCCTCAAAGGGCCCCCAAGCCCCGGGGACCGCCACCCCCGGGGCTTTTTAAAAAATGGTGCGGGAGGGCTCTGAGCCCTCCCGCAGCCCCAGGGACCACCACCTCCCCGGGGCTTTTTTAAAATAATGACAAAACCTGTGTGGGGGGACTCCAGCCCCCCACACGCCCCGGGACCGCCACCTCCCCGGGCACTAAACATTTAAATATGGGGGTCCGTTACGGACCTCAGAGCCCCGGGGACCACCACCTCCCGGGGCTTTGAACTGAATTGGAGGGGGCCGCGCGGCCCCCTCCTTGAGCCCTTGATGGCCCTGGGGACCACCACCCCCCAGGGCCGGCTCCTGCAGTGTCCCGGGGTGCCTACCCCCGGGACACTGTAGTTTGCTATGGCAGGACGGGAGCCTCGCGGCTTCCGTCCTGCCATAGCAAACTGCTTTGGATATTGGAAGAGAGAGCAGGGAAACCTGCTCTCTCTTCCAATATCCAAAGCGATTGCTTTTCCACATGGGGAGCAGCATGTCAGCTGCTCCCCATGTGGAACAGCAATGCCGGCTCCCAAGGGACGTGGGGAGCCGGCGGGACTGTGGGGGATTGGGGACCCCCCACAGTCCCCAACGGAGAGGGCCAGCCCCGGGGGATGGGGTCCGTGGGGCAAGTAGTGGCTCGGGAGGGGGCCACGCGGCCCCCTCCCCAAAAAAGGAAATTTTTTTTTTTTTTTAAAATAGAAAGGCCAGCCCCGGGGATGGGGTCCCCGGGGCCTTAAAATGGCCAGAGGAGGGGGGCCACGCTGACCCCCTCAAAATAATAAATAAAGAGGCCATGCCCCGGGGGATGGGGTCCCCGGGGCCAATACAGGCCAAGGAAAGGGGGCCACGCGGCCCCCTTCCCGTTTTTTTTGGTAATTAAAAAGGGGTAAGGCCCTGGGGGATGGGGTCCCCAGGGCCCAAAAACAGAAAAAGGAAGGGGGCTACACAGCCCCCTTCAGGGACAAAAAAAAAAAAGGATCGGGCCCGCAGGCCCCGCCCCTTACTTCACCACTCTGCAAACGCGCCCTGGCGCGTTTGCAGAGGGGGAACAAATTCACCTTGAATACTGGGGGTCCCTGGGGCCAACTAGCCCACCAGGAACCTCCAGTATGCGCCAGGGGCTGCCTTGCAGAGATGTGTAGAGAGGCCACACCCCTTTTACACCTCTCTGCAACGCAGCTCTGTGGCGCTTTTTGGAGGTATATGGTGGGCTAGTTGGACTCCGGGGACCCTCAGGATTCAAGGGGACTTAATCCCCCAACTTAAAACGCGCCACGGGCGCGTTTGCACAGTGGTGAAGGGAGGGCGGGGCTTCAGGTGACATGTGTGCAAACAGGCCCTGTGGCGCGTTTTAAGATGGGGAATTAAATCCCTTCAATCCTGAGGGTCCCTGGGGCCAACTAGCCCAACAGGTACATCCAGAATGCGCCACAGAGCTGCGTTGCAGAGAGGTGTAAAAAGGGGTGTGGCCTCTCTACACGTCTCTGCAACGCAGCCCTCTGGCGCATATTGGAGGTTCCTGGTGGTCTAGTTGGCCCCTAGGGACCCTCAGGATTCAAGGGGACTTAATCCCCCAACTTAAAACGCGCCACGGGGCGTTTGCAAAGATGTCACCTCAGGCCCCGCCCCCTCCCTTCACCATTGTGCAAATATTCCTCTAAAATCAGCCGAAATAGGAATTCCGATTTACTCACCTGTTATAAGGAGAGACCTCGGTGCTGTATCTTTCAGCCCAGTACTGGTCCTGAAAAGTAATTTTAACCGTACTTACCAGTAACTTGAATTTCCTTCCATAGGCTAACATTGACTGGTTTCACTTGGAAATTCTTCTAAGTGTGGAGTTTTGGAACTTTAAAATATTCCTCTAAAATCAGCCGAAATACGAATTCCGATTTACTCACCTGTTATCAGGAGAGACCTCAGTGCTGCATCTTTCAGCCCAGTACTGGTCCTGAAAAGTAATTTTAACCGTACTTACCGGTAACTTGAATTTCCTTCATAGGCTAACATTGACTGGTTTCACTTGGAAATTCTTCTAAGTGTGGAGTTTTGGAACTTTAAAATATTCCTCTAAAATCAGCCGAAATACGAATTCCGATTTACTCACCTGTTATCAGGAGAGACCTCAGTGCTGCATCTTTCAGCCCAGTACTGATCCTGAAAAGTAATTTTAACCGTACTTACCGGTAACTTGAATTTCCTTCATAGGCTAACATTGACTGGTTTCACTTGGAAATTCTTCTAAGTGTGGAGTTTTGGAACTTTAAAATATTCCTCTAAAATCAGCCGAAATACGAATTCCGATTTACTCACCTGTTATCAGGAGAGACCTCAGTGCTGCATCTTTCAGCCCAGTACTGATCCTGAAAAGTAATTTTAACCGTACTTACCGGTAACTTGAATTTCTTTCATAGGCTAACATTGACTGGTTTCACTTGGAAATTCTTCTAAGTGTTGATTTTTGAAACATACAAATATTCCTCTAAAATCAGCCGAAATCCGAATTCTGATTTACTCACCTGTTATCAGGAGAGACCTCAGTGCTGCATCTTTCAGCCCAGTACTGGTCCTGAAAAGTAATTTTAACCGTACTTACCAGTAACTTGAATTTCCTTCCATAGGCTAACATTGACTGGTTTCACTTGGAAATTCTTCTAAGTGTGGAGTTTTGGAACTTTAAAATATTCCTCAAAAATCAGCCGAAATACGAATTCCGATTTACTCACCTGTTATCAGGAGAGACCTCAGTGCTGCATGTTTCAGCCCAGTACTGATCCTCAAAAGTAATTTTAACCGTACTTACCGGTAACTTGAATTTCCTTCATAGGCTAACATTGACTGGTTTTCAGCAAAAAGTTTCAAAGTGTTGATTTTCACAAACTACAAATATTCCTTAAAAATCGCCTGTATGACTTAAACGCATTCTTTCAACTGTTTACAGGAGATGCACCAGTGCTGGATCCAGGATCCAACACTGAGTAAGAAAAAGTAACGATAACAGTTTTTACCTGCTAAGTGAATTTCCTTCCATAGGATAACATTGGTGATTCTATGAGAAAAAGTTTCTAAGTGTCAACTTTTAAAATACAATAATATTCCTTAAAAATCACGACTGTAACCAAAACGCTTTTACTCAACTGTTTACAGGAGATGTACCAGGACTGAATCTAGGATCCAGTCCTGTGGTTAGAAAAGTAATCCATAAAGTAACTAATTGCATTTAACTAGAAATTCACATTGAGCTGAATGTTGCATTGTGTTTGAAAATGTGTTGCCCATTGCAACAACTGTAACTACTGTACTTAAAAGTCTATTGCCTATCTGCAAAGTATTTAAACTAAATTAATTCATTAAGAGAAAGTATTTTTTGTAATGTAATGTATAATGTAATTACAATGTAATTTAAAAAATAAAATATGTAAAAAAAAGTTGTTTCTAAAAATGTAGTAAATCAGTATGAAAAAAATTAATATAACAATTAATACATTTAAAAATTGTCATTTACAAAACCTTTGAAATTCACTAAAAAAACGTAGGTTTCAGGCACGTTATAGTTAGAAATTAGCTTTTAAAAACCTTTGAAATTCACTGAAAAAACCATAGGTTTCAGACACGTTATAGTTACAAATTAGCATTTAAAAAACCTTTGAAATTCACTGAAAAACCATAGGTTTCAGACACGTTATAGTTACAAATTAGCATTTAAAAAACCTTTGAAATTCACTGAAAAAACCATAGGTTTTAGGGACAGTTATAGTTACTTGGACATTGCACTCGTACAAAACCCGTGAAATTCCCCCGTTATAGTTAGTTCAGCTAACTATAACTCGCGCCCCGCAATGCACTGCTGATGACGTCACATATTACATCACTCATGACATGGTCAGTGACATCACTGATGACATCACTGATGACATCTCAAATGACATCACTGATGACATCATCCACGTGATAATCTGATGCACCTCCTCACACCCTAATATAACCTTTGATACACCCACTCTAAATTACAGACTGCCATTCGCAAAACCATAGACACTCCAACACCAATAACTACATACCCACTCACTGATTCTTAGGTCTACACACACACATCCACTCACTCACCCGTACAGTCACTCATACTTACGGTCACTCAGTACAGGACTATCATATGCACTCATACTCCTATATAGACACTCAAACACCGCCACTCATCCATAGAGGTACTCACACACCTAGTCAGTCATGCAAATAATTAAACACACTACCATTTACTCACCTATACAGTTATACACACACCACCCCACTTACTCATACAAATACTAGCACATTCTTACGCTCTTATACAATCACTGATACAAGCACACACTCATCCATACAGCCACTATCACAATCAGTCACTCTGCTTATAGCTATTTATATACTCCAACACACATATATACTGCCTTTCACATATGTAGTTACTCACACATGTACCACTGGGACATACATTCACTCACTAACACACTCTTACACACACTTACCCACCCATAAAGTCTATCACAGATGCACTCTTGAAACCATCCACCCAGTGAATCACCCACTCACACATCTATGCACAGAGTCGCACACACCCCTCCCACACAAACACTCAGGCACCCATACAGATACTCACACAAGCATTCAATAACTCAAATAGACACTCATGTAGCTATTCACAAACACATGCAGCCACTTACACAGCAACAGACAGACGGATACAGACATTCACCCAGTTTAGTCACTAACCCATGCATTCAGTACGATACGTTAAATCACTCACTTATACAGTCAGTCACGCACCTACTAAATCATCCATACAGACACTTACACAACCACTCATTCTTCAATACGTCTTTTCCTATATATATTAAAAATATTTAAACTTTAGAAAAACACACAGTCACTGGATGATGTCATCAGTGATGTCATTTGAGATGTCATCAGTGATGTCATCAGTGATGTCACTGACCATGTCATGAGTGATGTAATATGTGACGTCATCAGCAGTGCATTACGGGCGCGAGTTATAGTTAGCTGAACTAACTATAACGGGGGAATTTCACGGGTTTTGTACGAGTGCAATGTCCAAGTAACTATAACTGTCCCTAAAACCTATGGTTTTTTCAGTGAATATATATATATATATATATATATATATATATATATATATATATATATATATATATATATATATATATATATATATGTCTATATATACATATATATATCTATGTATATATATATATATATATATATATATATATATATATATATATATATATATATAGAGAGAGAGAGAGAGAGAGAGCTAGAGAGAAAATAAAGGCAGAGCACACATCAAAGAAGGACAAAACATCTGCCATAACACCGTAGGCAGACTGATGTGTCTTAGGTATTACTACTTGACATAGAGACATGCCTACTCCTCCTGCCATAGACCCTCCAGAAACACAGCCTCCTCAATAGGGCCACAAATGACAGCCGTCATAGAAATGAAGCATTTTGTAAAGGCATATTAGTTGACAAAAAGGCTTTTCTGAGGTAACCCCAAAGCTACAGCTATCTTAAAGAGGTGGTCATTTTTCGGTGCTCTACTGAATACACACAGAAATAATAAATACCATAAAATCTATCAAAAGTGCTTAGCGGTATTGATGTAAAGGGAGGAAGGACACTCCCACCTACAGACTGACTATGACAGAGGACCTTACTCTACTCCAAGTGGGCGTGCTTAACATGGTGCGATGCCTTTTCTCTGGATGCAGTGCATTCAATGATTATTGGGCAGTACCTGTGATGGGCACTGTCATTTTACACTGATGTGCAAGAGGCACAGATTCTATTACAATCCAATTCAGTAACTAAGGGGGTTATTTAGAGTTTGGTGGAAAGGGTACTCCGTTGCAAATGAACGGAGTACCTTGTCCATCAAGTTATTGACAGACCTCCTACCTTATTTTGGTCTGGGAAGACTGTCAGATTTTTGTTGATGAAGCCCCAGTTGGCTCAGTCGATGGAAAGCTACCTCCTACAGTGTAATGAAATAGGGGCCGTTGGAGTAAAGCTGTCACACCGCCCACTCTAGAGTGAAGAGTCTGATGTTTTTTTTCTCTTCATCACCACCAGGAAAAACCTGGCGGTGAGAGACAGATACAAAATAATGACCCCCTACACCCTGAGAGAAAACTCCTAGGGTGTTGGGTCATTAGGTTCTTGTTTCTCAATAACACACTTACACTCTGGGAGTTTGTTTTTGAAAAACAAAATAATTTAAAGGTTTGATGGACAGCCAACAAAACCGGCAGGAGCCATCCACCATACTTCTTGTACCTGGACAGTAGCTGACAACACAGCAGTTCTTTCAACATACAGAGATGGCCACTGGGCCAGCACTCATCTCAAAAATGGACATTATATCGTTTGCAGCCTGATGAATGCTACTCCATCTTCCAGGGTCTAAATTAGGCCCTAGGCTACTAATCTTGTCCCTCAGTTTGAGTCAAGGGTAGCCAGGACAAGTTTTATTCCAAAGGTGAAACTAGGCTGGATACTATATTACCCAGTAACCACACACACAGCCTTATGGTAGGCTATCTCTTTTATATATAGTAGGTCTTTATTTAAACATAGAAATTGTAGGGTAGTTGAAATGAGAAACAGAAAAAAGAATTGGTATAGTTGAATACCTTCTGGCACTGACTCACTACTTCAAATACATACATACAACTTATGCAGAAAGACCCAGTACTCAAAATAACATTAGGGTTTAATTGCAATCTTCCCATATGGCAACAGATTGAGAGTTTTAAAATGTCTTCTAAAATACCGAGGGTTCAAGTTAGGGGTACACGTGGATAGACTGCGTCCACCCACTATTTTCACATGAAGCTGTCCTTCCAAGAAGTTGGGCCCCACTGAAATATGCTGGACTCGTAGCGGTGTAATTTTCAGACACCGGGACACATTTAACAGAACCTGCACATTGTCTGCTTTAGTTTCAAGCAGCAATGCGCAGGCAGCGAGGGGGCTTTCTTATTTTAAATTCCAACTGGTCCCCAAACAAAGGCTGAAGTTAAGCGGTCATCAGGCCTCCTTTTGTTTAAGCATCTTGGCTGGGAGGCATCTGGAGCCTCACACCTAGATGCAATGGAAGGGAAACTTAGGCACACAGCTTGTTATTACTTAGCAAGTAGTTAAGAGAAGCATGGTTTTGAATTTGTTCAGTCCCTTTATATAAGAGATATGCTTACACTGTAGGAACTTTAGATGTGATGATCTGTCCCAGTATTTACACAAATAATAATTTGAATATCATTATTTTGTTTTACTTCTTTCATAGCCCTACTCATTCCAATGGAGGGTGTCAGAGTGCTTTACATCACACGTACACATTATACATTGACAATAAATCATACGTGTGTAAATCAATGTACAGGATGTGTTACATAAGACAGAGAGAGTTACAAGGTGTAGGAGTCACATGTTCATCATAGCTCACTGTGCTGTAGTAGGAGGATTACAATTTATTATCTGCAAATAACAACAGGATCTCTGTTTTAAAAGCAGTAGCCCACTTAACTATCAACATAAAATAAAAATCTGTCATTTGACTGCTACATAATGTGTTTTTCAAGAGACACATTAACCCTCTATTCTACTTTGATTCAAACCTGGGACTAGGCAAAACTTAGATCTCTCCAGCAAATGTGTTACCCACCAGAGTTATCTTACCACTATTATTGTTCCCTGAGATTTACTGGGCACACTAAGCTCTCTGCAGCAGGTGTCTTAACCCCATAGGATATTTTATAAAGCAGACTTTTCAACCAATTAAGCAGACTAGGTCTACAGCTACGTTTCTCCTTGTTGCCAAATTCTTTGTGTACATGACGATATCTCCCAGAATGTAATTTGGCAGGCTCAAAAAACATCTTCTCTATTCCAGCAGTCTTTGTTAGCCAACCCATCCCTTCTATCCCCTAGCTAAGCTGTCTTACACCAAAGGTACCATTTTGTGTTTCTTTAGGTCACCTCTAGCCCTCATAGCTTAGCAGAACAACAGATCTGTTGTTCCGTTCTTTGAGACAGTTACTCACCTAATAATGCCCTGCTGCCTCTGGCCTTCGCTAAGGATGTTTGCAACTCAGCTTACATGAACCAGCCTCCCAGGAAGTAAGCTGAAGAATTCTCTGATCACTGACACAATATTGACGCAAGCAATATTGTTTGACACATAAATCGTGACAAAAATATAGTTTGCCAAAATCTTGTAACCCCATACTTATAATGGTAAGTACAAAAATATCAGAAATATCGTTTTACACTAATATCGTCCAAAATTGTTTATAGTAGTACAATATTTTAGTTTATAAAATTAATATAATGTAAATTACATAAATTCCACTAATATGTAATACTATATATAAATATATACTTATATAAACACACACACGCACGCATAAATATATGGGTATGTATATATATTGCATATACAATTCCCACTCCAGTTTATGCAACAGTAGGGAAAGTGTTGGACTTCGGAGAGGGTACATTTATTATTCCCACTCCAAGCAGTGCAGCGGTAGGCAAAAGTGTTGGACTTAGGAGGGGATAGATTTACTATTCCCACTCCAAACAGCACAACAGTTGGCAAAATGTTGGACTTCGGAGGGTTTCGATTTACTATTTCTACTCTATTCAATGCAAGAGTAGGGAAAGGGTTGTACTTCAGAGGGGTTACATTTACTATTCCATCTCAATTCTAAGCAAAACAGCAGGAAATTGTTAGACTTTGAAGGGATTACATTTACTATTCCTTCTCCATTCAGCACAACAGTAAGGAAACTGTTGGACTTCAGAGGCGCTAAATCTTTTTTCCTATTCCAAACAGCGCAATAGGGTGGAAAGTTTAGACTTCAGATAGGTTAGATTTACTATTCCCACTCCAGTCTAAGCAACAGTAGGGAAAGCGTTAGATTTTGGAGGGGTTACATTTACTATTCAACTCCAGTCAGCGTAACAGTAGGGGAAGTGTTGGACTTTGAAGGGGTTCAATTTACTATTCCCACTCCAAACAGCAAAACAGTTAGGAAAGTGTTGGACTTTGGAGGGGTTACATTTACTATTCCCACTCCAAATAGCACAACAGGAGGGAAAGTGTTGGATTTCAGAGGGGTAAGATTTACTATTTCCACTCTAGTCTGTACAACAGTAATGAAAGTGTTGGACTTTAGAGGGTTTAAATGTACTATTCCCAATCCAGTCAAATCAACAGTAGGGATAGTACTTGACGTAAAACACATTACGTATTAGAATAAATCTATTTATTTTGAAAAAATGTTAAACTAATAATATAAACAATAATTACCATTAAATATATGTATATATATATATACACACACACACACACATAGATATTTACATGTATTTATATATATATAAACAATTACAAAATTCACATAATTTATTATCAATTAAAGGATTGATTATAGATTGAAAATGATAATTTACTATTTTAATAATTATTCACTTTTTAAAAATAATGTTAATAAATATATATATTTTTTAATTATTATTAAAATAATTATTTAACTATTACTTAATTAAACTTCCACCCAATACCACTACAAAACTAACAGCACACACCTGCTTTCTTTTGCCTTTTACTGAAATATATAAGTATAGTACAATTTGCATAATTGATAATCAGTAAAATAATTAACTAACAATTAATAATTCATTGTTAATAATTCATTACTTAATTAACTTCAAACCCTATACCCCTACAAACCCAGAAGCCCACACCTATATTATAACTTAAATATCTAAGTATTACACAATTAACATAATTAATAATCAATAAAAAAATTAATTAACAATTGCTAATTAATTGTTCATTAATTATTGCTTAATTAACTCCCCATCCTAAACCCCTTCAAACCTAGGAACCCGCATGTAAAATATAACTCAAGGGTTAGTATTACACAATACTGCCCAGGCCCAGCTCCCCACTTACCTGGACTGGTCCTCCTACCAGTTAAGGCCATTTTGAACCCAATTCTGTGTACCCGCTGCTGACATATCACTCTCTCTCTACACTCTCTCTTTCTCTCATCTATTGCACTTCTCAGCTTTGCCTCTCTTTTTGTCATTCCATGCCCCTTTTGCCTCTTGAGTCTTGTTTCATTGCTCCCATTCTTGCTCACTTTTACCTCTGTACTGTCTATCTGTGGCCCTTTCACCTTTTGACTCATGTTTCACTGCTTTTACTCTTGCTCACTTTTTGTCTCTCTGCGCTCCTTCTGCCATTGACTCATGTTTCACTGCCTTCACTCTTGCTCACTTTTTGTCTCTCTGTGCCCCTTTTGCCTTTTGACTCATATTTCACTTCTTTCACTCACTTTTTCATCTCCTCTCATCTCCCTGTGCCTCTTTTCACTCACCTGTGTTTTCATTGCATTCACCCTTGCATCTCTTTTTTGTCTTTGTGGCTTTTCATCCCTCTTTTCTCCTCTCTCTTCTGCCTTCTTTCACCCCTTTTTGTTGCTCCCACCACTGTTGTCCCACTTCTCCTCCTGGTCCTTACTTGTCCTCCTGCGTGTCTTCCTGCCTCTTCTTTCCACCTCACAAGCCACACCCACACCAGGACCTACCTAATGGCGGTCGCAGCGGCACCGAAGGCAAGCTCATCTGCACCCTTCTGGGCCTGGAACGCACCAAGTGCCTCGAACCCTTGTCCGTCCACCCCTGAATCTACACCTCTGCCATGCTTGACATGGCAACAACCACAATCTTTGCTGCTGCACCACTCCTCACTCCATAATAGGTCCTTTCACCTGCAGCACCTGCCACTTCACCTGCTGTACCATACACACTCCTACTCCCCCAGACCCCACGGACCCCTCCAAACACTACACCTGCAACACAACAGCAGATCACCTGCACACTCCTCAGCATGCGCTTACTCACCAATCATTCCACCGAGGCCTGGGACCTCATCAACATGCTTGCACCAGACTTCCTCTTCCTCACGGAGACCTGACTCAACCCGTCATCAGCCCCGGACATCGCCACTATACTACCATAGCCATGGAACACATGAACTTCAAACTCCAGGTCAATTAAAGGACAGCCAACAAGAGAACCCTGGTTTTCCTGCCCACCAGGACTATGGACCACCTTCATAAATCTCATTGCAGACTTCATATCCTCCTCGCCATTGACTCCCAAGAATGCATGATCCTTGGCAACCTCAATTTTCACCTAGACGATCTCACAGAACCCAACTCCACAGACCTCCTTGAATGCTGAAACAACATTGTACTCTCATAACTTGTCCATAACCACATGCACGCCGCAGGACACACTCTTGACCCCATCTTTACCTTCAGCAACATCATCACATACAGTCACACCTCCCAGCTCCCCTAGATGGACCAGTTTGCAGTACATTTCAGCAACGCCATTTCACAGAACCCCACAGGAAGTCCCAGCAATCACGGCCACAACTGGAGCAAAGTCACAGATTCAGACTAGATCAACGCACTCACACCCAACTAGCCGGAACCCACCAGCAGTCTGGACCTCAGCATAAGAAATTTCGGTGCATGGATCACAGACTGGGCCAACACCCTTCCACCAGCCAAGCACACCAAACTCAGAAGAATCTACAAGTAAGCAAAATGGTGCACTGAAGACCTGAGGAACTCCAAACATCACTGCAAACAACTAGAAAGGTGATAGAGAATCAACCTAGACACCACCGATAGGACAACATACAATACTGCACTCATCCACTACTTTCACCAACTAAAGGAAACTGGGAAAAAAGGCTCTTGCACCAAGAATAAACTCCAACCCCAAAAACAACAAGGAACTCTTTGTGATCATCAAGGAATTCTCCAGCCCTTCAGCCACAGCAGACAACATCTCCAACTCACAAAAACTCTGCAACAACCTTGTGGATTTCTTCCACAACAGAGAACAAAAATCTAGAGAAACCTCAAGCCTCAACCCAAACCGTCCAACTTAATCAACCTCCCTCCCCCACCACTTGCTGGATGGACTCCCAACTAACCTACTGGAGCTAACTCACCTAGCAGTACACAACTGACATTATGAAGACAGTTCACTCTGGTGCCCCCACCAACCCCTACCCCCACCACAATTTTAACCTCAGTGGACCCGGGATCAGCCCAGAGCTCACAAACCTCATCACTGCCTCAACCACCACCGCTAGTGTCCCACAAAGCTGAAAACATGCACAGGTCAATGCCGTCTTTAAAAAACCATCAGCCAACTCCAACCATCTCAAAAACTACCGGCCCATCTCACTACTACCCATTCTGGCTAGTCATGGAGAAAGCAATCAACCAGCAACTCACCAAACACCTGGAACACCAACAACTCATGGACAGCTTAAAAACTGGGTTTTGCAGCAACACAGCATTGAAACGGCCCTCATAGCAGCTCTGGACAACTTCCACACCATACTCGACCAGGGTGAGAGCTGCACTCATCCTCCTCGACTTCTATGCAGCTTTTAAGACTGTCTCACAACACACGGTCATTGCCAGACTCCACCATATCGAAATCCAAGGAACAGCTTTCAAGTGGATCACTTTGTTCCTCACAGGAAGAACCAAATGAGTATGCCTCCCACCCTTCACCTCTGAACCCAAGGAAATCATCTGCGGAATCCCACAGGGATCGTTTCTCAGCCCCATGCTTTTCAACACATACATGACTCCACTAGCCAATGTTGTCAGATCCCACAGACTCAACGTCATCTCCTATGCCGACAACATGCAGCTTATCCTCTACCCCTTGTTAGACCCCCACCAACAGCAGGAATAACTTCCACAACTGCATGGCCAATAATGCAGACTGGATGAAGTATAACTGCCTAAAGCGCAACACCGACAAGATGCAAGAACTCTCCATGGGACTCCTCCTGGTGGTCCTCGGAACTCAGCCCCACATCGACCCAGACTGAGCACACTAGAAACCTCATAATAATCCTCAACAAGCTCTCCATTGTATCACAAGTCAATGCTGTCACATCTTCCTGTTGCTAAGCACGTTCTTCAAGTGGCTTCCCCAGGACTCAAGGCACACTCATCACAAGAAGACAGGATTAGGGCAACACAATCTATGTAGGAATACCAGCCCACCTCTTCCAAAGACTCCAGACCATCCAAAACTTTGCCATGAGACTCATCCTTGACCTCCCTTGATGCATCTACATCACCCCCCACCTCAGGCAGCTGCGCTGGCTCCTAGTCCAAAAACAATGCTAGTTCAAACTCCTCACTCATGCTTTCAAGGTATTGCACAACACTGGATCCTCCTACCTCAACCACCGCCTCCTCTTCCATCAACCCTCCAGGCATCTTTAACCTGCCTCTCTCTCTCTCTCTCTCTCTCCCCCACACCCGGCATATGCAGAAGCAGAGCCGGATGCCTAGCCTTCTCCCACCTTGCAGTGAAATCCTGGAATGAGCTCCCACTCTACATCAGGACCACCTCGTCACTGCTGGAATTCCAAAAGAAGCCGAAGACCTGACCCTTCGACTAGTACTCTAGTCCCTCCATCGTCCACTGCCAGACTCAGACATCACCGCCCCACCCCCCAGTCTTGCAAGGCTCTAGCACATGGAATACTTTAATAAATACCAATACTATATAATCAGTGCAGTGGTAGAAAATTGAAAAAAGTTTCTTTTCTCTCAGTTCTTGCAGTTCTCTTTTTTTTATTTTCGGCCTCTTCTCTTGTTTCTATAGCCAGCCAACACATGTTTAGTCACTGAGGGAGTATCTCATGACTTCTTTAGGGCTATAAAGCAATGATAATGTTTCCCAAATGTACATTTTTGATTTTCAGGTTTTTTTTAACAGTCAGTGATGGTCCCGTAAATCAGTATGTGAAATTTGAGAAACATTTGGTTTCAATGTGAACAGTAAGTGGAAACCCATGCTTCAAATCTCAATAACAATAGTACACATATACTGTTGTCTGATTTTTGATGTTAAAGAATAGAATGGATGCCAATTTATTGAGACCAAAAGGAGCATGGCACCCAAAACATACCAATATATCCTACTTCGTGAATCACCAGTACACAAATCTGTCAAACCAAAATAAAGAGATGCAGAAAAAAATCAGAGAGACTGAAAGAATCCAATTACCTGCGTGCTTGAGAATCTATGAACCCGAAGCAACCTGTTTGTCAACCAACAAATTCTCATTACTTATATGTTATATGTCTGTCCGTATTAAGCCTCTGTTCTAAGGGTGATAATCCTACCTGTACACCGGTTCTAATTCCAACCCGGCCATCTCTTATAATGATAAGACATGAAAGTATCCTAAAGTGATATATAAAAAGATAGGGGTTTCTATTAGAACCCTCGTCAGTAAAAAACTGTTATCCAGTATTATGTATTATAATCCAGAGATATGCACCATATCAAATTTCACAAATCGAAAATCGTGACTCAGCACATTAACTGGGAGTTTTTTCGTTTATCTAATAGTTAAGTATTGGTGGCCGTCAATATTATGTGGTCCTTGTAACCTGTTAAGCAAAGATAAAGTCTATTCAGAGTATACATCATCATTATTTTGTATGATCTAAATCACTAGTACACCCGACTCGCTTACCTCAAATGGCCATATGGATCAACAAAAGAGTATATCCAGTGAGTACGCTGAAGATCTCGGCGGTAAACATCCGCAATAGGGCCTTCTTGAAGTCCCCAGCAATTATTAAGCCAACTTCCTCATAACCTGTTTAACAAATGTACATTTTTGGTAGGTTTTTTATCTAATAGTCTAAATATCAGTAGGTACCTATGACTGAGTATCACTTACCTGACAAAGAAGTGTGTTCATAAGCAAGTGTGAAGTACACGGGTACGCAGAAAATATCAGCGGTATGTCACACCAACAGGGAACCTGGTACAATCCAGTCCTGTGTCCTTCTGGGTAAAAATAAGAGAAGGACTAACCAGAGGCCTGGAGGAACACCAAATCCACAGAAGCCCACAACAACTTCAGAGCCGCCACCAACGCCCACCATCAACTCATCAGAGAAATGAGGAAAAAAGCGATTGAAGACAGAAACTCCACCCACGTGCACAACAGCAAGGAACTCTTCAGCATCATCAAGGAGTTCGCCCAACCCACCAGCGAGTCTACCGACATCCCTCCCTCACAAGACCTCTGCGACAAACTGAGCACCTTTTTCCACCACAAAATCAAGAGCATCTACGACAACTTCGATGAAGACAACCAACACACTGAACCCTCACCAACCACCCCCAACGCCCAGAAGCCAGCGATTGACAACTGGACAGCCCTCACTGCCGAAGACACACTGAAGACAATGAAGTCAATCCACTCAGGGGCCCCCAAGGACCCCTGCCCCCACCACATCTTCAACAGAGCAGCCGACACCATCGCACCCATGCTCCGCAACACCATCAACCGCTCCCTGGCGACCGCCCCGTTCCCTGATGACTAGAAACACGCAGAGGTCAACCCCCTCCTGAAGAAACCCTCGGCGGATCCCACCGACCTCAAAAACTACAGACCCATCTCCCTGCTCCCGTTCCCAGCAACAGCCAACTCGCCATATTCATTGAAGAACACAACATCCTCGACTCCTCCCAGTCTGGCTTCAGAAAAAACCACAGCACGGAAACCGCCCTCCTCGCCGCAACAGACGACATCCGCACCCTACTGGACAAAGGAGAGACAGTAGCCCTCATCCTCCTCAACCTCTCAGCGGCATTCGACACAGTCACCCACCGCACCCTAATACACAGACTCTACGACGCAGGAATCCAGGACAAGGCCCTCGACTGGATCCGCTCCTTCCTCTCCAGCAGGACGCAGCGGGTCAGACTCCCCCCTTTCCTCTCGGACCCTACACCAACCACCTGCGGAGTCCCCCAGGGCTCCTC
Source organism: Calotriton arnoldi (assembly GCA_963921515.1). Classification (NCBI taxonomy): domain Eukaryota; kingdom Metazoa; phylum Chordata; class Amphibia; order Caudata; family Salamandridae; genus Calotriton; species Calotriton arnoldi. Next base: position 782,934 of record CAWUFW010007864.1, on the reverse strand, counting down.
CCTCAGCCCGACGCTTTTCAACGTCTACATGGCTCCACTCGCCCCCATCGTCAGAACCTACGGACGCAACATCGTGTCATACGCAGACGACACCCAACTCATCCTCTCCCTACCCAACGAGCCAAACACCGCCAGACACAACTTTCGAGAAGGCATGGAAGCCATCACCAAATGGATGAAAAACAGCTGCCTACAACTAAACACTGACAAAACAGAAGTACTCATCATGGGCCCAAACCCCGATGCCTGGAGCGACACCTGGTGGCCCCCGCCCTCGGAAACCCGCCAACCCCCACGGACCACGCACGCAACCTGGGAATCATCCTGCACTCTGAGCTCAAAATAGACCGCCAAATCAACTCCGTCTCATCTTCCTGCTTCCACACCCTCCGCCTCCTTCGTAAGACCTTCAAATGGATCCCCCTCGAACACCGAAAGACCGTCACTCACGCCCTGGTCACCAGCAGACTCGACTACGGCAACGCACTCTACGCCGGAATAAACAAAAACCTCACCCGCAAGCTACAGAACATCCAGAACGCCACCGCAATACTAGTCCTCAACCTGCCAAAACACTGCCACATCTCCCAGCACCTGCGCACACTCCACTGGCTCCCCATCGAGGCGAGAATCACTTTCAAGATACTCACCCACGCACACAAGGCCCTCCATGGCACCGGACCAGCATACCTGAACAGCCGACTCAAATTCCATGCACCCCAAAGGACCCTACGATCAGCCCAGCTCTCCTACCCCGTGGTCCCCCGCACCAGAAAGAGCAGATCGGGAGGCCACTCCTTCTCCTTCCTTGAGGCCAAAGCATGGAACGCCCTTCCGCTCCACCTCAGACAACATCGATCCCCATCTTCGCAAGAAACCTCAAAACCTGGCTCTTCAACAGACCCCCTCCTTGATGGAATGGAACCTGCAACCCCCCCCCCCACCCCTAGCACCTTGAGACCCTTACAGGTGAGTAGTCGTGCTTCAACAAACCCCTGATAGAGGTTGCTCCGTGAGGATGAATGTTTTAAGTCATATTGTAATTTAACCGCCATCTTGGAACTGCAAACAACGCAGTGATGCCACTCCTCCTAGTGTTCCCCAATGTCAGCTGAACGTTCTTTTGGTGCACCCTAATATGTACAAATGGTCCCATTGTATTACCCATAATAACGTGATAAAATAACAAGATCTGTGTTAGTGCACCAATATTATTCATATGCGGTGCCAAGCCACCTATTGTGTCAAAAACTGCATATACATCCTATTAGGAGTCTAATCCTCCCCTCTGTAGGAAGAAAAACAGGAACAGTTTTTCAAAGGAAATGATCAGAACATCATAGCAGGTTCCTGTACATTGACCAACCCAATATCACAGTTCAAAATATATGTGATAGAAAACAGTTAGTCATTTTAGATACAAATAGTCAGTCATTTTAGATACAAATGGCAGGGGCGGTCACGCTGGTAATAGGCCCAGCTTCTCATATGAAAAGCAAGACCGTAACAGAAAATAAATGTATATTCAGTACTGTGTCATCGGTACATTACATAACCTGATGGGAGAAGACTGATTAAAGTATAGAGATACATATAATCACAAGCCAGATAGTCTTCGCATGCGTGCATAGAATCCTGATAAATATCTTGAGAACATACAGAAGCCGATCTATTGATATATTCATACGTCAGGACATGAAAAATCAGATACATTCATATATGAGTTGTTTTCTTGGAAAATTATATGTGTGCATGTGCAGTCTTCAGCACTCCTTGAGTACAATTCACAAGTTAGTCACCCAAGAAGTATTGCAATTCATGGTCTGTATTCGAACCCTGCTCCACAGCCTTCAGATGCATTATCCACATGGCTTCTTTTCTCCTGAGTGGGAGTTCTCTGTTCCCCCTCTAGGGTCTTTTGCGTATATGTTCTATACCCAAAAATTTGAAGCTCCTGTGTGGTCCTTGTGCATCACAATCCCTACCATGCACTGCTATGGGATATCTATCGTCAACCTGTTTGAGAGCCCTCATGTGTTCACTCACTCTATCTTTTAAAGGCCTGATTGTATATGCGTTCACATTTTCATTTGACAATGAAAACCACAAATTTTATATTACACATTATGTTAGAACAAATGTCGATGGTCTTAGTGTATTTGGTACCGAAGTTTTTCATTTGTTGCTAGCCCATTTCCACATAGCACAGTGTCCACACTCCTAGAAACCCCAAGTGTGTTCACTCATCCAATGTTCACAGGGTGCTATAGTGGGGAAACTCGGACTTAATAGGGTTCTCAGTGTACAACCCCGGGGAAAAGTAATGTCCGGACCCAATGATATGATGTCCAATAAAGTTTGGCTGCTCTGAGTATGTGCCAGTGCTTTCTCATGCTTTTAAGTAATGTATCCAATACCCTTGTAAAGTTAGTTATAAGGCATATTTTTTCAGATCGATCTCTCTTTTAAGTCTTGGTCCTAAGTGTATCTAGTCTTTGGGCTGTAGAGATTTTGTCTTTGGCCCTGTCAATGGTGTGTGCATCCTAACCCCTATTGGTAAAGCGTTTTCCCATGTCCTGTATAAACTCCTGAAAATCTGATTCGTGACTGCAGTTTCGCCTTGAGCGCATCATCTCACCATAAGGAATTGCTTTAATTTGACTCATAGGGAGTGCGCTAGATGCATGGCGGAAACAGTTGCATGAGGTGGGTTTTTGGTACAGCCTGCTCTGTATTGCATTGTCCTGAATAAAAAAACTCTGTATCTAGAAAGACAATTCGCTCCGTTCTGCTGTGGTATGTAAATTTGGTGTCAGTGTCATGTGTTGAGAAAATCACAGAATTCTTCCAATTTCTGTGCTGATGAATTCCAAATGATGAGGCAGTCATCTTTGTAGCGTCCCCAGTATAGAATGGAATTAATCCATTGACTACCCTTGGGGCCCCAAATCCATTCCTCAACCAGCCACCACTTGACTAGGATTGCATATGCTGGAGAACATCTGGAGCCCAAGGCTACACCTTGTATGTGTCGGTACCAGACATTTTTAAAAAGAAGACATTACTATCTAAAATTAGTTCAATCATTGTGATCAACATGTTTGTATGCTCCCATAGTCTTGCCGATCTTGTGTGCAACATGTATCTCAATGTTTTCAGACCTATGTCATGCCTGATACTTGTATATGGAGCTACCACGTCCATGGTTACCAACACCATGCCATTTCCCCAGACAACGTCAGAGATTAAACTTAGTATGAGTTTAGTTTCTTTGATATAGGAAGGTAAATTGGTGACAAAAGTTTGTAAAAAGATATCTACATATTCTGATAACCTCTCTGTCAGTCCCCCAATACTCGATGCAATTGGTCTACCTGGTGTAAAAGGGAGGTCCTTGTGTATTTAAGGGAGGGTGTACAAGCAAGGATATCTTGGACGGTCAACTTGAAGGTACATATATTCCACGTCATTCAAGAGACATTGTTGGTGCCATGTCTTAAGATGTTAATTGATTGTGTTGGCTAGTTCTCACATAGGATTCTGAGTTAATTTGTCATAACCAACTGGATTATTGAGTTGTCCCAATATTTCCTGTTCATAATCACTTCAATTAATTATGACAATATTTCCACCCTTGTCTGCTTCTTTGATTGTAATGTCTGTATCCTATTTCAATGTCTCAAGGGCCCTTTGTTCACCCATGATTAAATTGTGTTTTCTCTTGCCCGAACGGGATCCATCTTTCACACCCAATCTGTCCAAATCACACATGACAAGCTTATGGAATGTGTCTATGTTATTCCCAGCGGATAAAGTAGGTGTCCAATTGGATTTATTTTTCAATCTGCTTGTAATATTGGTATCAGCATCTATTTCTAGGTCTTCTAAGATTTTTGTGATCGTGATGGGGTCACCCTTATATTCTGTAATAGAGAGTAGTGTCTTAGTATCTTGTATGTCTTGAATAGATAATATACTAGACACATTGTCCGATTGTGTTGTGGAAAGTCTTTTATTAGTATCAGGATTCATCTTGAAAAACTTTTTGACTTTCAGATATCTGATATATTTGTACATATCAATTTTGTGTCTACACAAGTCTCCTCCACTTGTAGGACAGAAACGCATGCCTCTTTTCAAAAGTGAAATCATGTCTTGGTTCAATGTAATTTGTGAGAGATTAATCACCGATAATGCCTCATTCAGGGTTACATCTAGGTTCTCCTGTCCCAGGATCTCGTTCTCATACCCTTTATCTCTTCCTGATTCGCCTCCTCTTTTTCCCCACCCCATTTCCTTATGTTCTCTGGTCTTCTCATTTGTTTTTGATTTCCCCTTTTGATTCTTTGTATCTCTTGTAAAAAAGAGGAATTCTCTCCATTACTCTGGCCTGATGTACCTTCCCCAACATCTGCCTCACTATCACTAGTAAGTATTGTACTCAGAGAAGTAGAGCTGGAGCTCACTGATACCCTGTCCTGTGTTTTCTCTTTATTATCTGGATTCACGAGGTGATCGAATTTTCTAGAGAAGGTAACGATCCTTCCATTGATGTAATCAATCTCATCCCGTTTAAGTTTTCTCACCTTACATTGTTTGATCTCTTCCTGGTGTTCAGAGATGATATTATTAAGAATTTCATAGTTCTTTTCTATAGCTTCAGGGAGGTTCAAACCACTAATCTCCATTTCTAGTGCTGCAATCTCCGCATGAAATCTGGTCACCTTTCTCTCCGAATTCTCTATCAATATACCCATCAAATTGCAGGAGTTGGATGTTAATTCCTTCTCCCATGCTAAGAATAAGTCCTTGTCTAGATCATCATATGTGGGGATGATTGTGATCTTAAATCCATAGGTGTCCTATTCAATTTTATATACTGTTTCAGTGTGGCACCATCCCACCATTTGGATGTTTCATTCCTCTTAAGTCTCTCTAACCTTATAAATGTATTCTTAATGCCGTCTCTACATAAGGGTTTTCTGCTTCTTACTGCTTTATTAACTGATATTCCTTTGCTCAAACTATTAAAAAGTTCCTCAGCAATCTTGTCCCATTCCAAATTTCGATCCAGTATTTCTAATATTTCTGTGTGTCCCGAAGCTGCCTACCCAACTGTCAGAAGAGCATTCAATGGGTGATTTTTATGATTTTAAGCCCATAAAAGCCACACATTGAATGATCCCCCCAGTGCCTGGATACCCTCACGGGTGATAATCTATGCTCTACAAATCCACTAACATAACTAACATAACATAACAAAACAATTTACAGGATTAGTAACTAATAAAATAATTAATTCTACATTAACAATCAATTGTTAAATATTACTTAATGAACTTCCCACCTTACTCCCCTACATACCCAACAACCCACTGCAACACTTTAAATTGCTGTTAATCATTAAATATTAGATATTCTTGACAGCAATATTTTTGCATCACAATATTTTTGTAGCACAATATTTTATTTCTGATATTTCTGTCTCTGGTATCTACAATTTGATATTTTGTCCAAACACCAATTTTAATATCAGGCTTAAATACATTTTTATAATTATTTTGAAAAAAGAAAATACAATTTAATATTGCAGCCCCTCTGCACTCATAAATGTTAATTAAGTTACAAACAGATTCCTCAAATTTTTCACTGTGCTTACTGGATGTAACCTCCAACCAAAAACACCTTCTATCAATCTGCTGATTGCTGTCCTCGTCAAGCGAACAGTTCCCAGCTGCACTGACAAATGATGCTATCAGCAAACATATTATCCAAAATGATCAAACTTAACTCCAAATATATGCAAATTCAAAAATGTGTTTAATGCTTTCAGGATTTTTCATGAAATTCTTCTTTTCATTTATTCCCCACACATTTCATGATCATGTCTCAATAAGACTGATTATTTTGATTGTTCCATTAGTGTTTAAATGCCCCAATGCATTCCAAACCTTCCTGGTTCTTCATCTGTGAGATATTATCAGTCATCTGCAACAAAAACCCAAACTACAACTAACGTGTTTAAGTCATTGTGTACAATAATCAGAAAAACACATTTTCACCAGATATAGGGCATGATTCACAAAGATAAACTTAGACATTTGGTTTAAACTTAGACCAAACGTCTACTTTTATAATCTCCACCCCGAGTGTGGACATCAAGATAGTACTCGTAAATGCCCTAGTTTGGACTAAGTTTAGACCAAACGTCTAAATTTACCTTTGTGAATCAGGCCCATATTGTTCCGCTTTGAAACCATTACGTCATGTATTAGTCAAAACCATGATTTTTCAAACAAATTGACTGCTTTGGGAATATATATATAAACACTTTGGTGTATAACGGAAAACTAAAAAGTTACGTTTTATTTCTGACTACGCTGGACCCAAAAACCCATTGATGGTACAACCATCTTACCGCATGTGATCCCATTGATTGTGTATGTGGCGGTTTGTGAAGTGTATTCTGGAGAGATACGTGGTTTTCAACCACCAACTGCCTCACCTTGTGTTCTTCCTTTCAGGTAATCATAGAGTTTTAGACCGCCATTATAGGGAGCATCTGATGATGTATCTACGTCACTGTAGCATATAATGTACTTGTATCTTGTATCTTGTATCACTGGTGCAAAAACAGAGCGGACATCTTAAAAAGATTTCATAATGGTTCTAACTCAATCCCTTAAAAAGGTAAACAATGTTCCAACCCTAAAACAGAAAAAAAAAATTAAAGTCTAGCTATACTGACAATACTTTTAGGTCAGCATCTCGGAAATTACTGACTTGATTCCCAGTTCTAATCTTCAAACCTAATTATCTCCATATGATGTGACCGAAATCTTCTTGCCATATGATAGGGTCTTAATTTCTGTACAAACAGTGTATTACAAACAAATGAAATCAATAAAGTATGCAAATAAAATATGAAAATGACATATGAAAATAAAATATATAAAGGATAATCAAAATGCGAAACCAAAATATTGAGCAATTTTTAAATGGTAATTCAATGTAAGAACTTAATGTGCATTTACTAACTCCAAACTATAAAAAAAAGTTATTTTTATTCAATCATTCATTCCTTTTGATTGCATGGTATCCAGACGCCTTATCCAATTAATCTCCCACTGGAGTAATTTCTTTGTCAAATAAAAGTTTTCTTTGTGTTCAACAACTTCCAAAATCTGAAATTGAAATTGTGTCACATTATGTTTACATTTTTTTAAATGCACAGCCACGCTGGACTTGTCATTACAAGTTCTGATGTTACTCTTATGTTCTGAGATTCTTGTTTTTATTTTCCGTTCTGTATTACCTACATACAGTAATCCACATGGACATTTAAGTGAATAAAAACTGTTTTTGCTGTCACAAGTTGCATTGTGTTTGTGGGACATTCTGTGTCATTTATGTAGATGTACTCTAGCCTTACCCTGTATCATGTTATTACAATGTACACAGTTCAAACATTCTAGATCCTTATTTTCTTTCTTTTGTTAATTAACCAGTAACTCTTTGATACTGCATGATCTTTGAAATGCAAACAGTGGAGGATTCTTATAAAGTTCCCCAAATTCTCTTTCCTTTTGCAATATATCCGATCTTCTCTTGGTGATTCTGATAGTTTTAGAACTACTAGTAGAAACGTTTGACACAAAAGGGAAGCTTGGCTCATTTTTGCCATTTGAGTTTGTGAACAATTGTACTCTGTTCTTCAAAGTGACCCTCTCAACAGATTTCTTTATTATACTCTCTGGATAACCTCTTGTAAAAACCTGTGTTTATATTCATGTTCTATTGTGATGTATTCAGCTGGATCTGAAGCGATATGTTTTAGTCTGGTAAACTAAGACAATAGTGGATTTTTTTTTTAGGGAGTCAGAATGAAAACAACAACAATAAAAATCCCTGTCAGGGTGAGCAACAAAAATTACTTAATTGACCAGTGCTTAACCCTCTGGTAGCATGGCACAAAAGCAGTCAGGCTTAACTTAGAGGCACTGTGTTAAGTATTTACACAGCACACAAACAGTAGTAAAGTGAAAGCACAAGACAACACAAAACAAATCACAAACAATTTAGAGAAATAGAGCAAAGTTTAATAAATAAAATGAAATCAGACCAACAAAAATTAGTAGAACGGGAGACATGCAATTTTAAAGTTTTAAGTAGATATAGCACATAAAAGTACAAAGCGCACTCAAGGTCATCTGATTGTGCTAGACCTGGGTAAAGTCACAAGTTCAGGCTGACTGCGATGGAGTGCGCCCGGATAGAAGGGTCATGTTATTCCCCCTGAAAATTTTACCTTCTCAAAGTGCAGCATGAAGAGTTCTGTTCTCTGTAAAGGAGGCTTGAGGAGCAATGAGAGCATCACAGATGGTCATCAATGTGGTGTGAAGACCAGGCCCGGTGTCGTGGATGGTCAGGCCTGTAGCATCAAAATCCAGTCTGATGGTTGTTGCTGAAATTTCACATTGCTGGTCACTGAGGTATGTTGCTGCTATTGCACTGAGTGCAAATCTCTAGCTACTTGTCATCACTGATGGTCGCTGTAACACGAAGAGTCGGATACACCAGAGTTTTGCATTGGTTGTTATCATGAGCAACAGAGTCTCAGTGCAAACAAGTCTATTCGCAGTCCCAAAGAGCCCAAAACCTCAGCATTTCACCTTTCTTTGCAGTAAAGTCAACCCTGATGTCAGCGAATAGTCCAGAACTGGGGAGGCATCTTTTGGGGATCAGGTACTTCCTCTAGCAGATGTCAGCAGGGCTCAGGCAAGTCCAGTTGCAAGGTAGGCAGGTCCAGTTGCAGCAGGTCAGCTGGGCAGTCACAGATAGGCCTCTTGAGGTTGTTGTGTTTATACAGCTCAGAACAGGAGGTTGGCCAACTGGCCCTTGAAGTCACCCGGGTTCTCCTGGGATGAAGGGAGCAGGTCCAGTCTTCCTTCTTAAGGAGCAAGGCAGGCCTCAAGCAGCAGGGCAGTCTTCTTCTGCAGCACACATAGAAAGAGGAATGTGCCTCCCAGGATTTCTTTTGTGCAAAAAGGTCCCCATTCATACACCAAAACAATCCTGCATGCAACACTGGCACCCTTGCACCAAAGTATAAGTGTGCCTGTGTTTGCGCTAGGCTGCTAAAAGGGCGCCAGTGCAAGGGAAAGGTCAGGAATGCGCAATATTGCCTTAAATATGGTGGATTCCTGCCCTTTGATTGTCATGCAGTGCAACACAGCAAGGTAACTTCAAATGGTTGAGTGGAGTGTCGTTGAGTGGAGTATTGTTAAGTGGAATGCTATAGAGTACAGTGGGTGACATTGTTGTATAGTGTAGTGTCATATAGTGGAATAGAGTAGAGTGGAGTGGCGCAGAGTGGTGTAGAGTCAAGTGGCGTAGAGTGGAATAGCATAGAGTGGAGTAGCGTACAGTGGAGTGGTGTCTGGTGGACTGTTGTGCAGTGGTGTAGAGCAGAGCGGCACACAGTGGAATAGTGTAGAGTGGAATGGCATAGAGCGGAGTGGTATACAGTGAAGTGGCAGAGAGTGGAATTCTGTTCAGTGGAGTGGGGTAGAGTTAAGTGGCATAGAGTGGAATAGTGTAGATTGGAGTGGCAAGGGGTGGAGTTGCGTAGAGTGGAGTGGCGTACAGTAGAGTGGTGCAAAGTGAAGTGTCACTGAGTAGAATAGCGTGGAGTAGAGTAGCATAGAGTGGAGTGGTGTAGAGTGGAGTGTAGTCGAGTGGAGTGGCATAGAGTGGAGGGGCGCAGAATGGAGTGGCATAAAGTGGAGTGGCATAAAGGAGAGTAGCATAACAGGAAATAGTGTAGAGTGGAATGGTGTAACGTCGGGTGGTGTAGAGGGGAGTGGCATAGAGTCGAGTGGTGTAAAGTTGAGTGATGTACCGCAGTTTGGCATTGAGTAAAATAGCATAAAGTGGAGTGGCGAAGAGTGGAGTGGCATGGAGTGGAATAGAGTACAGGGGAGTGGTGTAGAGTGGCATACAGTCAAGTGGTGTAGAGTGGAATAACGTAAAATGAAGTGGTGTGGAGTGGAATATCATAGAGTGGAGGGGTGTAGAGTGGGATAAAGTCAAGTGGCATGGAGTGAAATAGCATAGAGTGGAGTGGTGTAAAGTGGAGTGGCGTACAATGGAGTGGCGTACAATTGAGTGGTGTACAGTAGGCTGGCATGTAGTGTAGTGGAGTGTAGTAGAGTTGTCTGGTGTAGAGTGGAGCGGCGTACAGTGGAGTAGTGTAGACTGGAATAGCATAGAGTGTAGTGGCGTTTAGTACAGTGGCGCAGAGTGGAGTGGCGTAAAGTGGAATAGTTTAGAGTTGAGTGGTGTACAGTGGAATAGCGTAGAGTGGAGTGGTGTAGCATGGAGTGGTGTATGGTGGAGTGGCATACAGTAGGGCTGCAAGAGTGGAATAGCATAGAGTGGAGTGGCGTAAAGTTGAGTTCAGATGTGTATAGGCAGAGTGGCATAGAGTGGAGTGGCATAGAGTAGAGTGGTGTACAGTGGAATACCATAGAGAGGACTGGCATAGAGTGGAGTGGCATAGAGTTATGTGGCATACACTACAGTGGTGTAAAATGGAGTAGCGTACAGTGGTATAGCGTAGAGTTGAGTGGTCTACAGTGGCATAGCATTGAGTGGAGTGGCACAGAGTGGAGTGGCATACAGTGGTGTGGCGTACAGTAGAGTAGCATAAAATGAAGTGGCATAGAGTGAAATAGCATAGAATGGAGTGGTTTAGAGGGGTGTACAGTGGAATATAACTAGTATATCACTAGTGGAGTGGCATAGAGTGGAATATAATAGAGTGGAGTGGCACAGAGCGGAGTGGCATAGAGTAGCATGGCATGGCGTACAGTACACTGGCGTAAAATGGAGTGATGCAGAGTGGAGTGATGCAGAGTGGAGTGGCGTAGAGTGGAATACCCCAGAGACGTACAGTGGAATACAATCGAGTGACATAGAGTGGAATAGCATAGAGTGGAGTGGCATAGAGTGGCGTGGCATAAAGTGGAGTGGCGTACAGTAGAATAGCATAGAGTAGATTGTCGTAGAGTGGAGTGGCATAGAGTGGAGTGGTGTAGAGTGGAATGGTATAGAGTGGAGTGGCATAGAGTTGAGTGGCATACAGTGGAGTAGCGTACAGTAGAGTGGCGTAGAGTGGAGTTGCGTATAGAGAAACAGTGGAGTGGCGTAGAGCTGACTGGTGTAGAGTGGAGTGGCATAAAGTGATGTGGCATACAGTGGAGAGGCATAGAGTGGAACAGCATAGAGTGCAGTGGCATAGAGTGGAGTGGAGTAGAGTGGAGTGGAGTGGTGTACATTGCAGTGGCGTATATTCGAGTGGTGTACAGTGGAATAGTGTAGAGTTAAGTGGTGTACAATGGAACAGCATAAAGTGGAGTGGCATACAGTGGAGTGGCGTACAGTGGAGTGGCTACAGTAGAGTTGGATAGAGTGGAGTGAAATAGAGTGGAATAGCATAGAGTGGCGGGGTGTAGAGTTGAGTGGTGTAAATTTACCTTTGTGAATCAGGCCCATGAGCTACAAAAACCTAGTGATATAGGGGGATGCGGTATACAGAAGTAATTTCATAGTATACCGCTGTTCATGCCAATAACAACACAATATGTGATTGGCTAATGACTGCCCTTACAAAAGTAAAGGGCAGCCATATTGCTTAGATCACACTTTGTGTGCTTGCTTTTAAGTGTAAATATAGTGTCCTACTGTTTCATAAGTGCATAGTGCAAGTTTATATAAGTGTGCAAAGGTAAGTGAAAGTGATTTTATGCTTTATATATTTAAAAAAAGATTTGCAGACTACTGCAGTACTACCATATTGTTTTTACTGCACCTAGTCTGCATACTGGGTTTCAATGGTATATATAGAGCAATACAGTGTTTTTAAATATATTTGTTTACATTTTTTTAAGTACACTGTACCACACTATATGTTCCCTTAGAACCCAGAATGCAGAGTAAGTGTGGTTGAAACAATATTTCGCCCTTCCAAAATTAAAAGTGCAAAAAATAGTTAAGACCATGCTTAGTGTGTGTTCTGGCTTTTAAGGAGAAATATAGTGTAGTACATTGTTAAATATTTTACCTTTTTTTAAGTACACTGTCCTACACTATATTTCCCCTTTAAACCCAGAACACAGACTAAGGGGAAAATTAAAACAAAAAGATGTAAAAAATGTAAAAGTCCATGGTACTACAGTATACTCCCTTTTGGTATAATGTAGTATTGTTTTTTATAATTTTTTACATGTTTAATATATTTTAAATATTTGTAACTAGCGCTAATTTCTTGGTAGTACAGTGGTACTCTGTAAACCTTTTTTGTTTAAAAATTCAATATGTAAAACATTGAGAAAACACAATAGTATACTATATTTGTAAAATATATTAGTTTAGTACAGTGTATTTTTAATTTTTTACATATTTATTTATTTTTCTATTTTTTTTTAAGGACCGTGGTACTTGCTAGGTTGTACCGCGGTACTGGAAATTTTTTTTAAATATAGAGAAAAATATAAATCATTTTCCCTACCTTTTACCACTATAATAAAGTAGTAACAAGTAGAGAAAAATTATAAAGCCTACTACTTACCTATATCTATGACTCTTACCCAGAACACTGCCTAAGTGTGGTAAAAACAACACAGCTGCCTTTTTCTTTTGTTAAGACAGCCATTAGCCAATCATATACTGCCTTGTCATTGGCATGTAAATCAGTATACTGTGAAATTACTGTGGTATACCATGGCCCAATATATCACTACGTTTTTATGCCTTATAACTGACCAGATACTGTGCCAAATGACTTAAGTTAACAAAAAGGATCATCTACTAACCATAATCTTTTTACACAGTCTATGGAAAATGCATTGGTGGAAAAACATGTTTTGCGACCGCCCTTTTTTCTTTGCTCCCTTAACGAATCACCACAAACTTTGCATCATTCAGCAATGTAGGAAAACAAATAGGTCTGCAAATTTTTGTGGAGATTCGTCAAATGAGGGTAAAGTCATTACCTATCAAAAATACCAGGAATTCCTATCTCTGGGAATACCAACTACAATTACAGATAGGCTACTGCTTGTCTGTAATATATATTGCCACTGAGTACTAATAGTTAGGACCACACTTCCATATGAAATTGATTTTTTGGTTTGCTAATAACTTTGGCGCTATTTGATGGAAAAAAAGTCTCATACAGCTCAGCTCCTGCCTGGAAAGTTTCGAGGTGGTCCATCAAGCAGGAGCCGAGAAAAAGGGGGTCTCAAACTGCACTTTACCCATGCAAATTTCCATAGCAGAATTAGACACAGCTACAACCCAAACGACTGAACAGAATTACACCAAATTTGTCAGAACGCTAAATCTTGATCCAGAAAGTGTGCTGTTTGTGATTTGGTTTAAATCATTTCAGTAGTTTTTGAGAACTTAAGGCTCAAAATATATGTATGGATCACACCGCTTTAATCCTCTAAGATGAAAGATCCAAAGATGAGATCTGATTTGCTGACAACACATCAACAAAGATTTTTGGACTGCAGGACACAGTCTCCTGTCCCCTAGGCCTGGTGGAGGGCCTTCCTCGGGGCCAAAAATGTGTTTTTTTTCAACAGAATCATGGAATTTTATGCTTCCCAGGGCGGACCAGGGCTTGGTGCAAACATAGTTTTTTGGACACATGCATGTAGCCCTCTCCCTTAGCCATTTGTAGACTCCAGAGACCCCATTCCCCAGGTTCTAAGCTATTTTTAATTGGGGTGAGAGTGTGGGGCCTTCCTATTGCCCAGGGAACCCATCCTCTGGGAAATGCTGTTCCCTACTCAGGTGAGAGGGGGCAGGGAATAGAAATTTAGCTCCCTGGCCGCACTCTCCCCTGCAGGTAACACAATTTTGCTCCAGCGTTTAAAAAAGCTGCTTCTGCCCAGGTGGGAGCAAAAGTACCAACCAGCTCCCCCTGCACCTAGTATGGGTGCTGGCTGGGGATCTCACATGGGTTGGGGGGCCCTGGTGCTCCACCTGCATCCTCCAACATTAAAAAAAGTGGCATGCTCAAGGTGGACACCAGGACACCGACGGTTAAAAGCAAAAGGCTGGATCATGCCAAGGTACTGCCTGGGGAGCTAGCAGGGGCAGTGGGGACCTTAGGGCTCCTCCCACAGCTCCCAACATTAAGAAAAATATGCATGCCCCGAGTGAGCACCAGGGCACTCAGATTAAAAGAAAGGTGGTCTCCCATCAGGCCCAGCACCCAAACAAATGCTGCGCAAGCCCAACCCCCATGCCACAACTCACTGCAGTGCGTGGCTGGGGATTGGGTGTCCACAGGGATGGCTGCAGGGTTTGGCCATTGGCCAGGCCCTGAGCCCAACCATATGTCATGAATGATGGTTGAAATCTTACTTTATGTTAAAAAATATAGAAACTCACTGAAAGACGTTATGGTTAGGAATTGCAGTAATATGTTACTTTACATTAAAAAAGACCTTGTTAATTCACTAAAAAACACAAAGGTTAAAGGTATGTTACACATAGGTGAAATTATCAATGACAACATTCCAATTGAAACTTACAAAAGCACTGAAATTGACCAGTTATAGTTATCTCAAGTAACTATGACCTGTACCATAAAGTAACTATAATTTGCATCCTCTCCATGCACTGCTTATACTCTCACATATTACATCACTCATTATATGTTTGGTGACTAAGTTGATAACATCACTAATGGCATCTGAAATGACATCATTGATAACAACATTGTGAATAGTTTTCACAATCGATATGTCAGTCCTATTGCTTTTATTGTAACTTTGTATTAATAACAATGAAGCCTATACCCTTGTCACCATATGCAACTCAAACCTACCGTGTTGGTTCATAAGCCTTCCCACAAGGCAACCATCAGGTATACAGTAATAAAATTACAAATATGTACAAAATACAGTTGCCAAAACAATAGAAAATCTCTACTGATAGAACCTAATAAGGGTTACCATAGTGCAAATCATCTAGTGGCATGGATTGTTCAGGTGGGTCACCAGCATCAAAACCCTTGCCTAGTACACTAATTTGCAAGATTCCATGCAAAAAATGCCTGCCTACAGCCTTTGGTACTGTGTAATAACAATCCATCCTTAAAAGCTGTTTGGCTTTAACACATATTTTTCACAATCAGTAAGGCCTATGCTTTATCATAATGTTTCATTATAAACAGATCACACCTGAGGCATCTGACATAACTTTTTTGCAGTGAACCGATAAGGCCACTAGCCTTTACCAATAGCTCAACACTATACATCAACGGCCTACAGAATACAACCCAGGTCTACAGAAGTGTGCAGAAGCTGGAACCATCAGTCATAAGTTTACAAAACAAAAAATATGTACAAAACTATAGTTGGGAAAACAACATACGGCCCCTCTTAATAGGGCCTAATACGAATCATCACATTAAACATCTACTCCCAGGATTTGTCTGAGTGGATGCCCAACACCAAGACCCTTGCCTACTAAGGTAATCTGTGAGATTACATGTAACCCAATACTGTTCTATGGCCTGTAACATAATGGGACAACAATTAAATGTTAGAGGCCTAATGGCTTTACCGTATGCTTTTCATAATAAATAAGCCAGGTCTCCTACCTTTGTAGTACCAATTCATAATAAACATGCCAGGCCTATAGCATCAAGCATAACATTTCCCTGCACACTAATCAAGCCTAAGCCTGTTATAAGTGGTTTGTCACTATAACCAACTCACTCTACTGTACTGAGCATAAGCATTTCCACAAGGCAACCATCAGGCATACTGTCATAAAATTGCAAATGTGTACAAAATTACAGCTGCCAAAGCAAAATAAAATCTCCCCTAACAGGGTTTAACAAGGATTCTCACAATGTAAATCTTTTATACTCATGGTTTGTCAGAAGTGTGACCAACACCAAAACCCTGGCCGACTAATCAAATCTATGATATTGCATATAGCAAAAAACAAATCTGTAAGCTTCAATTCAGAGTAATAGCAAGTCACCCTTAGATTCCTATTGACTTTAACATATCCTTTTCATAATCAATATGTCAGGCCTACTGCCTTCACTATAACATTTTTATTATAAATAATTAGGCAGACAGCCTTTATTATTGGCTTCCCACCATAACCGATTTAAGCCCATTGTACAGAGCGTAAGCTTTCCACAAAGAAACCATCTGGCATACAGGCGTAAAAGTACAAATGTATACAAAATTTCAGTTGGCACAGTAAAACACTGTCACTTCTAAGGGGAAATAATGAGGATTAAGAGCCAATCCATCCTTAAAAGCCTATTTGCTTTAAAACATGATTTTCACAATAACTAGGTCAGACCTACTGGCTTTGTCATAACGTTCCATAATAAACAGATCAATCATATGAAACCTGGCATGCTTTTTTCAATGACATGATGAAGCCTATACACTTTAACATTGGCTTTGCACTTTACTCAACGCCGAACTATTCAAGTGCACTTAAACAGGCAACGATCATACATACACTTATAAAGTCAGAGTGGGTGACAAACATCAAAACCCTTGACAACTTCAGTAATAATGTTTGAGATTCCATGCAACAAACTACCTATCTGTATGCTTTAATCTAGGGAAGTAACAATCTACACCTAAATGCCTAACAACTTTAACATGTGCTTTTCACAATAAATATGTCAGGCCTAGTGCCTTTATCATAACATTTAATAATAAACAGATCAGGCCTATAGCCCTGATCACTGGCTTGACATCAAAGCCAATTTGGCCCTAGTGCACAAATATAAGCATTGCCACCAGCCAAAAAGTGCAATAAATGCAGGGGTATATTAGCAAGACCCACGTTAAAATTATCGCCATTTTAGCGGCAGGAAACTGCCGCTAAAACGGCGATAATGGGCTTGCTAATATGCGTTATAGAATTCCAATAGAAGCCCAGGTTAGATGTGCAGGACATCTAACCTGGGCTTCTATTGAATTCCATAACGCATATTAGCAAGCCATTATCGCCGTTTTAGCGGCAGTTTCCTGCCGCTAAAACGGCGATAATTTTAACGTGGGTCTTGGTAATATGCCCCAAAGTCTTTTTGGGGATTTAAACCAGATATCCTGACTGGGGGTGAATGTTTGATTCGTTCTGCATTCTGTCCATCATCTGTGTGTCATTTGCTTTTCTCACCCTAAGTGCGCCGGGAATGCCCAGACGTGGGTCCTGGGCTCAGTGTGCCACTGGATTCAAGCTAGCCTGGCTGATGAGGGGTGATACCCTGAAACCAGTCCCAGGATGCTTGTTTCTGGTCCAAGGAGGACCTCGCTTGGCAGTTCGGGCTGAACTATTCCCATGAGGAGCAGGGTCAAGGCTGCTTTGCATATGGCTGGGTCTAAACTGGGGTGGCATGGTGAGCAAAAGAACAATGGATTTTACCCAGATCTTTTGACTGGGGGTGAATGTTTGATTTGTTCTGCATTCTGTCCATCATCTGTGTGTCTTTTGCTTTCTTGCCGTAAGTGCGCTGGGTATGCCCAGACGTGGGTGCTGGGCTCACTGTGCCACTTGATTCAAGCTAACCTGGCTGATGAGGGTTGAGACCCCAAAACTGGTCCAGGATCCTTGTTTCTGGTTCAGGGAGGACCTGGCTTGGCAGTTCGGGCTGGACTGTTCCCATGAGGATCAGGGTCAAGACTGATTTGCATATGGCTGGGTCTAAACTGGGGTGGCATGTTGAGCAAAAGAACAATGGATTTAACCCAGATCTCTTGACTGGGGGTAAATGCTTGATTTGTTACACATTCTGTCGATCATCTGTGTGTCTTTTGCTTTTTAGTGGAAGCACGCAAGTTTGGTCCAATAAACTCCTGTACTCAGGGAGATCAACATGTGGGTGGATCCTAAGCTCCTCTCTCAGTAGGACTCTGAAAGCTCTTTATGGTTGATCACAGATTGTTGATGACAGCTGCATTATCAAGCCAGACCTAAAAATCCATGTTGGATGATGACTGCCCTCTACCCATCTGTGCTGCTGCCAAACTAAAACACCATAAATTATCAAATTATCTAAGAGGTTTTAATAGCATTGTAATGTCATCTGTGTGCTCCTGTATTCAAGCTTAGGTCGCTGTATAAATAAACAAAATGATCACAGCTGGTGTTCAGGAGGCACTTTTTTTGTGGAAGTATGCAACTTCTGCCCAATCAAAACATGTATTTGTTGCTCCCAACGTGTGGGCAGAGTCAAAGCCCCTCTCCTGGTGGTTCTCACATAATTGTCTGAAGACAGCTGCGCTGTCAAGCCAGACCATAAAAAAGGAAACTCTTCACAACTGAACCGGACTGCAGATTAACAGCACAAGAACTAGCTCTCTTTCATTCAGATTGAGGAAGCGCCCTGATCAATGTCCTCCTCCAGAATAGCACATGTGATGAGTGTCCTTCATCAGAATGTTTCCCTCATGTGTACCACAAGAAATTTGATATCATGTCAACACTGAACTAATTTCACCGGCTCCCCCCTAGGCCCACAGCTTCAGGACCAGTTTAATCGCATACAAAATGTGTCAGAAACAAACTGGGTGCATCCCTGGCCAAGAAACTAGACATCTGAGATGGACAAGACTTTGCCAGACTGTAAAGGAGTACCTGCAAGAAAGAAAAGAACAGTATACGTCTTAAGAAACATCCCCTCGGAAATTAGAATGGCTTCTACTCTGTTGAAATTCACAAATAACCTGAAGACTAACATTTACTCAGAATACCTCGCCTCTTATGTTAGGTACCCTCTCTTTATGCCTCCTTGTTAATGTTCACAAGCATACGTGGGGCTATCACCTCAGTGTTCTGCGTCCCAACTAGGTTTGTGTTATACAATTACTCTTACATACATGCCTACAAAAAGAAGTTAATAGCTATTATTATTGTTATAATTATTATTATTATTTTTATTGTGGCCCTTGAATAGACTGGATCTAATTCTGCTTCTATAAGTCGGACTTGATATTCCTGAACATTAAGGGTCTGTGCTGCTTGACTCTTTTTTTGCAGAGCATAGAAGGTGTAGTTTTTTTGCCTTTGTTCCTGAGCATGGATATCTGGGTACGTTGGCATTAATTAAGATAGAGTAGAGTAGAGGTGGTGTGATTTCCTTCTTACTGTTTTGAATGTTTTTCACTGTTCGTGCTTAAAGTGATATTTGATGCATTTCTATGGGCTGTATTTAAGGCTGGAACATTGTCATGCTTCTGGAGAACAGCCATTGTTAAAGCTATGCATCTAGCCCCGTAGATGGGTCTCCCTGTGAGGTTGCTGATGTTGTTCAATTGCTTTTAAAGGGCTTTTTCGGTGTATACGTTGAAGGTCACCACCTCTTCTGCCTAGGCTACACGTGAACCAGTAATATGGCACCGTAATATCGCAACCAGTATCATTGAAACAATATGGTACTGCCACACGTCCAGTTGTTCAGTTGGACAGCTGGCATGGGGAATAACATGCCAGCGTCTGTTTCTGCGCTGATTCCTGCACTATATTCTCCATTTGTTGCAGTTTTTCACGTACACGTTTTGCCTGCTTTGAGCAGTTGAAATATTTGGATGAAAACTTTAAACCTGTGGCTATGCCACAGTGTTTTGCATCTCTTGGAATCCCAATCTAGCTAGCCTCATTGGCATTACCAGGGATTTAGACTCTAGATATTGCGTACGACCTTTTCTAATTTATCTCAGTTTCCCTTTTCTTTCCCTAGCTGTCAAGTTAATGTTTTCTGCATTGACTACTGGTTGGTCACTTACAAAAATCTAATTCACAGAGAACCTAATGTTGATATTTTGTATGGTAACTTTATGTTATAAGGCATTTAAGTGCATTTGAGAGCAGAATTTCAATGTTAGGGAAAAGAAAATGCAGAAGCGTATCAAGGATGTCATAAGCTCTGGTGCAAGCAAGGAAAAAGGCACTTTGACTGCTATTGCGGTAGTAAAATACAGCAAGTACCAGGGGTGAACGGGCCCAGTGCCACTGCACCTGTTGCACCAATGGTAGCTAAGACCCTGAGTAAATATACACGCAGCAGGTAATTGTAAACTTAAAACCATGACTAGATGTTCACGGTTGATGTTTTTTCTCTTCATGTAGGCAAATACATGTAAAGAGAAGCAGGCAAAAACGTGCATTATTAGACATGATCAAAGCTGAATACTCCAGTACTCAGCTTAACATACAGCACTCTCAATCACCTCAGCTAATTTGTATTAGCAGGAAGCACCCAGGCCAGTGTTTACCTTGATAGAACTATTTACTGAATTAGGCTAAGTTGTCAAAATGAAAATAACATTGGCTCATCAATATTAATAGTAACTCATCAGAATTCGCCCAAAATGTTTTAATAAATGCCATATCAGGCCATTGTAATGATAAACAAAACAGCTTGGGAAATCGAGAAAATATTTGCTTTCAATACAGAAAAATGAAGGTATTGAACTGAATTATGCAGCACTGGATGTCGAGAACAGCCAGGCTCAGTGAATGATTCTAGGGGCAAGTGATCATACAGAACATTTTAGCTCCTTACTGCAGAATATTTTGAGCTCGCAGAGCTTATGCCGATTACTTTCAAAACTTTACTTCTGATATCTGCCTTTTTTCCATCAACTCTATGTCCTAGCCAGAGCTGGCCTTTGCTAAGATAGCGCCCTGGGCGTGAGTGGAGAGAAATTTGGCACCCTTGCTGATGGCAGTACAATAAATATGGCAGCAGGGGGTCAATACCTGGATGAGCAGGGACTGTCCCCTGACAACAAAACATCCTCGGACCTCCCCCAGCTCCCCTAAATCAATGATAGCTTAGCTGTCTCACGCAGATGATGGTTTTGTTGATGTGTGCCGGCAGGGGTCAGAGAGTGAAGGGAGGGCAAGGAAGGGGGCTAATGGGGTGTTCAAAACATGCCTGCCATATGATAATGAAGGACTAAAACCATTTTAAATTGGCAAATCATATAGAAACGAACAGGCATGAACAAGGCTGGAGCAAGATGAGAAGGGCGCTGCTATTGGCATAACCTTAATGCACACAGCTCCATGCGCCCCTCAGAAAATTGGCGCCCTGGTTCCAGCTCACCCATGCTAAAGGTCGGTCCTTGCTCTAGCTTTCTCCATCCAAACTTATAACTGCAGTAGTTTTCAAGGGATCCCCAAACCTTCCCTTTCTTCCTCTTCGCTGTTAGTTGTTCAGAAGAATAGTCTGCATTCCAACCTAGTCAGAACAATTAGAACATAAAACCACTGGGCGAATACCGTTTCCCACCATGGCCATCTTCAAAGAATTTGGGGGGTGATAATTCCACAGCACCTGGTTAGCAATGAGGGGGTCCCATAAACTGTAGGGCTGGAGCATTATGCTGGATTCTGGGCTGAATACTGGGAAACCCCTGAGCAATGAGGAATTACCAAGGAAATTCTGAGGCCTATTCCCAAGTAATTCTTCATTATTTCCACGTCCTATTGTCCTTGTCCCCCTTCATTACTTTTAAGGTGGAGTCCACTCTCAAGAGACAGAAAAAAGAGAAAACAAGGGAAGGAAATTATCAAATGTGTATATCTCCCTCCTAGGAAATAGCCTATTAGGATATACCTTACCAAGCATTCATCCAGTTCTTTTTTTCTGTATCACTGAGACCAAATTGGGGAGTTCGGCTCCAGCTGGGCTGGGGCCAAAATTGCTTCAGATTTCTCGCTCTTGCTTGCAGGGACAGCAGAAAGTTCTTACTTTTTTGCTGCCGGCATCCCTTTAGGAATTGAGCTCTGTAGGAGTTAGATGTACAGATCCACGGTGAGTCCGACTGTGCCACAGTGTCTACAGTGTTATGGCATGTTCCGGGATTTCACGCATGCATGATGAAGTGGAAGATTCACACATGCGTGTGACTGGACTTATTCTCCAGTAGCGTTGTGTGTAGGGTATATAGTGCAGGATAGAGAGCATCTGCATAGCGGGTAGTTGTTTCTGGTGAACCACTCTCTATATTTTCTATGATTGTGCAGTACTAGAGAGTTCTGGGAACTAATATCACTGATACGATGGGCAAGCATTCACGGAAAATGAGAAGGAATGAAGAGAAGGTGAGTCAGATTAATGATGAACAGAATGGCAAATATATTGGGAAGAATTTGCTGCCAGAGCTATTGTCACAGTTAAACTAAATATGGGATTTCAGCAGGAAGAGGTTCTGGAAACTTCCTCAAGTAATTTGCTGAAACAATTTTAAAAATCCTCTCAATTGAATTTTCCAATGCATCCTTATATTGCTTAAAAAGGAATGGAGAAATCCTGACACGATCATTCTTCCTTGTTTTATGGCAAAGGTATATCCTCTGCCTGATATGAAGGAGTCACTCCCTGATAACATTTCTATTGACTCTTTTGTGGCAAGCATTGCTGTTAGAACGTCTCTTACAGAGGATTCTGTCATTAAGGATCAATTGCTTAAGGCTGTGGAGGATGCAGCAAAGTGTTCTTCTCTGTTGGAAGGTATAGAGAGGCAAATGTAATATATTTCAGACATCTCTTTTGACATTGTCAGGGCTTCAGCCTTATCTGTTGGAGCGTCTATCGCTGCAAGGAATAACTTGAATCTGAAAGATAGGAAGACTGATTCAGTTCAGGGGCTTCTGCTTTGAGGATCACGTTTGAAGCTACTCACTTCTTTGTAGCTGAACTTCAGGAGAGGATTTATAAGATCTTTAAGGAGAAAAAGAACTAATCTTCTTTTAAACAGAGTTCTTTTCCACAGAGTTCAAAGAAGTCTCCTTTTCGTCAACCCTCTCATGGACAGATTCAGAATAGCAGGGAATGCTCAGACCTAAGAATGTGGCTTATTAAGAAGTTCATGTCTTCTAACAAGCAAAGGATCTGACTATCACAGAGATGGCCGAGGGTTTGCAGTAGGAGGCCGAATTTGTCAGTTCTTGGAGGCTTGGCTAATCTCCACTTTAGACTAGTGGGTTCTCCAGATTGTCAAAACTGGCAAGAAAATAGAGTTTGCAGCACTTTCTCAGGACTCTGGAGTTAGACCTATCCCTTGGCCACCCAACAAAGACAAGAGACTAACCATTCAGCAGTCTCTTGTAAAAAGAGGCAATTTAGCTGGTTCCTCTGTTGGAAAAGGGTCAATGATTTTACTCCATCTTTTTCCTGGTCCATAAGTCAACAGGGGGATTTTAGATGGTGTTGGATATCAAGAGTCTCAACAAGTTTGTTAAGAGCCTCCCCTTGAAGATGGAGATATCGCAAAAGATTAAACCTTAGCCCTGAGCCCACACTTTCCTTGAAAAGTACCATAGATTAGGTTATTATAATATAATACAAATACAATCAATATTTGTTGTTGTGTTTCTTTATTTTCTTTCTTCATTAAATCTTTAGCCTTTAGCCAACACGTGTTTTGTCATGTCAGTAATAACCCATGACTTCTTCAGGGCTAAAAGCACAATAAACAACACCATCCTGATTGCAGTGTGCCTATGTAAACCAGCACACTGTACCTGTGACATAGTGCTGTGGTCTGTTAACATTATTAAAAGTGAACATGAGGAAACCCATGCTCCAAATCTCTATACAATTTCATCTACTCCAATTTAATGTTGGTGTGTCCATATACACCTAGTTCATATTCACTAATATCAAAAAAAATTATTGTTCATTTTATATTCATGTGATAGGATGTGCCAATAATTTATAATCCCCATATGGGAGTCAGAAATGTGAGTATATTGTGAAGACCCTTAAATTCCACAGCGTGAAAGGTCAGGTAGTCCACCTGCCTTTTTTACTTCATTAATGAAAAGTACGATTGACCTGTGATATATATAATTTATAAAATTATCAACATTTGCCAATAGAGGGGCAGTTTTTCACTCCAAATGACATACTGATCATTGTTCCCAAGTGCCTACCTTACTGCCAGTTCTACTTCCGTCCCGGTAGTAACTTAGTTCAGTTTCCTGTTCCTTGTATATTCAAATTATATCTGTAAATAATTAGATTCAATTCAAGTCTCCGGTTGTATCTATCACTGTTTACACAACATAGGATCGAAATCCTGTCTTACCCGTTTTCGTCGTGCAGTTCAATTGTCCGTAAATCTCAAATAGCGTTTTCTATCTATATCGCTTTGTAATCCCCGTGGTTCATAAGGTGATATCTATGGTTAACAAAATATCTCAATTAGACTCCCATTCCGTGCTATACCCACATATTACCTCTCCTTCCTTCGCATTAGATTTGAGGTAGTTACCTGCAGGCGAATACGCTTGCATGATTCCAAGTTCCCCGCGTTCCATCCGTCATTCTGTATTCGGAGCGGAAGTGAAACCTCTGATCTTTACTTATCTTTTTCTCCCTTCTCGCTTTCAGGACTGGAGCGTTAACCCTCTATGTCCACATTTTTTTACTTTCATCAAACTCAGTGGTGCTTTATTAGTCCAGCTTGTGCTTACTCGTATTCCAGAGATCGTGGCGAAGTGTATCTATCCAACAATAGTAATCCCTAACTCCCATATCAATTGTTATTGTGCTGCCATCTAAAGAGTATAATTTTGTCACGTCCCTTTCACCAGCACATAATAGATAGATAAAAAAATTATTCACTTTGCATACATTGCTATGGTTATTGTTCATTAGAATCATGCTTGATATTTATACATTGTTATTACAACTTATTTAGCTAACCCGTGTTTGATATTATATATTCAAATTGGTAAATTATATTTTGATGTGTCATTTTTAGTATCATGATGGGGTTCCATGTGGTGTCTATCATAATTATGTTATGTCCTCTATACATATTGAGATCTAGCCTGAATACAATTTCATACAATTTCATACATTGTACAAGGAATGGGGACTGAGAGCCAGATGTACGACAGAAAATTGCATGCGCAAACTGGTTTGCGACCCGTTTGCTCATGCAAAAATCCTGTGGGCCATGGACTTACACTATTTTGCGAGTCGCAAATAAATTGTGACTCGCGAAATAGTGTATTGTGACTCGCTATTAGGAAGGGGCGTTCCCTTCCTAATAGCGACCCCACAAGCTATGAACGAATGTTTTGTGACCGCAATTGCGGTTGCAAAACACTCGCAAATTACCACCCTCTTCAAGAGGGTGGTAATGCAATCGCAAAAGTGAAGAGGTCCCCTTAAGGGCAGGCAGTGGTCCCAGGGACCACTACCTGCCCTTAAAAAATGAAACAAAAACGATTCATTTTTTAAATTTTATTTTTCATCCCGTTTTCCTTTAAGGAAAACGGACTGCATTTAAAACAAAAAACTGCTTTATTTAAAAGCAGCCCCAGACATGGAGGTCTGATGAGCCCAGCAGGACACCATACGTGGGAGGGCCAGCCATTCTCAATGGGGTCGCAAATTGCGAGTGTCTCATGAATATTGATGAGGCATGCAATTTGCGACCGAATTGAGGATCGCAAACAGTGTCTCTGACACTGTTGTACATGTCATTTTGCGAGTCGCAAATTGCGACTTGCAATTGAGCGCAATTTGTGACTCGCAAAATAACATGGTTGTACATCTGGCCCTTGGTACATTATTGTTGAGTTCCATTTTTTAACCTGTTACATCTTAGTGTTTAGACAGGATTATATGTTGACCAGAATCATCCGTCACTGCGAATACATCACAACTAACCTTGCGTATTTCTACACAATGCTAGTTATTGCATCCCTAGTCTCCTAGAAAATATTGTAATTCATGATCTGAAATCAAACCCAGCTCTACAGCTTTCAAACGTTGTATCCACATGGCCTCCCTTCGTCTTAGTGTTAGTTCCCGGTTACCCCCTCTAGGGTCCTGGTTCACATGATCAATACCAAAGAAGCTAAAACGTTTTTGTGGGCCTTGTGTCTCACATTCTAATGCATGAATTGCCATTGGGTATCTGGGGTCAGTCTGTTTTCATGCTCTTAGATGTTCACTGATTCTTTCCCTTAACATTCTTATTGTGCTGCCCACATATAGCCGTTCACATTGACACATGATAACGTAAACAACATATTTGGTGTTGCAGTTGATATTGTGGTGTATATTATGTATAACACCATCCATTCCCGTGAAGCTTTTTTTCTTATCCTCAGCCCATCTGCACATCCCACAGTGCCCACAATTGTAAAAGCCCAATGTATGTCGACTGAGCCAATGTGTTGGTGTGTCAGGTTTGGGGTAGCTGGGGCTTAGTTCAGATCTCAGTGTCCTGCCGCTCCTGAAAGTAATGACTGGTGTTGTGGATAAAAAGTCTTTGAGAGTATTGTCAGCACATACTGTCATTTAATGTTTCCGCATACTCTTAATTAATACTCCTGAGAGTTTGTTGAAGTCTGTTGCGATCCTTAATTTTTCCCACTTATTCTGCTTGTGTGGTTTATCCTTGAGAGTATCCTGTCTTTTTAGTTTCAAGATCTTGCATTCCGCTGTTTTAATTGTATGTTGATCAAAACCACTTGTCATAAAGCATGATTTCATGTTCTCAATGCATACACCAAAGTCGTTATCCCTGCTGCAAGTAGACGATTTATGATGCAATCTGCTTTGTATCTTACCCTCATGTATATACAGTTCCACATCTAAAAAGACAATATTGGTCATACTATATTGATATGTAAACTGAATATGCGTATCATTGGTGTTCAAATATGTACAAATTAATTCAATTTATCTATTGACCCAGCCCAAATCATGACGTAGTCATTGATGAATCGACCCCAGTATACTATATGAATACACCATTTCCTTCCTTTCGAGCCCCAGATCCACTCCTCCTCTAGCCTCCCCATGAAGAGGTTGGCATACGAGGGGGACTTGATGTCATCACAGGCAAAATGAACATTTCAAGAGAGCTGGCACTCCTTGAATTGGAGAGTCCTCACTGCAGTTTCGAGGGCAGTACTGAATTTTCAGCAGCAGTTGCTGGGTCACAACCTGATGGTCAGATATGGCAACATGGTGGCATTGGCCCATCTCAATAACCATAATGTTCCAGGTCCAGATCTTTGTACTAAGTAGCAGTCCAGTTATTTCAGTGGGCCGAGATTCACATTTTGTCCCTGGTAGCAGTACACAAAAAGGGATCAGACAATGTGGTGGTGTACTCTCTGAGTCGGATCCTTCCCTCCTTTCAGTATATGACTTTGTCCAGTCCATTTTTCCAGTCAATGTGCTGGAGATTTGACAGCCCTTTCCTGGATCTCTTTGACTCCCAGCTCAATGCTCAGGTTGCGAGATTCTGTGTCAGAATCTATATAGGGAAGCATGAGGGGATGGATGCATTATCAATTACTTAGCACAACCAGCTGCTTTACACCTTCCTCAATTTCCTTTCGTACCCATGCTTCTAGCCAGGTTTCAGTAGGAGGGCAGAGTAATGGTGTTTGTAGTTCAATTTTGGCCAAGAAGATCTTGGTTCCGTATTCTTAAATCTCTGGCAATTCAGAAACCATTGCTTGTTCCTCTGAACATCTCTCCTTTGAGGTCCAGCAAAATAATTCTCTCCCAGAGGTTTCAGTTAACTATGTGGAAGTTGAGAGGAGGGGGTTGCAAAATAACAGAATGTCCAGTCACCTAGCTTTGGCCATTCAATAGTCCTATAAGCTGTACACTTTAAAATCATATGGGAGGCATTGGGGAAATTTACAAAAGTGGTGTTCTCTGCATAATATTTCTCCTGTAGAATGTAATCATAATGCTGTTAACCAGTTTCAATGGGAGAGATATGAGAAACATCTTACTGTCTCAACTTTATGCTCTCAGTGGGCCGATATTTGGGCCTTTCGGGACCCTTCGGGAAACTTAATCAATACAGATTATTTAGTTTCTCAGGTCTTTCTCCTACAGTGGTGACACCATTATATCTTTTTTAGGATTTACCTTTGCCTCAGAGAGCCCTAACTTCGCATCCATTTGTGCCTCTTTCACAGGTGGATATTAAGTTTGCAACCCTAAATGTTGTATTCTTGATGGCAAGAAAATTGACTAGGTGAATTGAGGAGCATTAGCTCTAAGTGCTAGAGAACCCTTTCTCTCTTTCTTTGAGGATGGTGTTGTTCTGAAGCTAGATTCGGCCTTTATTCCTAAGGTCACGTTTTCCTTTCATAAGAATCAGGAGATAGTGCTCCCTGCTTTAGCTGAGTTGACTGACACTTATGAAGATTTGTAGTGGCACCATTTAGATGTTAGAAGTGCCTTCAAGGTTTACCTAGAAAGATCAGAACATTTTAGGAACTCAGATTCTCTCTTTACTGCTTTTGGATCATCTAATAAGGAGAATAGAGCATCTTTGGTTTGCATTAGCAGATGGATTAAACAAACAATGTTTTTGGCCTATTCTTTTTCAGGACCCCTTCTCCAGCAGGTATACAGGGTCATTCTACCATGGGAGTGTCATCTTCTTGGGCTGAACTAGGGGAGTGTCTATCACTGAATTTTGTAGGGCAGCTTCTAATACCTTTGTGAAACATATCGACTTCAAAATTCTTTAGATGGCAGTACGAATTTTTATTCTGCCTTTTCTTAAATGATTTTCCTTAGAATAATTTTGTAAGTGGTGCAGCATATAAGAGTGGTTTATGGTTTTTGATCTTGGTATATGACGGCCTTTTTATACTGCTTTGGTATTCCTCAAAAGAAATGAAGGGGGACGAGGACAATAAGATGTAGAGGTAATGCTCAAATTAGGTTACCGGTATTCTTCATTTCTCCTAGTCCTGTTTGTTCTTGTCTCATTCATTACGTACCTCCTCCCAGATTAACAACCTTCATATCATATTGAGGAGCTTCCTATTTCAAGACAAATGCTGGGTATATTGTATTCTTTTAGGCTATTGTCTAAGAAGAAGGGACACCAGTATGAACATTTCCTGTTCTTTTGTTTCTGCCTCGTGAGGTGGACTCTACCTCAAAAGTAATGAATGGGATGAGGACAAATAAAACTAGGAGTAATGAAGATTACTGATAAGTATTTTGAACATTCTCCCCTACAGTATTACAGATTTCAGCTACTATCATCCAAAATCTTCAGGCAAAATCTCTGGGAGGTAAAATGAATGATACAAGGTAACTACAGAGACCTCAAAATTCCTGGTGGGGCTGGTGATAAGATTTTATTTATTTATTTATTTGATGAGTTTTATATAGCGCTGGCTATACCCGTAGGTATCAGAGCGCTTTACATGGGGTTCCACAATGTTACAAAATTACATCAGTTACAGGTTACATCAGTTGCAGGAAAAACATTTAAAGATCATTGAAGACGAGGTCAAAGGACCAAAGAAGGTTAAAGGGGGAAGGTAAAGGGGTAGGAGGGAGAGACGAAGGGAAAGTCTGCCCAAGGTCCGGCTGGGTAGGTTACGGCCGAGGTGGAAGTCCACAACCCGTCTCCTCTATAGCTATCAGGTAGTTCCACCGGGCATCAGCCAAAAAGCTAGGTCTCCACTGTCGGAGTTAAGTTCAACAGGTTCTAAGTCCTGATGGGTAAGCAGGATGGGGGATAGGTTCAAGGTCAGGTCGAAGTCCAGTTTTTGTCCACTGTGGCAGCCATCTTGGGGTCAGGCAAGGGAATTCTGACCTTGGTGTTACATTCAGCCGGTCCCATTATTGTCTTTCGCTCGAAGGGGGGTGTTTGTTGAACAATGGAGCAGCTAGAGGCCAGAGCCAGTGTCCGCTCGCCTCCTGAGGAGGAGAGTATTACTGTGTTATAGCTACAAGGGGGAGAAACGGCGGCCATTTTAGGATCAGGCGGGGCGCCTCCTATATACCTTTCACTCTCTCATAAAAACTAATTGGTCTCAACAAAGATGAAGCCATGATTCGTGGTGGGCAGCAGACAGCTCGGACACCTTGAATGTCATTTAGATTGCCGAGACGGTGGGGTAGAAGCGGTGGGGCTTCCTCTTACTCTGGAAAATGAGGCAAAATAATGGAGGGGCTGCAGGAGGGTGAACAACTACTCACCATGCCCTCCGCTGAGTAGTCCTTTCCAGGAGTAAAGAAACTGAGCTGTGTTTAGAATGGAGGACCCCCGGGTGCAGTGTTAGGCCACCCGGGTCCGCCTACTGCAGGCGCCATTTTGGGGTCAGGCGTCGGTCCACCCTGCTCACCAAGAGTACTACTGACTTACACCCGAGGTGGGAGAGCCCCACTTGTTCGTACGGTGCTCCTGCTCTCCAATGGGGGATGGCGAGTGAAGTGGTAGCGCGCCCCATCTCACCGGCGTGGACGGAGCTCTCACTTTTGCTCACCGGTGGCCGTTCACTTTCGGTGCCCCGTCCGTCCTGCTGATAGTCACCACAGTGAGTGGCCCTCAGTTCAAGGTGTGGGCCAAGGGTTAGGGGTGTTGTTTGCGGGGTGATACGGAGGTCAGCGGCTTCAAGGTGCAGTTCCTTCGGCCCCGGGCAAGACCTCACTGCTCATCAGGCGCCATCTTAGCGTCTTCGTAGGTGGGGACATCACAGCTCATTTCTCCACGATGCTGGATCGGAGAAGGGCGATAAAGATCTTCCGGTGATCTGCCAGCATTCCGGCTGCAAAATCGTTGTTCTGGGAGTAAAAACAGTGCAGCAGGATGCCGCTCGGGAAGCTGAAAGGAAGTTTCAACACGGAGCATCAGCTCCGAGCGGCCATGATGGGCTGGCTCCTCAATGTACAGTGCTAGCCAATTTGTAAATTACAAGCCTCACATATTGAGAGCCCCTGTCTTTTTTTCCTAAGGCAGTTTTACCTTTTGTATATTGAGTTGTACATTAGAGAATGGATGCTAACATGCAGTTTTGGTTTACCTTTGCAATAAAATGGCAGACTTTCTCCATTCCAACATTTATGACCTGGCCCAATTCTTCTACATACTACCAGGAGGATTATGCATAGGGAAAATGCTGGATACTTCAAAATATCACTAAACACGGAATCTCACGTGCCCCCTATTTTAGATTCAGCAAGTGGCTCAGAATGAGATGTTAGTGGTCAAACCATTACTCTCGCTGTAAATGTTTTTTTTTAACTGACATCATTTTGATGTTATGTCAAAGAGGGACTATTTCAGGAGTTGTGGATTTCTTTGATTTGGAGTGCACATAATTAAGATATGTGCAAATCCAATTGTATAGGTACAGCAGCCATATTCTACCTTATTCCAGGGAAGCCTGTTAAAGACAACCTATTTTCATCTGAGTGGGGCTTATCAATGGATTTCAAATTGTGCTTAGGTAGCATATTAATGTAATGGTGGATGAGCCAAGGGGCTTTCACTGATATCTCCTATTAAATCCCAAAGATGATCCTCAAATGACTGCATCACAAAAAGATGTGGCCTAGTGGCTAGAGCTGCTCACCATGGAACTGGGAGCAAGGTTTGAATCTCGCACCAATTCAATATCCTGTCATTCTGGGTAATTAACTCTATGTCCTTATACCTAAACAAAAGTGTACTGTAATCTGGTTCTCTTGCAAAGTACTCTCATGCTAAGTTTGCATTATATAAAACTGCCAAAACATCTTCTGTATTACATCTGCTTTTAGAGGGATGGAAGATAATGTATACTGTTTTGACTTTGGCAAATCACTTCATGGATGATATTGTGAATCAGAAATACATTAAACTTTGCCCTCATTTGAGATCATATTTTCAGGATCCACTGATAACAACAATCATTTGGAGCTTAATTTTATAGTCAACTAGATACTATTTTTCTTCATCAGAGAAAACTACAGTCACCTACGAATCTGTCCTAAAACGACCTTTTCCTCCTTCTGCCACATCCTAATGAAGTGGGAGAAATAGGAACTATTCTAATCCCTTGCCACACAGATTGCCACTCAGCTGCCTGTAAACGGGGGGTGGTACCAGATTGAAAAGTTCTGAAAACAGCAGAAAAAACAGGCATTGGTAAGGCCCATAGGTTGCTGACAGTAGCAATATAAAATAAATTATTTCTGTAGTGGAAAGCAGTAGAAAAAACGTTGATGTGTGCAGACAATTTGTGGATGAGATAATTAATAAATGTGTCCCTCAGACATTCCAAAAGTGGCAGAAGGATACACCCAAACAGCCAATAGAAAGAAGGTGAGACTGAAATACTCCCGTGGGACACTCCAAGAGCAGATTGACAATGTCTCAAGCCAGTGGCTGAAAGTTCCTGAGGGAAAGAAACCAATGACAGAGCAAGGCTGAACCAAAACCCCTCAGTTTATGAATAAAAAACAATATGTTTACCATGACTGGGGCAAAGTGCCATTACACATCACACCTACCAAGTGAGCAATAGTTACTTTCGGGTATGAGTTACTGTTACTAGAGATGACTATAATTGGTGAATTTCAGTTTTTATTTTTGTTTAAAACATTACGTTGGCACTCAAATTTTCACCTAACTATACTGTCACTTTAAATTTAGTTTTTATCATTGAATTTCTAAGGTTTTTGTTGAACATCAAGTAATATTTTATTACCATTAATAAAAGCCAAACCACCACTGTGCATAGCCTTTGGCCATACATGGCAGGGGTTGGCAAGAGGCAAGCAACCCCATAAAGCCCACGGCCGTGTCTGGTGTGGGGTTGGCCAGCCCAGCATCCAACCTTACAGCAGACAGGCAACCCCTGCCGAGCAGTGCCTTTGGCTGTGAGTGGTGTGGGGTTGGCCACAGGCTCTGCTACCAACCCCCCACGGGCAGCCAACGCCCCACCAGGGGGCACAGCACCATAAACCCCCTACCCCATCCCCCATCCCCAGGGCCATTTTATTTATTTAAGGGGAGAGGGCATGCACCCCCTCCCTGAGCCTCTACGGGCCCCAGGGACACCATCCCCAGATCCAGAATTCTTAATATTAGAGGAGGTGGGCACACGCCCCTCCTCCCCGAGCCTCTATAAGTCTCGGAGACACCATTCCTTGGGGCCTTCTTTTTTAATAAAGGAGAGGGGGCACACAGACCCCCTTCCCAAGTTATTTGAGATGTCATCAGTGATGTTAACAGTGATGTCACTGACCATGTCATGAGTGATGTAATATGTGAGGTCATAAGCAGTGCATTGCGGGGGCATAAGTTATAGTTAGCTCAGGTAACTATAACTGCTGAATTTGACTGGTTTTGTACAAGTGAAATCTCAGCCTAACTATAACGTCCCTGTAACCTTTGGTTTTTTTCAGTAAATTTATAGGGTTTTTCAAAATCTATTTCCTAACCATAACGTCCCTGCAACCTTTGATTTTTTAAGTGGATTTCTATGTTTTTTTTACTCGTAGTCATGTTTGCAGACTGGTGGAGAAAGTGGGCAGGGCCTCTGACCAGCTCTCAGGAATCCTGCTGTAATGGACTTACTTGAGGTAACAGGAGGGCTTCTTGGTCCCCAAATTCCCTCAGTATCCAAGGGGACTTCATACCCCAAGCAGTAGTGCACCAGGAGGTGTGTTTGCAGAGGTCTTCAAAGTCCTTACAGCAATCGTGCTCTGTGGGACTTACTGGAGGTAACAGGAGGAGTAGTCGGCCCCCAGGGCCTCTCTGGAAGCAAGGGGATTTCATCCCCCAACCAGCAGTGCGCCAGGAGGCACGTTTGCAAAGTGGTGGAAAATGGGGGCGTGGCCTCCAATAACATCTCAGCAATCCGCTGTGTGGGACTTACTGGAGGTTAGGGGAGGGGTAGTTGGCTCCCAAGGACCCTCTGGAGCCAAAGGGACTTCATCCCCCTACCAGTAGTGCCCCAGCAGGCATGTTTGCAAAGTGGTGGAGAAAAGGGGCATGGCCTCCAAAGTCATCTTAGCAATCAGGCTGTGTGGGACTTACTGGAAGTAACAGGAGGGCTTGTTTGCCCCCAAGGAGCCTTAGCATCCAAGGTGACTTCATCCCCCAACCAGCAGTGCACCAGGAGGTACATTTGCAGAGTGGTGGAAAAAGGGGGCATGGCTTCTGAAGACCTCCCAGCAATCCCACTGTATGGTATTTACTGGAGGTAACAGGAGGGCTTGTTGATCCCCCAAGGACCCTCTGGACACAAGGGGACTTCAACCCCCAACCAGCAGTGTGCCAGGAGGCAGACTGTTGGAGAAAGGGGGTGGGCCTCCGGCGTCTTGCTGGTCTATTTTTTAATTTTTTTTTATTCTTCATTCGGGGAGGGGGCCACGTGGCCCCCCTTCCCTGGACCAATTTCTGCCCTGGGAACCCCATCCCTAGGGCCAGGGCTACTTAGAATGAGGGAGAGGGAGGAGGGAGGCATGGCCCCCCTCCTTGCCAAAGTCTGCTCCAGGGACCCCAGCACCCGGGGCCCAGAGTCCTGTTTTTAATTAAAAAAAATAATAGTGGGAGAGGGGCTGCACTGCCCCCTCTCTTGCTGATTTCTCTGGCCATGTTGGTATCAGTATGGGGGCCGTGTGGCCCCCCTCCTTTCTTTCTATTTACCCCGGGGATGTGAAGGTCCCTGAGGCTGCGGGGGGCCCAGGGGCACCCTGCATTCAATACAAGAAAACCCCCAGGGAGGTGGCAGTCCCTGGAGCTGTGGGGGGTCTGCGTACCCCCTGCATTATTTTCTAGTGAAGCTCCTGGGAGGTAGCAGTCCCCAAGGTTGGGGGGTCCAAAAGGACCCCCTCATTTAGAAAATGTTAAGTCCCAGGGAGGTGGTGGTCCCCGGGGAAGCAGGGGAGGCTGTCCAGGCCTCCCCCACATTTTTTTTGAAAGAAGCCCTGGGGAGGTGGTGGTCCCGGGGCATTAGTAAGCCCCAGGGAGGGGGGCCATGCACCCCCTTCCTACATTTGCATCATTACCCCAGGACTTGGCCTACCCAGGGGCCGATAATGATTAAATCCCGCACTTGATTTTCTTTTACATTTTCAGCCAAATCCATGGAACCCCCAAAATGTTTAAAAAAATGCTTTTTATGGCCCTGTGGAGTCCCCATGGGACCCCCACCAAGAGGCCTAGGGGGTCAAGGTATTTCTACCCTGCCCCTTTTCTTTTTTTTTACAGTTTTGTGAGACTCAGCTTCAAGTCGAGTCCCAAGATGGCTGCCAACACTTCCTGGTTGGCAGATAATCAAATGTCAGTAGGATTTTGAGCTCCCAGATATCTATTTTTTTAAACCTATATATCTCTGAAACTACTGAACAGATTTACACTAACTCACAAAAACACGCTTTCTGGACCAACATCTAGCTTTCTGCAGAATTTGGTGCAATTCCGTTCCGCGGTTCAGCCTGTAGTCACGTTCAAAAAATGAAAAATCCCCATAGACATAACATTGGGAAAATGCATTTTGGGACCCCCTTTTTTCTTGGCCCCTACTTGACAGATCCCCCCAAAACTTTCACCTCAGCAGCTGAACTAAAGAGGGTAAGTTTTTTTTAAAATACTGGGAAAATTCTTCAAGCAGTGCCGAAGTTATTGGCAAAACAAAAACATTTTTCCTAAGGAAACTTTGGTCCTAACTATAGCTACCTTATATATATATATATATATATATATATATATATATATATATATATATATATATATATATATATATATATATATATATATATATATATATACCCAAAGCAGTATTCCACCTGGGGCCAGCCGAACTCGCGAGCGGGTAGCAACCGGGAAGCGGTGGTGTAAACCGCTTATAAAACAGCAAAAAACAAGGAGTTCATAATACTCCCAAGGTCCGGTGCACTCACGGGGTGTGTGTCGGCTACAAAACATCCGCAGACGTGTTTCTAAGCCTATAAATTAGTGCGATGCAAGGAACTGTGGAGAATCCATGAACTGCGGGGCCTTTTGAAAAACTGCCTCTGATGAAAGAGCATGTCTGCTCTGAAACGCGTAAGGCAGATGGGCAGGAATGGCTAGAGTTGTAACTCTGTTTTGTGAAAATAAAGGGTGGTACTCACCAGCTGGAGGAGTGCGCCTCTAAATGCATGGACAATTTTGGAAGACGTACAAGCGGCGCGTCCGAGCCGCAGGAGATCGCACCACCCCTTGGAAATCGGAATGGGGACCTTGTTTCCGAAAAATTCGGGAATGGATGGCGCAGCTGGCTCTTCATTTCAAGGCAGAGTTCCAACTCTGGGGCCCACTGGAGGGCGATAATTGGTCCATACAAAGTTTTAAAACGCACACAGCCACTGAAGGTTATGAGCAGGATATTAAAACCACGAGTCCCAGCATGCATGTAAATGAAGTTACCGGACTGACCGGAAAAGGCACACCTGAAGCCTATAAATTAGTGCGATGCAAGGAACTGTGGAGAATCCATGAACTGCGGTGCCTTTTGAAAAACTGCCTCTGATGAAAGAGCATGTCTGCTCTGAAACGCGTAAGGCGGATGGGCAGGAATGGCTAGAGTTGTAACTCTGTTTTGTGAAAATAAAGGGTGGTACTCACCAGCTGGAGGAGTGCGCCTCTAAATGCATGGACAATGTTGGAAGACGTACAAGCGGCGCGTCCGAGCCGCAGGAGATCGCACCGCCCCTTGGAAATCGGAATGGGGACCTTGTTTCCGAAAAATTCGGGAATGGATGGCGCAGCTGGCTCTTCATTTCAAGGCAGAGTTCCAACTCTGGGGCCCACTGGAGGGCGATAATTGGTCCATACAAAGTTTTAAAACGCACACAGCCACTGAAGGTTATGAGCAGGATATTAAAACCATGAGTCCCAGCATGCATGTAAATGAAGTTACCGGACTGACCGGAAAAGGCACACCTGAAGCCTATAAATTAGTGCGATGCAAGGAACTGTGGAGAATCCATGAACTGCGGTGCCTTTTGAAAAACTGCCTCTGATGAAAGAGCATGTCTGCTCTGAAACGCGTAAGGCGGATGGGCAGGAATGGCTAGAGTTGTAACTCTGTTTTGTGAAAATAAAGGGTGGTACTCACCAGCTGGAGGAGTGCGCCTCTAAATGCATGGACAATGTTGAAAGATATATATTATATATATATTCCATAGGAAGAACATTTTTTGTTTTGCCAATAACTTTGGCGCCGCTTGACGAATTTTCATGAACATTTCGAATCTTATATGTTAGTCAGTTCGGTTGCTGTGTATGAAAGTTTTGGGGTTATTCATCAAGCAGGGGCTGAGAAAAAGCAGGTCCCAAAATGCGTTTTCCCCATTCATTTTCCCATAGGGATTTTGAACACAATTACAGCCCGAACCGCTGAACGGAATTACACCAAATTGGCCTGCAAGCTAGATGCTGTTCCAGAAAGCATGCTTTTTGTAGGGGTGGAAGGAGTTCACAGAGTTGCACTACGTGGAATTCTGCAGAGTTGCATAAAAACTCCATGGAATTTCACAGAGTTCTGCTCCGCCCTAGCCAGCAGATGACCCCCCAGCTAATGCTTTTCACCCTTCTCTATCTCCACAGACTACTTATTTCTAAGCCCAGGCGGAGTTCCGCAAGCATGCGGAGTTGCTTGTTCCGCATGCTCACGCATGCTCACGCATGCTCGCGAGATGTTTTTGACGTTCGGCAACGCGGATTGCGTGCTCGGGGGGAAATATCAAGCGAACCTCACCACCCAGTTGCCAATGGGCGCGGCCATCTAGTTTTTCTACTCTTTGTATGGTTCTGGGGCCTGTTTTTCATCCCTCTCCAATCTTTCCAATCATTTGTTTCTTACACGTTTTTCTGATCTTTTTTATTTATCTATCCCTCTCTCTCACTAAGTGTATATTTTGCGTTTTATTTCTTCTTTTACTGCTTTTTTGTACTGTTTTTCTATTACTTGCTTTTTATTTATTTTTTACTTCCCTACTTCTTCTCCTGACTTTATTTTTTACTTCTACATTTTCTTTTCTGCCCCCTGCCCCCCCAGAACCATGGCTAAGGCCAAGGGCATGGCTAAGGCTAAGGGTAGTGTGATCAGGAGCCGCCTTCCTTGCGGAAGACGGCGCCCAGAAGGGGTGCAGGCCCAGGCCCTGTTCTCAGAGGTGGAGGTGACCGCCCTTGTTTTTTCTGTACAGCGTCACCTCCCCTTAGCCTTGGCAGCAGGCGGCAGACCTGGCTCCGGCTATGGAATCCAGGAACGTCATTGCCGGTGGGCGAGGGTGTGCCGGGCAGTGTTTCGCTGCTCTGAGGTCCGGCGCACCCACAACCAGCTGACTCACCGGTGGTCCGACATCCTGGACCGGGAGCAGGACCTGCTGGACCTACTAGGTGTTGAGGTTGTGGGGCTTGGGGAGTAGCGAATTATATTACTATTGTGTGTTCTGTTCTATGTTATTGCGAATATTATTTTTTCCCAAATAGCAAGAATGCTGCTGCTGCTTACATGCAGGTAAGTTATGTTTAAAAATCTTATATTATGTGATTGTTATTCTTCTACAGGTGCTCGGCACTACTTTGCGCTCGCTTGGGCTGATTATGTAAGAGAGGTTAGAGAACTTAAGTTAGGTAATGCTAGAGAGACTCCTTTCCTTTGTCCTGTCACTAAGATAGTGGTGGTAGGTAGGTAGTTATTATAGTTAGTTACTTAGTATTAGTTGGTAACTTTTTAGCGGTCCCCGTGATCCG
This sequence comes from Calotriton arnoldi, assembly GCA_963921515.1. Taxonomy (NCBI): domain Eukaryota; kingdom Metazoa; phylum Chordata; class Amphibia; order Caudata; family Salamandridae; genus Calotriton; species Calotriton arnoldi. The sequence goes on along the minus strand of CAWUFW010007864.1, from coordinate 744,334 downwards.
TCCTCCGTCACATGCTGCTGACTCCAGTCCTTAGTAGAACCTTTTGTAGTTTGTTAGAGAGTGACTAATATAGCAACTCATCTGCACATCAGCAGCAACCAACCAACAATTTGGTGTATGCAATATGCATGCGTCCATCTATGCATTTTTGAGGACTAAAATAAATGGAAATGCAGACTTAGTGAACAATTGGCCCGTCAAAGGGGGTTGATTCATTGATGATTGCGAATGAGAATCAAATTTAATTTTTGGCAATTTATTCTAATGTCTTTGGAATAGGCGGGCTAGGTGGTACTTAGGTTTAGGATTTTGGAATCGGAATGAAACACTGGATTAATAAATAAAATAAATAGACGGTCCGCAATCACGATACTACTAATCGATCAGATTACATAGGTCAATTTTATTGCAATTGTCGTTTTCTGTCCAAAAATGTTTTTAGAGCAATTTTTAAAATATTTTATTTGGTTCACACCAATCAATTTGTGTCTCTTTATTATATCTTATATGATCAGCATCCAGGGGCAAGAAGACGAAGGGGTCTGAGGCGGGAGCTGGAGATACCTCCCAGAACCAGGATCGCTCCTCAGAGGGCTCTGCTGCTGGCCCCAGTAAGTCCTCCTGTTGTTAATATTAATAATTATATTTCCCTAACTTTTAATGCACCTTATTTTTTTTTAACTATTATTTCCGTTTCCTAATTCTATTTTTTACCAAATCTTCTTCAATCTATCTGTTTCTAAATTCTTGTTATCCCTGCATTACCTACCTACTTAGTTATTATATTTCTAGTGTCTGTTTTCTTTTTTTTTACATAAATCTAACTACCTCTAACTCTGTACTACTATTAGTCTGTCTGAAGCTTGCCCAGTTGGTCACTCTTTTTCTTTTTAAAAAGTTTTAAAACACAGATTCACCAATAGTTCTAGCCACTGAGTCCAGTCCTTTGGGTTGTCCTCTTCTTGAGAGGCTTTTCGAAAATTGACACCAACAAAATGTCCAACAAGATATTTTACTATTTTTGATAGGATAGGACATACTGCTGTCTACTTTACTCTAGACTAGTATCCAATTTGTACTAGTGATGTGTGTGGTGTATGTATGTAATGTATTTTCAATCTTGCTAGTGAAAATAAATAAATAGGGGGAGGCGTAAAAGGCATCTAAAAAATATGTAATGTTTTTTCTAGGCTTACCGACCACCAGTGCTGGGGCCAGCGGCGGAGCAGGCGACGCCAGCCAGGAGGGATCAGATGCAGCAGCTGCTGCAGGGGTGGGTGAGCCAGCAGCAGTGGCAGGCGGTGGTAAGTTATATTCCTTAGTTATTGACAATACACACTCGGTGCAAGGGTGTATACTGTACTGTTGGGAGAAACTAAGTTGTTGTGAACTACGGTTGAAGAAGACACACTTTAATTAGCATTAGCAATAGCAGTAGCGGCAGGAGTTTTGTAACTAATGGCATCTTCTATCTGACACCAACTCAGCTGGGAAAGTTTTATGAAGAAGACTAAGAGTCAGACGACTTTGATGGATGGGTTGAACGAAAAGGGAAAGAAGGATGGAAGGAGGAAGGACGGGTGACATGTAGTATATGACTGGCAGAAATGGATGCATGGGATGCATAGGTGGCTGATAGGAACCGGATGCATGGGTGGTTGAAGGATGGGTGAAAGGTGAAAGAAAGGATGCCTGCCTGGGTGGGTGAAACTGTATGGGTGATAGGAATTCTCCGGGGGGTTTGAAGGGTCAAACTCAAAGGCAAGCAAGGAAGGACGCATAAGTGGTGGTTTAAAAAAAAACTTACAAATGTTTGTTGTTGGTGAAAGGTTTGTTGAGAGATTAAGAAGAATGATCGCCATGTTTACTTTGAATGGATGGATGCCTGGATGGTATTCAATCATAGCATAGGTGGAAACTGTCACTGGATGAAGACAATGTAAAAGAAAAATAAATCGTGCCAAAGTAGCAAAGCCAAGGGTGAAGAATAGAATAAGATTAGAATTAAAAAAATATAATGCTAGAAGAGCAATGCAATGATAAATGGAAAAATCGCTGAGAAGAGAAACAAGGACAGTTTTTTTCCAAGGTTTTTAATTCAAGGTTGTATTTCAGAATATTCCCTTGACTCACAGTAGTTTTCAAGCACAGCATATATATTGTGTATGTATGTACCGATACCCACCCATTATCAATCGCCTCCCTCCAACTCGGAGGCCCACTCCCTACCTATGTCATTTTCGACCGTGTCAGTCTGCCATGGGTGGCCTATCGGCTGCATGGTTGGTTACACAATCAATCAATAAATTCAATAGTACCTCACGTCGTCGCATATATAATCAATGATCATTCGGATCAGATATCATCTCACTGCCTTGTTGTAGTAGTCATGGTGAAAGTAAAATTGAGCAGTTGCCATTGATGTAACAGAGTATGGCCATAATAGAAAAATAAGATAATTATGTAGTTGTAGACTACAGCTACCCCACCTGCAGACAGTAGTAAATAGAAATAATGTGAGTCTGCGACACAAGTATGTCTGTCTAGGGCGCAAGCTGGCTAGGCTGGCATGCCTACAAAATTAATTTAGCTAAACAAGAGAGAGAGAAGAAGACTTGTCTACTCATAGTGCCTAGTAATAATGCCTGAAACTCCCACAAATGTTAGAGGCCGAGGAAGTGGGAGGATACCACAAATGTTATGCACTGTGCTTGCTAGTGCTGCTGTGCCACTATAATTTGATGTGTATAATTAATTTTGTGATACTGTTTTGCTAAGAGTATTGGTTACAATTGTCTATTTTCTTTCTTGTTATAGCTACTCCTTCCCAACCGAAACCACTACCAAACAAGAAGGAGTTAGCAGCCATGGCTGGGCAACAGAAGCTGGAGGCCATCCGTACCGAATATCGGCAGCTGGTGGATCCGGCGGAGGTGGAGGAGGAGGCGGCAGCAGCTGCAGCCTCCTCCAATGCCCCTGGCCTCAGCCAGGCCCCCCAGTGCCTCCAGTAGTACTGTGCCGTGGTCTGGCAGCCACCTGCCGCATTTCTTCTCTGAACACTGCTGCCCATCCCTGTGCATGCAACTGTAAGGCATTTAAGCGCCGCATTCTCCTCCGGATGGCGCACCTAGAGGAGCGGATAAAGTCCCTGGAGAGTAACCGGTGAGCCAGCCGTTAGATCTCCGTCACCTTGCTCCTTTTTTAATCTTTTTTTTGGTAGGTTGGTATTGGGCGTTGGGAAAAAGTTGGGGTTTATTTATGGACAATGGAATGGACATTGGAGTCTTATGGACATTGGTTGGGGTTAGGGAGAGAGGTGGGTCAGGTGTTGTGGTTTTTTTTCATTAGTTTATTTGTTAGGGGAATACATTATTTATAGTTTACATATGATGAAAATGTTTTGTGGGGGCGTTACTCTTTTACTTCACACAGTTTCCTTGGCTGCTGCAGGGCCTCAGCCAGTTTTTGATTGAAATAATCTGCCGATACTGTAACACACCAACAGATAGATGCAGTGCCCTCACTTGTGACTTGTACTGAAAGTCTCTCCTCCTAGACTATGCAGTCTGCAACTAAAACCCCTATGGACTTGGAAGGGTGTGGGTGTGTGAATTAATAAATTAATTTCCATATTATTAATTATGCCTCCCCCAAACTTCTTCTCTTACCTGTGATTGATGTTAGGCGAAGCGATGGCTGCATGGTGATGGTTTGGTTTTCCAAGGTGCCATAGTGGTGGTAGTAGTAGTAGTAGTAGACACTGACACTCAGTAGCATTTGCAAAAAAAGAAAATGAGAGTCAGTCACCTGAGGGAGACTCAGGAACGAGCAGTAGAAGTACAGTACACAAGAAGACTACCAAACAAGAAACCATGATGATGATGATAAGCAATGCTAAAGTAAATTAAACCAGAATGCCTGAAGGGCTAGCCTAGTACAAGTTACAAACTGACGCAACTCTAGCTATGATGATGAAGCGGACAAGCGCCTTCGTAACCTTTAGTGCTGGAACTAGGATGATGATTGATGACTCAATGCTGGCAACCAATTATATTATTATGATGGATTTTTTATGTTCCTCTGGAAAAGAAATTCAAATATCGAATACTGTGCATGGGTGGGCAATCTAATATTGCCAGTGTGGGCTAAAGTGAAGTATATATATATACTTAGAGCAGAAGAAGATCTTCGCACTGCCTTGAGTTAGTGTTGCTTTCACAACATCCGCCCCAGCAAGTGTGTGATCAATATTGGTGTAAATTTAATTTAGTCACACCTCAATATAAATCACACAGCCCAGGGGAAGAGGTTAGGGTTGGATGAATGGTTGGGAAGGGGGGTTTGGGGAAAGGTTTGACAAAGACAAACACTACACATGGACAACACACAATCTTGGCAGCCAACCATCATAAATCTATTAAGGGAGAAAAAGGAAATGCATGCATGATGATGACTTGATGAGTAGTACTAGAATAGTAGTACCTGGCAGCAGTATATTATTAATTATTATTATTATGCAATTGCCTTGCCTGTCTGCCCCCAGAGAGACCCAAGTTACATACATTTTATGTTCTGTTGTACCGGGCTTCCTTTTAAAGCTAGCAAAGAAAATTAAAAATATCTGTGGGAGTCAAATATAAGCAAACATAATAAACACAGTCGTAATGATTGAAGAGAAAAAATGAATCAAATTAAATGATGATACTATAACTATGGTTAAATTTGGTGTTGCATCTCGGCATTCCTCTTGGTCCTTCCATGGACGCTCTGTCCATCAATCTTGGGTGCCTGCCTGGCGGATGCGGTTTGGTAAGGTAAGTGTGAGTTGTTTTCCCCAGTATAGCACAGGGTAAAGGCCGGCCTGTAAGTGTAGATGGAAAAACAAAAAGGATATTGAAAAATCAAGGAGAAAAGTAAAGTTAAACTGCATAAATTAAGAAGGAGTGCAACAAGAAAACTTTCAGAGGCGTCATGGCTAAATCATGTCTACTCTGTTTCCAGCAGTAACCTACAACAACAACAGGAGCAGGCCCGCCCACCCAACCTCCACTTAGCTTAGATTTTGAGCCAGAGAGCACAGAGCCCACATACACAGCAACATAGCATTTTCCAAATTAAGTAACTAAATCAATGCATCGCCTCCACCACTACACAGACATGTAGGTCTGGTGTTGTTGTTTACCTTTTAGGCCACTTCATTAAACGCCACGAGTTATTCCATCAATCATCTTTGATCCTACTGACTGACTGCGAGTATGGTATGGTCATCATGGTGTCCAACTCTGTAGTGTCCAGAGTGAGTCCAGAATCAAAAATGCAATGGATCGGCCTGCAGTAGTACAATTTTGTTATTGAACAACAAGAAGGGAAACATTGACTTGAGTCAGTTTTTTGTGTGTAGATTAAATACTAGTAGACATCATGCACAACAACACAAACAACAATCACTCAGAGTCAGCGTGCAATGCATGCCATCATCATTTACCTGTTCTTCCAGGGCAGTCCCTCTAGGCTCGGAAAGGAGGATAGATATATAGTCAGGTTCTTTGGAGGGACTCGACGAGGCAGGCACACATCTCACATTTGTTGTACTATTCTCCATCCAATGTCTGGCTTGAGAGAAATTGATTTAGGGCGAGTCTACAGGACTGGAGTCAGGACTGGGAGGAGTGGACTTACTTCTTCAATGACTGTTGCAACTCCAATCTGGCAATAAAAGAGTAAAACAGTGGTGATGGATTTGTTGTGATTCAAACCATAAAGACAGTGAGAAACACAAATAATAAAAGAAAATAATATTCCTTAGCTATATCTTTTTGGTGGGCTTTTTTGTGGTGTCAAAGCAAGAAAGAAAGTAACTCGAAAGCCTAGTTGTCAGGGAAGTAGAGCTTGTCCTCAAACTCTGGTGGTTCACCCAGAAGTAGGTCATCTAACACACTGCTTCCATGACCTGAGTTGCCATCATCATCTTTCTGCTGTGCTACTTCAGGCATGGTGTAATCCGGTGGTATAAAGTGCTGATTCATTTTGATCATGCTTAACCTCTCCACGTTTTGGGGCGAGGGACTGGTCCTTCTCACTGTCAGAATGGCACCAGCAGCACTGAAAACACACTCAGAAGAGACACTTGCGACAGGGCAAGCCAGATACTTTATCGCCAGCCTGCTGAGCACTGGTCATTGGCGCCTTTTCCCATACCAATACAGCAATGGGTTTTGATCAAAAAGACCTCTGTTGGGTCATCCAGATAGGCCTGGACCATCCTCTCAATGCTCATGGGTGGCCGCTTTGCTCGGCCTCTTTTGCCTTTGCCTCAACACTGGACTTAAGCCCTTGCTGTAGGAAACATTCCTGTGCCGATTTCAGGGCTGATGCTCCTGTTGTTGTTTCTGATGTTGTTGATGTTGTTCTTGGTGTTGTTGGTGGTCTTGGCTGCTGTGAGCCAACCGCACTGCCCTCAGGCTCTCAAGTTGAACTTGAAGCTGGCTGCCCTGCAGAACTTGTTGTGCCCTGTAGTAGTGGGCCTCTAATTCCCGCTCGTTCTTTTTCTAGTTGACTGGCTTCCACAGCTATCCAAGTTTTGCAGTTGGCAACATTCCCATCTGAAAAGGGAATGAAAGTGTGCAGTAATGGTTTGTACCGTGGATCCAGAATTGTGGCACAAATGTAATGGTTGGGTGACACAATGCCTCTTTGCACCCTTGTATTTTCAGATAAACATAGGGTTAAGCTCTCCACCAACTCATATGCTTCTTTTTTTTCCTCCACACCTGCGTACATTGCAGACACCCTCTTCAGCTGTTCCTGTAGCATGTGCAACAATGGGATAGCTTGGCCCATAGTACAGTCCTTCTTGCTGACTTCACATGTGAAGACCTTGAAAGGAAGTAGCATCTCTGTCAGGCATTTAACTAGGCCCCATTGGTCCAGCTCAATGATCATTCCTTTCACAGAAGCATCCCCTCTTTGCATGACATATTCATTGATTGGTCTGTACTGCTCAAACAGATGTTCAAGCATGAAATAAGTTGAGTTCACGTTGAATGATCCTCAGCTGCTTCCGGGCTTTAAAACAATGGCTGAAATGTGTGCAGATTCTTCTGCAGGTGGTCAGTAAGTTTCTGACTCGGTCTTCTTTTTTCAGAAAGTCTTGAGCAATGATGTTAATGCAGTGCGCCAAACACAGGACCCTGAAATAGCCACCATCGGCCATGGCCTTAACTATATTACTGCCATTGTCCGTGGCAACAAAACCAATGTTAAGCCCTTTTGGTCACAGCCATTCAAAGACCTTTCTGTCAAAGTCTTCCAAAATGTTTGCAGCAGTATGAGATTTCTTCATGGCGAACATGGCTACAGTTGCATGTTTCCGAGCAGCATTAAAAATCTCAGCATTGTCAACAACACCTGCTGCAGATATCTTTTCTCTAACCCCCACAAAAGAGATCGAGTGTGCAGTGATGCACATGTAATCAGTGGCTTGGCAACTGGTCCACATGTCTGTTGTCAGGTGGATAGTGTGAACAGCATTCTGCTGCAAAGCTTGTCCAAGCAATTCCAGCAAGTCGTGATGTAGTGCTGGAACAGCAAATCTGGCGAAATAGGACCAGCTGGGAACCTTCCATTTCGGGCAGATGGCTGCCACAAATTCAAGAAAACTCGCCCCTTCCACAAAATAAAAAGGGAGGAGGTCCAGCGCTAACATTTTAGCCAGCTTTGCGTTGTACTGACGTGCTGTTGGGTGGTTGCATTAGTATTGCCTCTCCGACCTAAACATGCTGAGAATGGTAGCCTGGACTTTTTTATTTTCTGGTGCCACTGATGCAGGTGACTTCTTGACGCCAGATGTTGTTAGGCTCAATGCATGCTTTTTCGTTGCGGTACTCTCTTACCTGGGACCCCTTGGTGTCTCAGCCTGACTCTTGTGCCATTGCGATGTTACTGATGAGGATGTGGGCGGTACCACTGCACTGCTGGGGACAGGGCTGCTTTGTGTAACAGAGAAAATGTCTCCCTCTTGTTCACCTTCCCCCGTGATTGGATCTTCTTCTTCATCCCCTCCACCAACAACACGTGCAGTTTTTTGGCTGCTAAGGTGCCCCTCCCACTGGATCAAGTGGTGTTTTCTCAGATGGGTTGTTTGGCCTCCGGTAGCATAGTTTGTACCAAGCTTACCCCGACTCACACCTTGTCCAGAAATGGAGCATATAGCAATGTTCACCTCCTTCCTGCTAACCGAAAAGAAGTCCCAAACTGGGGAGGTCAACTTTCTGGCGCTGCTGGTGCCACTTGCAATGCCCAGATGAACTGGTAGGTGGGCATGAAGTTTGACTCTCTGCAGTACCCACTTCTACTGAGGTGGTTGTGGTGGATGTAGGTCGCTGCCGGCAAAATATGGAAGCTGGAGGTGGTGTTGGTGGTATCATCTGTGTTGGTGGTATGCGTGTCACATCCCTCACAGCAATTTGGGAAGGGGTAATGTCGGTCTCCATTGGGGCGGGGCTAATGTCCATGATGACTGGCTTGTCATCATCATCCTCCTCTTCTACATCTACCTCCATAACTCTAAGGCTTTCTGGTATCTTCCTTTTCCCTAGCCGTGTCTCGTGGGCGTGGCGTGTCTCCAACTCAGACTGAGGCAGGATCCAAGTGGTGTCTAGAACATCAGAAGGGGGGCTTGGAGAAGAAGTTGATGGACTAACCCTCCTTTTCCTTGCTGGGGATCTGTAAGACAATGGATCTTCTGAAAGAGTGGCTTGCTCTTATTCTTACTCTGCAGGAAGCTCAATCTCCTGAACTGCCCCTACTTCGGAGGAACAACTACTATTGGTGGTGATTGCGGCTGTTGTTGCCCACTTACCTGAGTTTCCTGCATTGATTGGGTACTACTTTGCGATAACAATAAGTAAATTTCAGCATCACTGCTAGTCGGCGTTGGACCCGTGATTAGACTGGCTGCCTCTGCGACAGACATGGGCTTGGGCCTAGGTTGGTGGGGTGGGTCCACTGATGCGGGGGTGCTGCTCCCAGCTTGCTCCCCAGACACTGCTGCTGCAGGCGCAAATTTTGGTTTCCCAAAAAAGGTCTTGGGCGACCTACCCGTCTTGGTAAGTGACAGTGCCTTCTTCTCACTGGCAACTTTCTTGGTACTGGACCTGGTGCATTTCTTTGGGGCCATCTTGTAGATGTCAGCAGCATGCAGTGGCACAAGTGGAAGAGAGGTCTGTGGTCACACGTCATGTGACTTAGTGCGCAGCAGGACGTCTGTCTTGCAGTACAATGGGTGATGTCGTCTCCTCCTATTTTATGCACCTAAAAGCAAAGAAGCAAGAAGTACATCAGTGAAACGTGGCATTCATTGTTGTGGTTCAATTACTACTAGTACAAACAAACAAATATAATATATAACTTAGTGTGTGGTCACACTTGTTAGTGTTATTAATATTATTAAATGTATTACCTCAGTTATTAAAAAAGCATAACAATACAGTGTAGCCATTTGTTGGACTTTGACATCAATGGCTTTCATGGTGTACTGTACACTCAGGAAGGATAGGAAAGAAGAAGAACAACAACAAAAATACAAATGTAACGGAACCGGTTTGGCATGGTGCATCACATGGGATGCAGCATTCAGGGAGCTGCAGATGACAATGGATGGAAGCAATAAGCCAAGAGGAACACAGGAAAGACATGCAGGCCTATGGCAAAAGCACACTAACTACCACCACAAAATGGCCACCAGCCACATGGTCACTCACAAAAAGCAGGAGGGCTGGAAAACAATGAACTCAAGCAGGCCTATATTATGGACACAGACTTTACAAAATGGCCCCTGGACACACAGGGAGGCTCAGCCAAGGCAAATGCTGGCCCACTATTACAAACACACTCACACACTGGCCAGACAAAGGAGGCATGCTAAACAACACAGCTTTAATGCAACAATGCCAAAACGAAAATCCACAGGGCTAAAAAAGGTTTGCAAGTTACACAACAACCACACACATCCAACTAAGGCATTTATTTAGCACACGTGAAAAAAAGTGAAATACCATAAAAACACATTTTGCAATTCAATCCAATGCCATCCATGCCCTAAATGATGTTTAAATTCAACAGACACCACAGAAACAGTTGCTTCATGCACCCATGACTAGCTCTGGGCCTATTGGTTGGGAAACCCATTGGCAGACTGGGTCACATAGTGAATCAATTCAATCAATAATATTGACAATTTATTAGAAAAAGTAGTGAACTGTGCTGAATTTTTTGCTGGATAAAAGAAGAAAAAATTGCATGCAAAACAACAACAAGGCATGGCTACCACAAAGAAGGCTTGCAGGCCTAATGCAGAAGCACACTGGCTGCCTTCACAAAATGGCCACCAGCCTTCTTCTCACTGGCAACTTTCTTGGTACTGGACCTGGTACCTTTCTTTGGAGCCTTCTTGAAGATGTCAGCAGCATGCAGTGGCACAAGTGGAAGACCTGTCTGTGGTCACACGTCATGTGACTTAGTGTGCAGCAGGACGTCTGTCTGTCAGTACAATGGGTGATGTCGTCTCCTCCTATTTTGTGCACCTAAAAGCAAAGAAGCAAGAAGAACATCAGTGAAACATGGCATTCATTGCTGTGGTTCAATTACTACTAGTACAAACAAACAAATATAATATATAACTTAGTGTGTGGTCACACTTGTTAGTGTTATTAATATTATTACATTTATTACCTCAGTTATTTAAAAAACATAACAATACAGTGTAGCCATTTGTAGGACTTTGACATCAAGGGCTTTCATGGTGTACTGTACAGTCAGGAAGGATAGGAAAGAAAAAGATCAACAACAAAAATACAAATGTAACGGAACCGGTTTGGCATTGTGCATCACATGGGATGCAGCATTCATGGAGCTGCAGCTGACAAAGGATGGAAGCAATAAGCCAAGAGGAACACCGGAAAGACATGCAGGCCTATGGCAAAAGCACACTAACTACCACCACAAAATGGCCACCAGCCACATGGTCACTCACAAAAAGCAGGAGGGCTGGAAAACAATGAACTCAAGCAGGCCTATATTATGGACACAGACTTTGCAAAATGGCCCCTGGACACACGGGGAGGCTCAGCCAAGGCAAATGCCTGCCCACTATTACAAACACACACTGGCCAGACAAAGGAGGCATGCTAAACAACACAACTTTAATGCAATAATTCCAAAACGAAAATCCACACGGCTAAAAAGGTTTGCAAGTTACACAACAACCACACACATCCAACAAAGGCATGTATTTAACACACATGAAAAAAAGTGAAATACCAAAAAAAAAACATTTTGCACTTCAATCTAATGCCATTCATGCCCTAAATGATGTTTAAATTCAACAGACACCACAGAAACAGTTGTTTCATGCACCCATGAGTAGCTCTGGGCCTACTGGCAGAAAGGCCTATTGGCAGACTACTGGGCTAGTGAATTAAATCAAAATTGCAAATTGATTTCAAAAGTTGGAGAAAATGTAGTGAACTGTGCAACATGTTTCCTTTATAAAAGAAGAAAAATTACTTGCAAAGAAACAACTAGGCCCCTACTGAAACTACAGGCCACCCACCAAAATAAATTTTAAAAAACGATGAAAAGTAAAAAAAAATGTAGGTGCAATGCCCCAATCAAAGAAACAACACCAATTTTCCAACTTACTTGTGAAATCTCAAATTCAAAAGTCCTCAAATCCAATGATATATGATGCAGCAGACACAAAGAGTGATCCTTCCAGCTCCAAATCCAAATGAAAGTGAACAAGAGATGGACAAAGCACTGGGAGGAGCCTGCTGGACAGTAACAGGAAGTTGGAGACTCTGGGGCACTTCCTTCCTCTTAAAAAAAAAGTAAAAAAAGAAAAAGGGCTCCTTGCACAAAAAGTACATTCAAATGTCAATCTGAGGAGTTCTTTTATTCCAAATCGTCATTTCGAGAAGGTTTTGATGCTGCTCGGGAGAGAACCTTTGCCAGATTGCAGATTCTGCGTGTTCGGGATCGCGTTCTTCACAAAACTTCCGGCGGAAATCCAATGGCGTGCCCGAATGACGTGTTCGCGATCACACACTCTCGCAGGACGGTGCGGCCGGCTACCAAATCTTGTGGCACTCACGAATGGATGGGAAATCTCGCGGGCAATTGCAGGCACCCGGTTAGTCGCTCCCGCACAGGCGAAAATGCATTTTGGGCGTGCGAACACAAAAAAAACTCCGCTCCGTTACGGAGTGCGGAGTTTTCTGGCAACTCCCCGTTCTACGCGGAGTTGCCAAAAATCCGCAAACTCCACGAGCGGAGCGGATTTTTACGCCCAGCCTTACTTATTTCCCAAATTTACTGTTGCTTTCTTGCTATTACTGGTGTCCGGTGACTGTTTGAAAAATGGACATAATACAGCAAGAGGAATAAGATCGGTTTTTGCCTTGCTGAAAAATGAAAGGATTTTCTAAGTCCATGCACCGGACCCTATTTAATGTTAAGCAGTGGCGGCTCGCATAGCGTGTGCTGTAAGGCGGTGAGGCGGGGCGGGGGATGGGCAGGGTGGAGAGGTAGTAAACTCGGACATACGACGGAACGGAGGAAAGTAATCCGTTCCGTCGTATGTCCAAGTTTACTACCCTCCACCCTGCCCCTCCCCACCCCGCCCCACCGCCCCGCAGCACACCCTATGCGAGCCGCCACTGATGTTAAGATACCAAGAAAGTAGAAGCCCTCAGTAAACTCCTCCAGTAAAATCCCACCCGTTCTCAGCCTTACCGCACGCAACACCAACAACTGCAAACCGCATATCCATCCGCCACCCCGATTCAGGTCATGCTCAGGGCCATTGTTTCTTTCTATGCTGGGATGTGGACCTCTTGACCTGTGGTGAACAGGCTCACCAAATGTCTTCACTGTACTTCCAGAGTCAGCACGCATCTCCACCCCATCTCTGGGCCTGCACCCACCAGTCATTCCACCCAGCCCTGCCAGTGTGTGGGTCTTTTCGACACACAATGATGACCCACATTTACTTCAGTTTTGCATGGGTGGTCACAGGGGGCAAAAAAGTGTCAGTTTACTTATATGAGATAGCTACGTGCCCAGGGTTACACAAAATCAGGAAGGTGGCACAAGTAGAACCCAGATCTTCGGGCCCTGTTGCCAACACCACATTCACTTAGTCATTCATAACAATACATAAGGGGGAGATAAGAGTACACTCCCCCGACCCCACCAAGCACAACCACAGTTGTTAGTCATTATTGGAGCATAGGGCCTAGAGGGGAGGGCCTAGAGGCGAGGGTTTGTGAAATTGACTGTCTGCATATGTTGTACCTGCTCCCCCACCCCCACCAGAGTTCACACCATTGTCACAGAGTCGCCCTCCCAACCTAGTTGCGTCATTCTGACAGTAACGTCAGTGAGGCAATAAGTGCTCTGACTCACTCGCTGCTTGCCTGTCTGGCTCACTGAAGGTCACTCACCTCTGTGTACCTCAATACTCAGTTGACCAACCCGTGGTAGGATCAGTGAAAGGGTAGCCCCCTGTTTACATCAAGGGCTAGAGTCCCGCATGCAGAGGAGGGGCAGGCGCTGCAGGTACCCTTGGAGATGCTGAAGGGCCTCACCAAGGACGACATGTCTCCCGGTACTGATGGACATCCACTTGCCTGCATAGTCGGACACACCGCACTCGTTGACATGCAGCCTGCCCACCAGTGCTTCTGATTGGTCCGCTTAGATAGTCTGCTTGTTAAAAATAATGCTGAATCTAACGGTGCCTGAGCTTCGGGCCATGCCTATTAAATGTCATTGCTTTAAGGCTTAACACATATTCATGACCACAAATTGTTTTTGAAGAACTCTTGACCAGTGGGTGTCGGAGACTGGGGTCCATGCAGCTGTAATAATATAATCTGATTGGCGGAAAACCTCGAGGGTGGGGAGGGCTTAAACGAGAAGAAAGTAACAGCGTGTGACTTGCGTAAAGCAAAGCAGGTGGTGTCTAGGGGTGGGCAGCGAGGGCAAACTCCGCCACGTGGCGTAATCTGAGTTTTTTTCCACACTCCGCACTCTCAGCGAGCGTGGAGTTGGCAAAACTCCGCAAACTCCACTTGTGGAGCGGAGTTCACCGCCAACCCCTAGCTTTTTGTGATTTGGTGTAAATCCATTCAGGAGTTTTATAGATTTTCAAGGATATAAAAAATAGATATCTAGGGATGCAGATCCTTGCAGTGGACTCGCGGATCCACAGTCCCTGTGCTGAAATTTCATTAGCTGCCAAAAATTCAACCAGGAAGTGTTGGCAGCCATCTTGGGACTCGACTTAAAGCAGAATCTCTCAAAAAATTAAAAAAATAAAGAAAAGGAGGAAGGGCAGAATACCCTGAGCCCCTGGATATGGTGGGGGGGGGTCCCACATTGACCCTGCCAGGCATTAAAAAGAGATTTTATTTTTGCAATTTTGCTGTGCATTTGCTGGGGGATCCGCGGCAAAATTGCAAAAAAAGCAGCTTTTTAAGGAAGAATCCGGGTGGGACCAATCCCAGAGGCATGCAGGGTTATTAAATAAAGGAGGGGGCCTCCTGGGTCACCCCTCCTAAACTTTAGAAAAGCCCCTGCGACTGCCACCACCCTGGGGCACTGATGTGTAAATATGCGGGGTCCCCGTGCAGCATCCCCTGTGCCCCGGGGGCCACCACCTTCTCAGTGCAAACAAATGGCAGCAAAGCGGGGGCCAGCCAGGCCTCCTCTGCAGCCCGAGGATGCCACTTCCATGGGGCAAACAATAGTAACAATGCAGGGGGCCCGCCTGACCTCCCCGCAGCCCCGGTGACTGTCACCTCTAAGAGCACTTAAAGAGTACAAGTCCTGTATTTCATCCCCACAGCAAAGAGGACGAGTGTTTTGGAATACAGAGTGGGGTTTCTACTACCCACATGCCGCAGCCTCACCAAGAGGGAGGAAAACGTCAAGGCGGCTCTGGATTTTGTGAGTAGAGCCGACCAGCTCAGAGTTGGGACTACGAAAATACCCCCACCAAGATTTGTGTACAAAATAATTAACACCCCATCATCTGTGGAAAACGAACTGGAGAAAGGTCTATGAAGTTACTGGTAAAAAGGCATGGCCCTGCTTTATCTCAGAAGCTAAAATCAAAACCGACAAGACACTGAAACTAACATCTGAACGTTGGCTCAACAACTGTACCTGCAGTTTGGGCTAAGTTGCACGGAGCAACGTGTACTTGAGCCCAGGAAGGAGAATCTGGGACTGTCGTACTCCGTGTAGTAGGCGCGAACGGTTGAGAGCCTTGGACACAGGTCAGAGGTCGCAAGGAATCTGGCTGGTCTCCCTTAAGAGCGTGAGGGAATGAAGGGATCCAGTGTAGTCGGAAAAGCTGGTCTGCAATGAAGGTCTGCAAAAATGGAGAGTTAATCCACAGTGGACATAAGGAAGGTAAGCCACCTTTTTATGTGGAAAGTGACAGAAGTACAGAACTGCCTGAATGAGATGACTCGCAGGATGGTGGTCTTGTCAACCCGTGCTAGGATCGGATAAATGTTGATTTAGCTCAAGGTGGATACAGACTGTAAAAATATGAGACTCTATGAATACACACAAATCTTGAGAAGGAGAGGGCAAAGTGAAGTAATAACAACTGTCCAAAAGAAAATGAGCAGTGGATACAAGCCATAATTATAAAACAACCTGTGAGGATTTGGTACGAGGTGCAGAAAATATATAGTAAATGAAAATAGCGACAGACAGGGCAAACAAGAGGTTGGAAGCCGTTAAGGACTTGTTCATTTTAGATGAAACCTCAGTGACAGGAACAGTGGAAAGGGAGAGAATGTCAAATTAGGGACAAACAACACTATTACAAAAATTGCGGAGACTGGAGAAACTGAGAAAGCGTGAAATTAATAGATGGTGGGAGGAAACAACTCTCCAGAAATATTTGGATGTTAAAAGCATGTTGCGTGGTCTGAGGCTCTATACAATGCCAACACATGTAGTCTGAACTCTTACAAGAATGGACCAAAAATAGTACAGACAGGGAATGATCAAGATTTTGATTAAATACACATGGAAAGAATATGAGGATACTATAAAACAGGTCAAGGAACTAGAAAAAGAACAAGACTCTTACAAGGGGGCATAGAAGATTGAAACTTTTAAAGAAAAAATGGAAATAAGAATACAGAAATATAAGTAAGATATAGGCACTGGAAATTTCAGAGGGACAAGACAGATCACAAGAGTGGACAGGTACTCACATTTGCCAAAAAGCTTGACTAGGCAACAACCATTCAAAAAAACAATATGGGGAAACAACAACAGGAGGGAAACATGAAAGAAGGAGGCTCCTTGGTGAGCTCGGATATAGAGTCTGGCAGCGCAGATACAGAAAGGAAACCTGGCAGAAGGCAAACTTATTTAAAAGAGTACAGTGAGCTCTAGCAACGATGACAAGCAGCACCCAGAGAAGTAAAAACCAGAGATGTAAAAGAAGAAACAAAAGGAAGAGGAAGAGGAACAAACAGAGGAGGCACATCAATAAGAGGGAAAAGTAGGGGCAAGCCCTAAATGGGGTGAATGACAATGCAGTGATAAATCTGACCAAAGCAGAGATAACAGAGGAGGAAATGAAGTTATTATGGTTTGCCCAACCACAACGTTTGATTATACAAAGACAAGAGTGGATCTTTTTAATTTCTTTCAAAAATTAAAACTGATTAAAGTCCACTCACATCTAAGAAGAAGGAGGAACATTGGGGAGCAGAAGCTCTGTTACTGATGTAACACCATGGTCAGTGGTGGATGTGGTGGGATTATGTAATGCATGTGATCTGGATCAAGGAAGAGACATGGGAGATAGTAATGGCCCAGGTGATGATGTTGGAGGAAGATGAATGAAATGGGTCTACTGACAAATATGAGCAGTGGAAGTGACTTTAGACAAAAATCTAGATGTTTCCCGACTCTCCCACATGATGCGATTTATGTATTCCAGGATCTGACAATTCAGCAAATTAAACTCCCAAGGCAACAATCCTACAAAAGTTGGGGAAAATACCGGATCTTGACATGGTCACAATCCAAAACTCTATGGGAACTAGGAAAGAGGAATGATTGTGTTATCAAACCCTCAGATAAGGGGGTGTAATGTAGTACTCTGGAGTAAGGACTTCTATATGGAGGAAGCACTAATTCAATTGGGAGATAACATGTGCTACCAGGCAGCGGAAAGAAATGACCACAAACAACTAATAGACAAGTATCATACAATGGAAAGACAGTGGAATCCTGCAAAATGAAGACCATCAATTTTTGAAGATGACGCGTTCAACTGTTCCCACCTTCTACCTCTTGCACAAAATACACAAAAATAAGGACAGACCACCTGGACAGCCTATTGTGTCAGCAATTGGTAGACATTTAGAAAGGACATCTATCTATTTTTATCCCTTTTGTGGAGAGTCTACCATCCTACTTGAACCATATCCCTTGGAAATCAACATATATACAATATGAGCAATAGAAACTATGGGCCTGATTCACAAAGGTAAGCGTACACTTTTGTGTAAGTTTACTACTTTTCGGTATTCACAAAGGTAAACTTAGACCAAAAGTCTAACTTTACTACTTTCTAAGTATTCACAAAGGTTTATATACATGCTCAGGGTCCAATAGAGATACAGTGGTATCATTTGTGGCACTTGGCGCACGTGGCAATCTGGAAGATTCTCCATGACTCCTGAAGGAAACACGTGTTACTACACAAGCTTTGACCTTACATGAACAGCAGGTGCAAACCAACGGATGGAATCAATTAACTGGAAATGAATGTATTGTCTAAACGTGCACAAGGAAAAATACCCCAAGACCCAAGTAACAGAGGGAGCAAGGCAAGCCATTGGTTCACATTTTCAGGGAATGCTTGCAAGCTCAGGCAAAATAGAATCCGGGGGATTTGGGAAAATCAGGCAAGAAATCGTAGCACACCATAAGGCATCAAAGAAGTAGCGTAACATGAGCCCTGCGCTCCAGGCCCACTACACAGAGGTTGCATGAGGGGGTCGCGACAGTTCCCCCCTGCAAGGAATGACCTACAGTTCGTGGTTTGTCTGGGTGACGAGCATGGCTGGTTCCCAAGACTGCTCTTCAGAGCCATAATCTTTCCAATCAATCAAGTAAAGCAAGTGTCTATTTTTACATTTAGAATCAAGGATTCTCTTAACCTCAAACTACAAATGACCATCCAGAGAAATTTGTGTGGGAGGGGGAGCAGGGCACAATAAGTCTTCAACAAGGACACAAGAAACACTGGATGAATCAATAAGTCTTCTAGCAACCGTAACGTAACAGCTATGGGGTTTATTTATTCGTTCAATTGGAAAGGGACCCAGAAATCTGGGTTGTAACTTACGCAGTACCTGCAATTGCAAGTTTTTAGTTGTCAGCCAAACTTGGTCTCCAACCTTGTTGTCTGGCTGTTGTTGTCGTTGTCTGTTAGCATACTTTTCCACATTCAATTTGGCCTGATGCAAGTATGATGACACCTGCTGTTGGGAATCTACCATATGTTTTACAAAGTCTTGTATAGCAGGTACATTTTGAGAGTTCCTGACAACATTTTCAGACAACATATGTGGGTGCATACCAGTTAAGCAATAGAAGGGAGAAACCCCCATAGCAGAATGCTTTGTGTTGTTGTAAGCAAATTCGGCAAAATGTTACAAGGATTCCCAACCTTTGGAAGTAGTGGTCAAAAGACATCGCAGTGTCTGTTCCAAAACCTGATTTACCCGCTCCGTCTGCTCATCCATTTGTGGGAGCTAGGGAGACAAGCGTTGAGCATCAATGTCCAATGTTGTGCAAAAACTGTGCCAGTAGTGTGAAATGAATTGCGGGCTCCGATCAGAAATAATGCCTGAAGGGAGCCTGTGCAATCACATGATTTGTGGAATGAACAGCATGGCAAGGGCTTTGGCAATGAGTATTTCTTTAAGGGCAACAAAATGTGCCATCTTGGAAAAAAGAACTACTACTACCCATTAAATATCGGGCCTGGAAATCAGTGAGCAAAAATGATTTAAAGTCAGCACTAAGTGAAAGGCCTTTAATCCCTACTGATCCCAACCAAGCGGCCATAGTTTTTCACAACTGGCTTAATAGAGCAGCTAATATTGTTGCTCCGGAAGTGACGATGCACTCTCGACGTAACAAGGTTTCGTCCCCCTGGTACTCTGCAGACCTTAAACTAGCTAAAATTAAGTGCAGGCAAAAAGAACGTATTTGGAGACTCCAATACTGCAGCACACAAAGGAAAGTCTACTGTGCTGCAATAGAAGAATACAAAACGGCAATCATACAGGCTAAAACAGCCTACTACACCTCTAAAATCCAAGAGGCTACAAACTCCCCAAAAGAACTGTTTCAAACGGTCTCTGCATTACTAAAGTGCCCGCGGGACTCCACGTTCACTCCTGACCAAAAGTTTGTAGATAAGATGGCTGGTTATTTTCAAAGTAAGGTCCAATCTGTATATAATCATCTCCTAAAATCAGATAAGGATATAGCGAGTAATGTCTCAGCTCAGTCGGAGGACAAGGCCTCCCACTGCGATCTATCGCACTTCCCATTGTTGGGAGTAGAGATAGTGGCTGACCTGTTGGCAAAAACCAAATCTGGCTCTCCTCTAGATCCTTGCCCCCCACATATACTACATCTTGCTTCTGATGAGATAAGTATTCCACTATCCCCCAAACTGAACCAAATTATTGCATCAGGAGTATTTCCAACGATCTGGAAAAAAGCCTGTATTCGCCCTCTCCTAAAAAAACCCAAGCTGGATCCCTTAGACGAGAAAAACTATCGCCCCATCTCCTGTCTGCCTCTACCTGCAAAAATCCTCGAGAAGGCCATGAACTCAGAATTAACATCATATCTAGAGAACAACAACATCTTGGATACTACTCAACATGGTTTCAGATCATCACACTCTACTGAGACTGCACTGGTTATGGCAGTAGAGGAAATACGTAAGGTTATGGATGGAGGAGGAGGGGCCGCATTGGTCCTGCTTGATTTAACAGCAGCCTTCGATACCGTGAACCACGCGGTATTAATACGAAGGCTACAGGATGTAGGTATCAATGGCACAGCTCTTGCCCTCCTCTCGTCCTTCCTAGCGTCTAGGGAACAAGTGGTATTTTGGGATGGATATCAGTCCGAGGAATTCACACTTCCCGGTGGAGTCCCACAGGGCTCGGCCTTATCCCCTACGCTTTTCAATATATATGTAGCTCCTCTGGCTAGATTAATAAAAAGTTATGGCTTTACGCTGGTGTCTTATGCTGACGACACGCAGCTTATAGTGTCGGTAACACAGCCAGCGGATGCTATGGCAGCTCAATTCTGTAATTGTATCTCTGCTCTGATGACCTGGATGAATGCCAATTTCTTAAAGCTTAACGTAGATAAATCCGAGGTGATTGAGTTTGGCCAGAAAATCTCGGTCTGGAACCAATTATGGTGGCCAAATGCAGCTTGTACCTGTCCGTCCCCGGTCAAAAAAGTCAGGAACCTCGGTCTTCTGGTAGACAAAGATCTTTCCTGGGCTCCCAGACCAACCAAGTCTCATCAGCTTGCTTCTTTATGCTGAAAGGTCTGAGGAAGATTCTTCCTTTTATTCCGCTTTCCTTGAGGAAAACAGTGGTAGTAGCCACGATTCTATCCAGAATTGACTATTGTAATGCTCTCTACCAAGGAGCAAATGCTGCTCAATTTTCTAAACTACAGTCAATTCAGAACGCGGCAGCTAGATTACTGCTCAATCTACCTAAACACCACCCTACATCGGCCAGTATAAAACAACTTCACTGGCTCCCAGTACGGCGACGTGTTGATTTTAAGTCCTTATGCATGGTGCACAAAGCCTTGTTTGGTGGAGGATCCAAGGATGTGCAAACCTTGTTTTCTCGATATGTACCTTCACGATCTTTAAGATCAGCCTCCCTTGGTATATTACAACTTCCAAAGACAAAGAGAGTAAGGTGTGGAGGTAAACGCTTTTCTGTCCTAGCATCCAAACTTTGGAATTCTCTGCCCATACACCTGAGATTTCTGCCAAATAGATCGGACTTCAGGAGGGAAATTAAAACATGGCTCTTTTCCCAACCCTGAACTTGTTGGCCACTGTTGTTGCACATCACCCAGCGCCAAGACGCCTCGGCAGTAGTGCGCTTTACAAATATTTTCAGTCAGTCAGACTACCCAAATGATACTATAGCCATTAGAGGTGGGAAGGTCAGTAATAAAATCCATGCTGATGGTATGCCAGGGATGAGCACGGTTTGTAAGTAACCTGATGGGGCAGAATGGGAGGCCTTATTTTGAGAACATATAGGACAGGCCTGAACATAGTCATGCACATCCCTGGACAAGGTAGGCCACCAAAACCATTGTTGACAGTTTGCTAAAGTCTTTTGGATTCCTGGATGACCCGCTAATGGAGTGTCATTATACCAGGTTGGAGATTCCTGACTCAATTCCTTTGTGGGGACATACAAGATGGTACCATGGTCAGTGTTAGAAATGGGGGTCTCTAGTTGGCAATGGCTGGCGCCACTGTCCAAATAGGGACCCTTCTTCCTAAGTCAGGGCAAGTGGGCTACCCCCTTTGATAACCCCTGCTCAACCCTGTGGTAACGTAGCACGAGCAGTTAGGCCTATCTCAGAGGGAGTGTGTGAAGCATTTATGACCATGCACAATAAGGCAGTAACGACACCACAAAAGGACACAACTCAAGTAGGTATAGAAAAAATAGTATCTTTATCTAAGGTTTAGTACGAGACTCTCAAAAGCGTTTTAACCAGTCACAATGCACGTAAATCAGTAGGGACTTAAAAAGGCAATAACTTGTTCACCAGTACGTGGCACTGACTGAGTTCAAGGCCTGGGTCTACGCGACCTGTTGCGCACCAGATACCTGCCGTTGGACGGGGACACAGCCCGTAGCTTCTCGAAGAAGCGGAGACGGTGACAGGCGGACTCCCAGCGACCACAGTTCTCAAAGGCAGTGGTCCACAAAGTGCACTCACACCGATTCGGGCACTCGGGGACAGGCGGGCTCCCAGCAGCAGCAGCACGTGGCTGCGGAGGCCCGGGCTGGTGGTGGCGGTGACTCTCGTCGTGCAGCTCCGTGGTGGGCTCGCGGCGGCAGCAGCTCTCTCCTGGCTGCGGCGGCCCACCGGACGATTCACGATGGTGCAAGGTTGACAAAGACACGGGCACTCAGCGGCAGCAGCTCTCTCTTAGCTGCGGCGGCCCACAGGACAAATCCCAATGATGCAAATTTAACAAAGGTGCGAGCACTCAGCGGCAGCAGCACTCTCTTGGCTGCGGCGGCTCACAGGACAAATCTCGGTGATGCAAAGTTAGCAAAGGTGCGAGCACTCCGCGGCAGCAACACTCTCCTAGCTGCGGCGGCTCACAGGACAAATCACGATGAGGCAAAGTTAGCAAAGGTGCGAGCACTCAGCGGCAGCAGACCTCTCTTGGCTGCGGCAGCTCACAGGACAATTCACGATGGTGCACAACTGACACCAGTGCGGGCATCCAGCGGCGGCAGCTCTCTTAGCTGCGGCGGCCCACAGGACAATTCCCGATGTTCCACAGCTGACACAAGTGCGGGCATCCAGCGGCGGCAGCTCTCTTAGCTGCGGCGGCCCACAGGACAATTCACGATGTTGCACAGCTGACACAAGTGCGGGCATCCAGCGGAGGCAGCTCTCTTAGCTGCGGCGGCCCGCAGGACAATTCACGATGTTGCACAGCTGACACAAGTGCGGGCACTCAGCGGCGGCAGCTCTCTCTTAGCTGAGGCGGCCCACACAGTTTCAGCGAAGGTTCTGAAGATTCAAATTAAGGCGGGCACTCAGCGGCGGCAGCTCTCTCTTAGCTCCGGCGGCCCACACAGTTTCAGCGAAGGGTCTGAAGATTCAAATTAAGGCGGGCACTCAGCGGCGGCAGCTCTCTCTTAGCTGCGGCGGCCCACGCACAGAGTTCACAAGGGTTACCAGTCCACGTTCCTCACAGTAGGACTAGAGGTTCCGGATTACTCGACGGAGGCCTCACCTGCAAGTAGAATTCCTAGCAAAGGAATTCAGGCGGCTGACGGGGTGAAGTCTAATGTCCCTGAGACTTCAGCAGGAGGCACTCTCAATTCAGGCCCTTGGGTAGTTTCTTCAGCAAGCTTGGTGAAAGTTTCAAAGTCCTTTCCTCTGTCCGCTCGGACAGAGTTTCGTCTTGACATCCAGAAGGAACACACTTGAAACAGGTTTCAGCGCAGCGTTTTATACCTAAAAAGTCTTTGTTCTCTGCAGTCACAAATCACTGCATCCAGCCAGAACCAGTTTGGTGGGGTCGGGGAGCACTTGGTTTACGAGGCGACATCCTGCCCTTTGAGAATCTGGGGGTCTGCTATCTGACGCCCAGTGGGAGGTGAAGCCATCATTCACCTTGCCAGGCACGGCCCTGCTCAGATCAAAGAGTCACCCCTCTCCATACTCTAAATGCCGATCTCTCTCTCCAGCCAGGTCTGACCCAGCTGGCCCTGCTGATCCAAAACCAGTCGGCCAATACACACGCTAGCAAAGCCTACCGGAAAGCTGAGGCCAGAAAATACCTCGTTTCTAGCAGAGGTATTTTCGAACACGGGCTACGCAAATAATCCTCACCAAAAGATGTATCTCAACTTCCCGAGCTCAAACATATCAAATTCGACGTTCCTATCAGGTTCCTGGGGGCAGGTAGGATTAGGGCATGTCATACTCAGCCTGCCCATTCTGGCCCATGAGAACGGATAGCCTCACAATAGTAATCAGTGAAATTGAGGGTAACTCGCTATTAGAACATGCTACACAGACATACTTTAAAAGCTGCTTCGGTGGGTAGCGCAAATCAGCGCTGCCGGCCCACCAGCAGTATTTGGTCTACCAGCCCTGGCCACACACAGTGCACAAATACTAGGGACTGACAGGTAAACCAAACGAGCCAATTATGATTATCCCAATTCATACAGTTATCTTTACACAGGGAGCATTCGTGCTGTGTCACTGATTGGCAGTGGCACAGCGCCCAGAGCATCTTAATCCAGCCAACATAAAAGGTCAGAAGCGAAAAGAGGAGGGGAGACCCTCGCCAATTATGCCAGGTCTAACACATGTCCCCTCCAGCTGAAATGTGGGGAGAACTAACCATTTCCTTGGGAGTTCTCATCACTAAGGCGGAAAAACCTGGACAGACCATCAGCACTGGCGTCTTCTGTACCAGGGCGGTGTTCCACCGTGAACTCCATACCCTGTAGGAAATGGACCACCTCAACAACTTGGGATTCTCACCCCTCATATGCATCGACCATATAAGGGGCCTGTTGTCTGTCTGAACCAGGAAGTGAGTCCCAAACAGATATGGTCTCAGCTTCTTCAGCGCCCAGACCACAGCAAATGCCTCACGCTCAATTGCACTCCACCTCTGTTCCCGGGGAAGTAACCTCCTGCTTAGGAAGGCTACCGGTTGGTCTAGTCCCTCCTCATTGATCTGTGACAGAACAGCCCCTATACCATGCTCTGAGGCGTCTGTCTGGACAACAAATTCCTTTGAAAAGTCGGGCGCCTGAAGCACGGGTGCGGTGCACATGGCAGTCTTCAGGGCTTCAAAAGCGTTCTGACAGGTGTCAGTCCAGTTTACCTTCTTTGGCTGCTTCTTAGAAGTCAGCTCAGTCAAGGGTGCAACAATGTTGCCATATCCCTTGGCAAACCTCCTGTAGTACCCCGTGAGTCCTAAGAAGGCTCTCACCTGCGTCTGAGTCTTGTAGGGTTCCCACACCAGGATAGTTTCAATTTTGGGCTGAAGGGGCGCCACCTGGCCGCTCCCCACCTGGTGCCCCAAATACACTACAGAACCCTGCCCAATCTGGCCCTTACTGGCTTTGATTGTGAGGCCTGCCTTCCGCAGTGCCATCAATACCTCCCAGAGGTGGCACAGGTGGTCCTCCCAAGAGGAGCTAAACACCGCAATGTCATCCAGGTAGGCGGCAATGAAGTCTTCCAGCCCAACCAACACCCTGTTGACCAGCCTCTGAAAGGCGGCAGTGGCATTCTTCATTCCAAAGGGCATCACCCGGAACTGGTAGTGCCCATCGGGTGTGGAGAAGGCTGACCTCTCCTTTGCTCCCTCGGTCAAGGTGATCTGCCAATACCCAGATGTCAAATCAAATGTGCTGAGGTATTTTACAGCCTCTAACCGATCTATGAGCTCATCAGCTCTGGGGATGGGGTGCGCGTCAGTCTTCGTGACTGAATTGAGGCCCCGATAGTCCACGCAGAACCGAAGTTCTGGGGTAGTACCAGGCGCTGCAGCTTTTGGTACCAGGACCACTGGGCTGGACCAAGGGCTGCTAGAGGACTCAATCACCCCAAGGGCAAACATTCTGGTAACCTCATCCTTAATGTAGGCCCTTACCCGGTCAGTCACTCGGTAAGCCTTGTGCTTAATGGGAGGACTGTCCCCGGTGTCCACGTCATGGACACACCAATCAGTGACACTAGGTACCAGGGAGAACAGATCACTGAATTGCCCCAACAGTTGGCGACAATCACCCTGCTGCTCAGGGGTCAGTGTGGTGGAGAGGACCACACCCTCCACTGACCCATCTCGCTCCCCTGCACACAGGAGGTCAGGAAGGGGCTCGCTCTCCTCCTCCATCCCAGCTTCTGTGGCCAGAAGCATGCCCACTTCAGACCTCTCAAAGTGGGGCTTCAGGCGGTTAACATGCAGGACCCGCAAGGGGTTCCTGGGAGACTGCAAGTCCACCACGTAGGTAACAGGACTCTTGCGCTCCACCACATCAAAGGGGCCGGTCCACTTATCCTGGAGCGCACAGGGCTCCACCGGAGCCATGACCCAAACCTTCTGTCCAGGCTGAAACTCGATCAGAGTGGCATTCTGATTGTGCCAGCGTTTCATCTCTTCCTGGCTGGCTTCCAGGTTTGCCTCAGCAAGTTTCCTGAAGCGCTGAGTCTGGTTCCTGAAGGATAGCATGTAACTAAACACATCCTGGGGAGGTTTCCTGGGGTATTGCTCCCAGCCTTCCTTGACCAGACCCAGAGGCCCTCTTACCGGGTGACCATAGAGCAGCTCAAAGGGACTGAACCCTAAGGACTTCTGTGGCACCTCACGGTAAGCAAACAACAGGCATGGCAAGAGGACGTCCCACTTACGCCTCATGGGCTCACCTAGGCCCATAATCATGCCCTTGAGGGTCCGGTTGAATCTCTCAACCAGCCCATTACCTTGGGGGTGGTAAGGAGTGGTGAACTTATACGTTACCCCACACTCCTCCCACAGAGACTTCATGTACTTGGAGATGAAGTTAATTCCCCTATCGGACACCACCTCTCTGGGGAATCCCACACGGGAGAAAATCCCCATCAGTGCCCGTCCCACCACGGGGGCCGTCACTGTCCTGAGCAGGATGGCCTCAGGGTACCGGGTGGCATGGTCCACCAAGACCAGGATGAACCTGTTGCCCATGGCTGTCTTGGGATCCAGAGGCCCCACAATATCAATGCCCACTCTCTCGAATGGGGTGCTCACCACGGGAAAGGGCTGTAGTGGGGCCTTAATCTTCCCCCACTCTTCCCACTTGCCTGGCAAGTCTCACACGTCCTGCAGTGAGCATCTGAGCTCCTGCGCATCTGGGGCCAATAGAAGTGGGTGACCAGCCTCTCAAAGGTCTTGGTCTGCCCCAGATGTCCGGCCAGTGGCACATCATGAGCCAACCCCAGTAGGAAGGTCCTGAAGCGCTGGGGCACCACCAGCACACGGGCTGACCCAGGCTCAGCAACCTTAGGCTCGCTGTAAAGGAGGTTGTTCTCCCAATAGATCCAATGTGACCCTGTCTGGTCACCTACTGCCTGGGTGGCGGCCTGTCGCCGCACCCCCTCAAGAGAAGGGCAGGTTCTCTGCTGCTCGCAAAATTCCTCCCTGGAGGGCCCCCCTTCCTGCTGCCAATGGGTCAGCTCCGGTAGGTCCCCCAGTTCGGCCACTTGTTCCCCTGTAGGTTCCAGGGCATCCCCCTCAAGGTCTGCTCCTTCCGGGACCGTGGGAACCGCGGGGGCTGGTTTCCCGCGCCCCCTACACCTTCTCTTTGAGGCAGGGGCCTGGGCCATACTTTCAGGCTCCAGACCCTCTTGAACATCCTTCTGAGCTGTCATGGACCGAGTGGTCACACACGCCCACTCAGGCAAACCCAACATTTCCAAATGAGACTTTCTCTCCACCGTAGCCCACGGGGTGTTCTCCAGATCGTTGCCCAACAGACAGTCTACAGGCATGGCGGCCCTCACAGCCACTTGAAGAGTTCCTGTGACCCCCCCCACTTGAAGGGAACTTGAGCCACTTCACATTGTCTCTCTGAGTTGTCTGCTGACACTACAGGGCAGAATGCATGGGGGACAACTTGCTCTTTGGACACCAACTGGGAGCTGACAGCAGTCACACTAGTTCCGGTGTCCCTGAGAGCCTCCACCCTATGGCCATTGATGGTCACCCACTGCTGGTACTTCTGAGTGTTGGTCGGCAGTGTGGGGTTAGGGACCTTCTCAAAGTCCCCTAGCGAGACAAGAGTTAACTCTACGGGATCCCACCCAACTTGGACCTCCATTTCCTCCCCCCCAGGGCTACACTGGCAATCTGGCGGGATGGTGCACGGGGTGGTGCACGAGGGATGCATTGGGGTCCCTCTGGGGATCATAATACCGGTGGCCCACTTGACCACACTTGAAACAAGTAAGGGGCCCCCTATGAACAGGCCTACCTGTCAGGGACACTGGCTTCTTCTCAGGGGAGGCTGGGACACCACTGCTTGGTTCCCTTGGGAATTACTTTGGGGCCCTCTCTGGAACTCCCTCTGTTTACCCTTGTCCCCCCACTTTTCTGCTGGGGACCCTGCCCACCTCTGGTGAAGTCTCCCACAAAACCTTTGTGGACCCGGGTGCTCACCCAGCGGTCCTCCTCCTCAGCAAGCTTCCTAGGGTTAGTCAGCTTGCTATCAATCAGGTGCTGGCGTAGCTCTGGAAAACAGTTACTGGACAAATGCTCCCACGCAAACAAATCATACAATTGCTCAAAAGTTTCCACTTTGCTACCTTTTACCCAGCGATCCATTGCTCTGCAGAAAAAAGACACATATTCAACCCACGTGGTACCCTCTAACTTCTTACAGGTCCTAAACCTCTGCCTGTACATTTCCGGGGTCAAACCATAATGGGTCATCAAAGATTCTTTCATATGGGCATACACCATCCTGCTCTCCTCAGGCAGGTCTAACAGGGTATCCCTACCATCACTCACAAAGCGCCCCCACAATCCCGCTCCCCAATCCTGCTCAGGGACCCGGTGGGACACCATTGCTATCTCATATGCGACAAACCATTGCCCAATATCCTCACTCTTGTGAAAATCCTTAATGACATCCTTAGGAATATAAACTCTACTCTCAGGAGTTACTAAAGGTATGCTGCCCCCAGAGGGGGAGACCGGGACACTCTTCGCCCTGATCTCTATCTCCCTCAACATTCTCTCATGTTCCATTCTCATTTTCTCAAGTTCAAATGACAATCGATTCTTCTCAATGTCTAACTTCTTACTCTCAAGGTCCTTCTGACCTTCCAATTTAGCCATCTCCAAACTATGCCTCCTATCTCTCTCCCTGTCCTCCAGCTCTTCTGGGGTCAGGCTCCTTTGGGATACACTAGTACCTGGATTGGAGGGTGTTCTATCTCCCCCCCCTCTACTGCATCATCCTGCTGCCCTCCAGCATTCTCTTCCTCATCCCCAGCGGACTCTCTCGCTTCCCACCAGGCCTTCAGTGCCTTGTGGTACTCCTCCTTCCTAGAGAGAACTATCACGGGGACTGCGAATTGCCTACAAAATGACTTCAGCTGTTTGGCAGTATAGGTATCTAATCTTTCCTCCTCAAAGGCGAGATCCTCCGAAGCATTGGATGTTGGCCTTCCCATATTAGCAGTACTCATGGCTGCGATCAACAATTCAATACTAAAACAACCAACTAAAAAAAAATTTGGAGAGAAAAACAAAATCCGCGCGTGTCTGCGCTTTGGTCTGTACTCACTAGTGGTGTCTACTGTCTACCAGTTATTGTACGTGGACCATAAATGCAAGTCCTGATCCTCACCGCTGACCACCAATGTTAGAAATGGGGGTCTCTAGTTGGCAATGGCTGGTGCCACTGTCCAAATAGGGACCCTTCTTCCTAAGGCAGGGCAACTGGGCTACCCCCTTTGATAACCCCTGCTCAACCCTGTGGTAACGTAGCACGAGCAGTTAGGCCTATCTCAGAGGCAGTGTGTGAAGCATTTATGACCATGCACAATAAGGCAGTAACGACACCACAAAAGGACACAACTCAAGTAGGTATAGAAAAAATAGTATCTTTATCCAAGGTTTAGTACGAGACTCTCAAAAGCGTTTTAACCAGTCACAATGCACGTAAATCAATAGGGACTTAAAAAGGCAATAACTTGTTCACCAGAACGTGGCACTGACTGAGTTCAAGGCCTGGGTCTACGCGACCCATTGCGCACCAGATACCTGCCGTTGGACGGGGACACAGCCCGTAGCTTCTCGAAGAAGGGGAGACGGTGACAGGCGGACTCCCAGCGACCACAGTTCTCGATGGCAGTGGTCCGCAAAGTGCACTCACACTGATTCGGGCACTCGGGGACAGGCGGGCTCCCAGTGGCAGCAGCACGCGGCTGCGGCGGCCCAGGCTGGTGGTGGCGATGACTCTCGTCGTGCAGCTCCGTGGTGGGCTCGCGGCGGCAGCAGCTCTCTCCTGGCTGCAGCGGCCCACGGGACGATTCACAATGGTGCAAGGTTGACAAAGACGCGGGCACTCAGCGGCAGCAGCTCTCTCTTAGCTGCGGCGGCCCACAGGACAAATCCCAATGATGCAAATTTAGCAAAGGTGCGAGCACTCAGCGGCGGCAGCCCTCTCTTGGTTGCGGCGGCTCACTGGACAAATCTCGGTGATGCAAAGTTAGCAAAGATGCGAGCACTCCACGGCAGCAACTCTCTCTTAGCTGCGGCGGCTCACAGGACAAATTACAATGAGGCAAAGTTAGCAAAGGTGCGAGCACTCAGCGGCGGCAGCCCTCTCTTGGCTGCGGCGGCTCACAGGACAATCCACGATGTTGCACAACTGACACCAGTGCGGGCATCCAGCGGCGGCAGCTCTCTTAGCTGCGGCAGCCCAAAGGACAATTCACGATGTTGCACAGCTGACACAAGTGCGGGCATCCAGCGGCGGCAGCTCTCTTAGCTGCGGCGGCCCACAGGACAATTCACGATGTTGCACATCTGACACAAGTGCGGGCATCCAGCGGTGGCAGCTCTCTTAGCTGCGGTGGCCCGCAGGACAATTCACGATGTTGCACAGCTGACACAAGAGCGGGCACTCAGCGGCGGCAGCTCTCTCTTAGCTGCGGCGGCCCACACGGTTTCAGCGAAGGTTCTGAGGATTCAAAATAAGGCGGGCACTCAGCGGCAGCAGCTCTCTCTTAGCTGCGGCGGCCCACACAGTTTCAGCGATGGTTCCGAGGATTCAAAATAAGGCAGGCACTCAGCTGCGGCAGCTCTCTCTTAGCTGCGGCGGCCCACACAGTTTCAGCGAAGGTTCTGAAGATTCAAATTAAGGCAGGCACTCAGCAGCGGCAGCTCTCTCTTAGCTGCGGCGGCCCACACAGTTTCAGCGAAGGTTCTGAAGATTCAAATTAAGGCGGGCACTCAGCGGCGGCAGCTCTCTCTTAGCTGCGGCGGCCCACACAGTTTCAGCGAAGGGTCTGAAGATTAAAATTAAGGCGGGCACTCAGCGGCGGCAGCTCTCTCTTAGCTGCGGCGGCCACGCACAGAGTTCACAAGGGTTACTAGTCCGCGTTCCTCACAGTAGGACTAGAGGTTCCGGATTACTCGACGGAGGCCTCACCTGCAAGTAGAATTCCTAGCAAAGGAATTTGGGCGGCTGACGAGGTGAAGTCTAATGTCCCTGAGACTTCAGCAGGAGGCGCTCTCAATTCAGGCCCTTGGGTAGTTTCTTCAGCAAGCTTGGTGAAAGTTTCAAAGTCCTTTCCTCTGTCCGCTCGGACAGAGTTTCGTCTTGACATCCAGAAGGAACACACTTGAAACAGGTTTCAGCGCAGCGTTTTATACCTAAAAGTCTTTGTTCTCTGCAGTCACAAATCACTGCATCCAGCCAGAACCAGTTTGGTGGGGTCGGGGAGCACTTGGTTTACGAGGCGACATCATGCCCTTTGAGAATCTGGGGGTCTGCTATCAGATGCCCAGTGGGAGGTGGAGCCATCATTCACCTTGCCAGGCACGGCCCTGCTCAGATCAAAGAGTCACCCCTCTCCATACTCTAAATGCCGATCTCTCTCTCCAGCCAGGTCTGACCCAGCTGGCCCTGCTGCTCCAAAACCAGACAGCCAATACACACGCTAGCAAAGCCTACCGGAAAGCTGAGGCCAGAAAATACCTCGTTTCTAGCAGAGGTATTTTCGAACACGGGCTACGCAAATAATCCTCACCAAAAGATGTATCTCAACTTCCCGAGCTCAAACATATCAAATTCGATGTTCCTATCAGGTTCCTGGGGGCAGGTAGGATTAGGGCATGTCATACTCAGCCTGCCCATTCTGGCCCATGAGAACGGATAGCCGCACAATAGTAAACAGTGAAATGGAGGGTAACTCGCTATTAGAACATGCTACACAGACATACTTTAAAAGCTGCTTCGGTGGGTAGCGCAAATCAGAGCTGCCGGCCCACCAGCAGTATTTGGTCTACCAGCCCTGGGCACACACAGTGCACTGATACTAGGGACTGACCGGTAAACCAAATGAGCCAATTATGATTATCCCAATTCATACAGTTATCTTTACACAGGGAGCATTCGCGCTGTGTCACTGATTGGCAGTGGCACAGCGCCCAGAGCATCTAAATCCAGCCAACATAAAAGGTCAGAAGCGAAAAGAGGAGGGGAGAACCGCGCCAATGATGCCAGGTCTAACAGTCAGGAAGCCCATTGTGTACATGATTGTTCTTACTAGCCACCCAAGACTTTATTTCTTCTGGATTCAAAGTATGCCTCACCTTATGTAGTAAAGCATCCTGGTCGCAGAGACCTATGATGTGTTCTGAGTCTACAATGTTCTGTGGTGTCTGACACTGAGTGTCTTGATCTGAGTAACCCTATCTAGATAGTAAATCAGCCTTAACCTGTTGGTGCCTGGCCAATAAGTGATAACAAAATTGAATTCACTGAAAAATAATAACCACCTAACTTGCCTAGGATCAAAGCCTTCAGAGACTGGAGGACATGAAAATTCTTATGGTCAGTGTAGATCGTGACAACATGCTGGGCCCCTAATAGGTAGTGTTGCCATTCTTGAAAACACAGTTAAATTGCCAGCAACTCTCATTCAGCAACTGTGTAATTTTGTTCCGCTGGCAACAATTTAAAAAAAAAGAAAAGGCAACTGGATGCATTTGTCTCGTAGTGCTGTCACGCTGTGATAAAATACCTCCAACAGTTACCTGAGAGGCATCTGCCTCTACAAAGTAAGACTGCGTGGGGTCTGGATGTCTAAGTACAGGGGCCGTAGTGAATCTTTCCTTAAGTAAGTTAAAGGCATCATTGGCCTCCTGGGACCACTCAAAAGGTACCTTCTTTCATTAAAGTCTGGTGATGGGACTTACAATGTCAGAAAAGTGTGTGATAAATTGGGGGCAAAGGTTTGAGAAACCCAAGAAGCTCTGTACTTTCTTTACAGAGGTTGGGGCTGGTCTATCTAGAATCACCTGGACCTTTCTTTTATCCATGGTCACCCCCTCTGGGGATACGATATATCCCAGAAACTCAACAGACTGGGTATGGAACATACATTTGTCCGACTTGGCAAACAGTGCATGTTCTCGGAGTCATTGCAAGACTGTCCTGGCATGTTTTCTGTGTTTAGTCATGTTTTATGAATAGTTCAAGATGTTGTCAGCATATACAACCACACAAATCATCCAGAAACTCTGATAAAGTACTGGAAAGCCACTGAGGCATTGCACAATCTAAAAGGCATGGCTGTATATTCGAAAAGCCCAAACTTGGTTTGAAAGCCAGTCTTCCACTAGTCACCTTCTTTAACACGGACAAGGTAGTAAGCAAAACGCAAGTCCAGTTTAGTATATTCCACACCTAATCTAACAAGTCTGGAATTAGTGGCAATGGATACCTCTTCTTAATGGTCACATTGTTTAAGGCTTTGTAGTCTACACATGTCCACTAATTGCCACCCCTCTTCAAAATAAAGAAGAGCACAGATGGCTCAGGAGAAGTGGAATGTAGTGTAAACCCAAAGGCTAGCATGTCATCGTGGTATTTCTTTAAGTGTTCCGTCTCAGGCTCCGAGAAAGCATAAATGCGACTACAGGGTAGTGCAGCGCCCGGAACCAAGTTGATACAGCAGTCATATTCCCTATGGGGAGGTAGTTGTGTAGCCTTCTGTTCGTTAAAGACGTCTTGTAAGTCCTCTTATTCTACTGGAAGCTGGTTCAAGGACCCTGGTTTAAAGCTGCGCAAGTCAAGGGAGGTGGTGTTTTTTGTGCGTTATTATAACTGTGCATTTTACGGTAATGGGACTCCAAAGTGACAAGATGGAGGGACCAATCAATGACAGGGTTATGTAACTGAAGCCAGGGGATCCCTAAAATAGTGTCAAAGGTACTTGTGTCTATGAGATCAAAGATTAAAGTCTTTGCATGTCCATTCTCAGATACTATGAATAATGGAATAGTTTGATATTCGATTATTACAGAAGAGAGCTCAGAACTATCCAAGGCTCTAGTATGCTCTGGTACATTTTTCCTACCTCCAGGGATGTGTAAAAAACTGGTCAAGGCTAAGTCTAGGAAATTTCTGGTAGCTCCGAGCATAGGCAGGAATTGCTTCTGTTGGAGTGAAATGATAAGGGTGATTGAAATCACTAAGAGTTGTGGAACTTTAGGTGAAGTATTAGCCAAGTAATGGGGGGCTGGTTCAAGGTCTGCACCCAAATGATTGACCCCTATGTCAGCCGGGCTCTCTAGTTTTCCTGCACCATTTCTGATGTCAAGGCGCTAGCCTTCCAAATTCCCTTCGGTTTGGCTGAGCATTCTCATGCAAAATGCCCATCTTTACCCCAATATAAGCACAGGTTAAATTTCTTTCTACGTTCTTTTTCATCGGCAGTCAGGGGACCAGGCAAGCCCCAGATCTGCAAGGGATGTGAACTCTCCTGACTCTTAGACTCTGTGTCTTTCAAGTCTGACTGCACAATCAGCAGTCTGAGTTCCCCCGACAGCAGTCTCATTTTCGTTCCTATGGTCAAGCCTGACAACTAAATCAATGCACTCGGAACAATCTGCGGGTAAATCTACAATGTGCACAAAGGAATTCTTTAAATCCCCCCTGAACCCTCTATAAAAGAGGGAAGTTCTTTTTTCCTCAGGCCACTGGGTCTCTGTAAGTAA
Organism: Calotriton arnoldi; assembly: GCA_963921515.1. Taxonomy (NCBI): domain Eukaryota; kingdom Metazoa; phylum Chordata; class Amphibia; order Caudata; family Salamandridae; genus Calotriton; species Calotriton arnoldi. The sequence continues at coordinate 709,662 of CAWUFW010007864.1, read as the reverse complement.
TTTACCAAAGGAAGTAATATAAGGAGATAGTTATTACCCTGACATCAGTTTAACATCTCATTATCACCGGCTTGGCCAAAGGTGTGCTTAGCAAAGAGATGAAGCATCATCTCTCTAAACTTTCCAAAATCATGCCAAACCGTGTCATTCATTTCAATAAGTGGAATAGCCCAGTTGGCAGCTGTTCCCCCAAGATAGGATATGAAAAAAGCAATTCTGGCAGTATCAGAGGGGAAGGCTCCTCATTTATAAGGAAATGTAACTGGCACTGACTCCAGAAAGGATCAAACTTATTACTATCCCCCAAAAACCATTTGGTTGGGGCCAAAGACACTGAGAATGGGAGTGGTAACTGTGACGTGAACAGGATTAGCGATTCTGTTAGCAGAAGCGTTTGCTTGAATTCCCAAATCACCAAAGTGTGAGGGCTGCAAGACAAGATATGCACTTGTGGAAACTGCCCCAGCCCCACCCTCAAAGGACCATGGTAGGTGGCAGGGGCGACATTGAAACAGTTCGTCCTTAAGTGATACATTTTTCTGCCACAAGGACTGAACCTCATACTGTACATCTCCAAAGGCCCTTGCTAGATCTAAAACCCCTGGGGCATCCTCGGACAGGGCCTGGGCCATGTCCTGATTGTGCATCTGTCATCCACATCATCCCAGTGGGGGAAACCTGTAAGGCTTGGCCTTCTGTCATGCACTCACATGGTTCCAACTGCGATACTGGAACTGATGCTGGACCTCCTATCCCGGCAGGGCCTGGTCCATTCAAGGAATAGCTTCTCTCTAAACAAGGCTCCCTTTTGGGGAAGAGGGGTTGGGACAAAATAAGAAAAGAGAGACTTGCAGTACTGGTTTAAGTCAGCAAATTTATTGCACAGCATTAACTCTCAGTCTGGTAGGTGAATGTGCACAGACCATGACCTTTAATTTTGCGAAGACGCAATGCACTAGAAAGAACATGAAGAGCCATCAATACGCTACAAGCCTCTAAATCAATGGATTCGCAATAAATTCAGTAACATACACTTACAGTCTCTATCAGAAACACAGCAAGAAAACAGAAAAACAGAATTACAGATTGGAGCTATGCACTCCCATGGAACTACTTGAAATACTGATTGAAGTTAATGACACTCAAAAAGAAACACTACAAACATAGATTGGAGATAATGACACTCCCAAGGATAAACTCGAAACTTAGATCTTGGTACAGGGTTCATACACGAATCAAGAGCTCTGAGGATAGTACTCAAGACACTACTGTTCATCAGAGATGCACAGAACAAAGTCTCTAATCCTTGTTTAAACACAGTTCAAAGGCCAAGGTTACAGTAAGGGTCCGGAGCAAGAACAATCAAGGAACTGGAGGAAAGTCACTGGAAGGAAAGTCTATAATCTTGAAGATGCCAATACTCTAGTCTGCTTACTACTATTAAAGGATAGTGCGCACTACCCTGAGATCAAGAACTTAGCCTAGTACTTTAACATGTCCTATATTCGAAGAAGGTCACAAGGTCTTGACTCAGGAAGTCACAGAGGAACTGGAGTAGCTGAGCAGGAGGTGGAGACAAAGGGTGTGTCAAGGGAGCTGGAGCCAAGGGAATCACCAGAGGAGCTTGAAATGCAGCCGAGAAGTGCGCTGCCCAAGTCTGGTCTCGGGTTTGGGTGTGGTTTAAATGCATGCTGAGGGTCCAATGGATACAGCGAGATCATATGGCTTACGTGGCAATCTGGAAGCCTATTCAAAACTCCTGAAGGAAGCATTTGCTAGTACACTGGGTTTGACCTTACAGGAAGAGCATGTGTAAACTAACGAATGGAATCAATTAACAGGAAACAAATGTTTCGTTTTATCGAAACATGCACAGGGAAAAACACTCTAAGACCCTAGTAACAGCGGCAGCAAGGCAAGCCATTGGTGCACATGTTCAGGTAATGCTTGCAAGGTCAGGGGTAATGAAATCAGGGCGACTGGGGAAACTGGGCATGGAATCATAGCGCCCCATAATTTGCCACAGGGGTAGAGTAACATGAGCCCTGCGCACCAGGCCCGCTACGCAGAGGGCATATGCCAGCCTGCAGCGTTTTAATCTCCCTCTTCAAGGTATTCACATCCTCTTCTGTGGAAGTGACTCTCTCTGCCACTTTGCGTAGGTCCATTCGGAGATGGTTAATTTCGATGGCCATTGTATCCAACTTGCCCTCCAGAGCAACTTGAGACACCTGTATTGCTGCTAGGATTTCTGTCATGCCACGAGTGGGATCACTCATCTCTGGTCCGCAGTCTCCCTCTGGGCCACGCATTGGGGCCTCAGGCCCAGTGACCGTGTACTGGTCAATCTTATTACTCTGCCCCACCTTCGCTCTTCTCTCTTTGCCCATTTTATTAGTGGTGTCATCAGGCAGACCCTTCAGTCTTTGGAATGTTCACAATTACTTCATGCAAGGTGCTGCCCCCACAAGATTCCAGCTAGCCAACAGGGCTAGCCAAAAAGGATACTCCTCCTTTGCTGCCCAGTGGCTCGGGTATTGTACCCACAATGCGGTGGGTACCACTATCTCCTCAGATCTCGACTGTGCTGCACCATTATCGCCAGTCTTTCACCTCTGCAGGTCAATGTGGGGCTCATCCCCCCCAGGTCAGCACCTCTATTGCATGCTGCGTAGTGGGAACCTGAGGTGAGCATTCACCTCTCATCATATCAATCAGGAGTTTGTATAGCGCGGCTACTCACCCCTGAGGGTCTCAAGGCACTGAGGGGAAGGGGTTGCTGATCCGTTTGGGCGTGGCGGTTCAGTCGAAGAGCCAGGTCTTGAGGTTCTTCTTGAGCTGGGTCAGCGACAGGGATTGCCTGAGGTGGAGGGGCAGGGTGTTCCAAGTCTTGGTGGCAAGGTAGAAGAAGGATCTTCCTTCGGTCCTGGTCTTGTGAATTCGTGGGACGGTGGCCAGGGCAAGTTGGGTGGAGCGAAATTGTCTGGTAGGTACATGGAATGCGAGGCAGTGATTCAGATATGTTGGCCCTTCATCGTGGAGAGCTTTGTAGGCATGTATGAGGAGCTTGAAGGTGATTCTCTTATTGATTGGGAGCCAGTGGAGTTGTCGGATGTGTTGTGTTATGTGGCGGGGGATGTCGAGGACCAGTCTGGCTGCGGCGTTTTGGACGTTCTGTAGTTTCCTGAGCTGTTTCTGGGTGATGCAGGAGTAGAGTGCGTTGGCGTAGTCAAGTCTGCTTGTGATGAGTGCGTGTGTGACCTGCTTTCTGGATTCTGTGGGGATCCATCTGAATGTCTTTCGAAGCAGGCGGAGCATGTGGAAGCAGGATAAGTATACAGCAATGATCTGGCGGTTCATTGTGAGCGAGAGGTCCAGTATGATGCCGAGGTTGCGCGCATGGTCTGTAGGGATGGGAGGGGTTCCCAGTATAGCAGGCCACCAGGAGTCATCCCAAGCTGAGGGGGCAGGACCCCGGATGAGAACTTCGGTCTTGTCTGTGTTGAGCTTGCGGCAGCTGTCTTTCATCCAGGTGGCAACAGCCTTAATTCAGCTGTGAAAGTTGATTCTGGCGGCTGTGGTTTCTTTGGTGAGGGAGAGGATTGACGTCGTCAGTATCGTGTGGTCGGCCTAGAAGACGATGTTGAGGCTGTGGTTTCTGACGATGGTCACGAGGAGGGCCATGTAGATGTTGAAGAGGGTGGGGCTTAGGGAGGAGCCCTGGGGCACTCCACAGCTGATCTCTGTTGGTTCTGAGAAGAACAGGGGTAGTTTGACTCACTGTGTTCGACCGGTAACGAAGGAGTGGATCCAGTCCAGTGCCTTGTCGTGAATGCCAGTGTCATGGAGTCTCGTGGTTTGGGTGCGGTGGGAGATGGTGTTGAAGGCTGGGAAACATCCTGAAGAATGACTCCGGAACAACGAGTTCCGGAGTCATGTAAGCCGATCAACGACTTGCACTAACAACGACGACCTAGCCTGAACCACGCGTGTGCGTGGTTCAGGATAAGACGGTCTAGTGTTCGTGCAGGGCGGAGTTCAGAGGAGTGTCGGAGAGGAACAGGTAAGAGGTTTTGGGGTTAGTTTTAAGGGGTGTGGGGTTTGGGTTAGTTTTAAAGGGGTTGGGGGGGATTTGGGTTTGGTTTTTAGGGGCTTGGAGGGATTGTGAAAGATTTTAGGGGGTGGGAGGGGATCGAGTTAGTTTTTAGGGGGTTGGGGAGAATCGAGTTAGTTTTAAGGAGGTGGGGGGGTTCGTGTTAGTTTATAGGGGCTTGGAGGCTTCGTGTAAGTTTTAAGGGGGTGGGAGGGGAACGAGTTAGTTTTTAGAGGGTTGGGGGTTCGGGTTAGTTTTTAGGGGCTTGGAGGGATCGTGTACGTTTTTAGGGGGTGGAAGGGGATTGTGTTAGGTTTTTAGGGGGTTGGTGAGAATCGAGTTAGTTTTTAGGGGTGGGAGGGGATCATGTTAGTTTTTAGGGGGGAGAGGATCGAGTTAGTTTTTAGGGGGTTGGGGAGAATCGAGTTAGTTTTAAGGGGGTAGGAGGGGAATGAGTTAGTATTTAGGGGTGGGGGGAATTCGTGGTTCAGTATGTCGTGGTTCTTTACTTAGTGGTTTAGATTGGGTCGTTGTTTAGAATTCTGTGTTTAGGCACTCGTGATTAAGGAGGTAGTGGTTTAATCATACAATCGTTGAAGGCGGCCGAAAGATCCAGTAGGATGATGGCTGCGGTTTTGCCCCAGACAAGGAGGGAGCAAATGTCGTCGGTGGCAGCAAGGAGTGCGGTCTCAGTGCTTTGGTTGCTTCGGAAGCTAGTTTGGGAGGTGTCCAGGACGTTGTTCTCTTTGATTAACTCCGAGAGTTGGGGGTTGAGAGCCTTTTTGATGACCTGTGCTAGAAAGGGGAGGAAGGAGATAGTTCTGAAGTTCTTGACATCTGTCGTGAAGGAAGTGGCCCGTTTAGGGTCACCCGGGTCACTCACGACCACCTCTCAGCCTTTCATACCAAATGAAGAGTCGGTCAGACAGTAGAGAATACACACCAATATATTTTTATTCAGATACGCTCGAGCGGAGCCCGGTCTGACCACTCTCTTAGGAGTGCTGCAGAGAGGGACTGACATCAGCAAGCATAACGATACATTATGTAAATTTCAGAACCAATGAAGGCATGCCCACAATGGAATTTTCCAAGCAGATGCAGCTAAACAAAGAAGTACAGAAGGATAGGTTTCGATTCTGAGGCCGGGCACACATTATCTCCTACTCAAGGTCGCTCTGTTCGTGCCCGCCACTAGACTAGTGGGAGAAGGTCTCTATCTAGTGAGAAAGGTATACGTTAATAAGAACAGTGTAATCATTAGCAAAACAAGGCCCAACCTTGGAGAAACGAAACTTACCACAACCCGTTCCTCGAAAAGGCGAGGAGCAGTTTCGAACATGATTCAAAATGGCGGACAAAATAAAATGGTGCCGCGAATGCTAACTTACATAGAATAATGCACAAGCAAAGTTAACGGAAACATTTCTATTCCCACAGAACCTCCTTTTAGCATAAACTAACCAATTTATGTGATGGTCAAAGAAAACATAACATGCTCGTGGACAAAGGAACATCAGTATTAGGAGCAGTACATATATTCAGAGTCAGGAATAGAGGCTGCAAGGAAAGATGTGGTCTCAAAAATACCTTTGTCTATCTGCATCAAGTCATCAATATCCTTTTGTAACATAATTTCAGCATTAGCATCATGAATTGATATTTTCTGTTTGGGAGTGAGGATATTAACACAATGAGAACAACAGGCTGGGAGACATTGTATGCAGAGGCAACATGTGAAGAAGATACTGGCAACCACAACCAAGAAAGTGAGGATCTTCCAACCCCAGGAAGTTAGCGTGTTCCAAAACCACCCCGACAGTGTCCAAGTACCTACTTCTTGGTGTATTTCAGCGGATATTCTATGTACTTTTTGTATAGCTGAATAAACATTGGGAGCCTTATTAGGTATGTAAACACAACAGCTGCTGCCTATGATGTGACGGGCCCCTCCCCGATCTGCAAGTATAACGTCTAGCACCATCCTGTTCTGCAAAGTGACTAATCTTGTAGCCTGGAGCTCAGCAGTGACATTTGTCATTATCCCAGCTGCTGTATTGATAACCGCCTCAATAACTCTTGTTAACTGACGAACTTGAAGGCTATTAGCCATGGGACCACAAAAAGGTAGTAGGCCCTTCACAGTGTCTCCAGATTGCTGTGCGGTGGTGTCAGTCTGATTTATATCCTTTGTGTCAACAACCCTTTTGACTCGGGGTAGGAATATACTTCTACGTTGCAGCTGATGCGTTTTGTGAAAAATAGACAGGGCAACATATACAGGGGGAAAAAGGAAAGAGAGATAACATGTGCCTCACCATCCCCTCGGGATCCCTCCGGGGACCCACAGACAAAATAGACATTATGGGGTAGGACCAAAGGCGGACTATTAGTCGTATTCAGTTTGTATGTGAAATTGCATTTGCTCTCCCCCACCATTATCTCCCCAGTCCCCTGGATGCAAAACCCAGCTGTCTTATTAACCACTGACACAGGTATTAGTTTATCTTTGGCAATATTCCGAGCTCGGAAGGATTGAAAGTACTCAGATGTGTTAAACCATTGGAAATCAGCCATTTCCATTTGAAACCAGGTATTATTCTTTACTCTTTGGTACATTTTCAAGCATGACTTTGAGGACACTGTCCCTAGAGTACCTTGTCCTGCCGGTCCTATGGGGGTAAACCCTTGGTAGAAGCGTAAATATTCATTCGCAGTGTGAGAATCAGTTGATGTTATATTCAAAGTACAAAGTTGAAATTGGAAGTACACCAACCGAAACAATTCATACCAACCCTCGCAGTTACCAATATACGACAGTGGCATAGACAACATATTGTCGCTCCTATGAGTGACGGAAGGTAGCAACCCACAAACCCAACAATTAGTCGTATTGGACAGATTATGAGCATGATGCAACATTTGTATGAAGACATTATCTGTGTAGGACTGCCTATGTGCTTCTTTGTGTGGGGCTAGAGTAACAAAAATGTGTTCAGGGGGAGTTGGAGTAGTACCTATTAAGGAATGTACAGGAAACTTCTCCTCTAAAAACCAAGATATTCCAAATATTGTCACTATTGCAATCACAACAATTAGTATGCAGACTATTTTACTCTTTGTCGACCAACCCCTCATTGAATGTGGTGGTGCAACGGGCTGTTCCTCCTCATCAACAGGCCGACCAAAGGGATGCATAATTAAGCAAGGAGAGAAATGCCACAGGAATGATAGTGCAACAAAAATAATAGTAACGGTAAGTGTTCCCAGTGTCCGTCAGAGCCTCACTGGTACAGGCTCCTATTGTTCATCAATACGTTGGCGCTCTTGAGCACCGGCGGTGGAGCTTTCTCTGTCCTAAGCTTGTGCTGTCCCACATCGATCAGGATAATGTACCCCCAAAGGGATACCTTTTGAGCTATCCTGTCCAATGTTCGAAAACAAACAGTGCACAAGTCTCACATCACCCGAAACTAATTTCGTTGGTACTATGACAAAGTACACCTGACTTACACAGTCCATCCCTAACTAATCTGACTTCTCTTTTTTTGCACTGTTCCTCAACCGAGGACGCAAATTGTACCTGGCAGCCCCAGGAACCATTGGATCAACAAACAGTGGCTCCTTAATAGGTCGTATTTCTGGGGAGACCGCTGCATTTAGCACTTCATCATTTTCCAAATCCGTTTGGGTCCAAGTTAGCTTTGCATCACTGAAGGGGACAAACTGAGGCACCTTCTCGCACTCAGAGTCCCCTATTCCGTCCCTCACCCACTGGTCATAGGGCAAGGGCAAAGGTATCCGGCGGCAGTGGGTAGCGTGCACCCAGTTCTTTCGGCCGGCGACCTTCACAGCAGTACATGTAGCCAGGAGGACCTGTTCTGGTCCCTTCCAATGAGGCTCTAAACTCTTCTTCCTCTGGAAATTAATGATCAGGATGAAATCGACAGACTGAATGTCGTGTCCGGGCCCCTCTGGTGTGGGTGGTAGGGATTCCCGGACCTGTTGGTGAATAGAACGCAGATTTTCAGTTAACTGGCAAAGGTAATCGATCAACAACGGAAACTCAATATCTGAAAACCGTTGAGGACGCAGGACATCCCAGACATTTGCCGGGCGTCCAAACACGACCTCGTACGGTGACAATCCTGTCCTAGAATGTGCTGTTGTTCTTGTCGACAAGAGAGCCAATGGTAGAGCATCTGGCTATTGTAACCCTGTTGTCTCCTGAATCTTTGCCAATTTCAATTTGAGAGTACCATTGTACTTCTCAACCAATCCTGCCGACTGTGGGTGGTTTGCAGCATGAAACTTCTGTTTTATGTGCAAACCATCACAAATTAGCTGAATGACCTTGGCATTAAAATGACTTCCGTTATCACTCCAAATCAAACGGGGCAAGCCAAAATGAGGAAAGAACTCCTTCAGGAGTACCTTTGCAGTCGTAACAGCTGTATTGTCTTTAGTAGGATAAGCCTCAACCCATTTACTAAATGCACAAACAACCACCAACACGTACTATAAAATATTACACCTGTCTATCTCTATGTAGTCCATCTGAAGGACCTCAAAGGGGAAAGTAGGTGGTGCAAAATTACCAGGTGGTGTAGGGGTACCTTTTCTAGATTATGCATTTTGCACACCATACAGTATTTCACTAAATGTGTAGCTGTTTTTGAAATGTTGTCATTCTGCCACACAGGGTGTAACAACTTGCAAATACCTTTAGCGCTGATATGGGCTGGGCCATCATGACCACAGGGAGAACATAAGCATCTGGCAACATCCATCTCTGTTTCCCTGACTTGTCAATCCAACATCCCTCATCGTTCAATTGTGCCGTGCTTTCTTGCCACATTGCTAATTCGTCTATTGTAGCCTCACTCTGTATTTCTTTCACATTCTCAAGCGTATCCTCAAACATGGTAACTTCAGGTACCCACCTAGCGGGACCTGCTGCAAACATTTTCTCCATTTTAGTCCGTGCCGTTTCCTTAGCTGTCTGGTCAGCAAAAGCATTGTCCCTCCCTACATCATGAGTAACTTTCCTATGGGCGCTACACTTCACTATTGCCAACTTCTTAGAGAGCGTCAACGCGGACAAAAGCCTCAATGTAGGGTGACCATGCTGGAACTTTGTACCATGGGAAGTAAGGAACCCTCTCTCAGCCCAGAGTCACCCAAAATTGTGCGCAACCCCGAAGGCATACTGGAAGTCAGTATAAATATTGACAACCAGTCCCTAGCTCAATTCACAAGCTCGAATAAGGGCAGATAACTCAGCTGCTTGGGCTGACTGATAAGGGACTCGTTATGTCTCAACAACTGTATGCAATGTGGTGATAGCATAAGCAGCAGTTGTAGTGCCATCTGGTAATTTGAAGCAAGAGCCATCAACATATAGTTCCCCTTGTGGGTTAGATAAGGGAACATCAGTCAAGTCTACCCGTCCTTTCATCTCTTCTTCCGTCCGGAAGATACAATCATGTTTCTCATTTTCATCATTTTCAGAAGGGAGGGGCAATAACATGGCTGGATTAAGAGTGGCACATCTTTTGATTGTGATGTGTTTTGCGAACAATGTCAATTTGTAACCTGTCAGATGTGCACTGGTGAGGTGCTGTGTCTCAGTCTTATTAAAAAGTGTATCCACAGCATGGGGTACCATTACTGTGAGGTCAGTATCAAGTACGAGCCCAGCCGATTGTCTTATCGAGACAGCCACGGCCGCGACCGCTCTTAGACAGCTCGGGAGGGCTCTTGCGACAGGGTCAAGAACAGCCGAGAAATAAGCACACAGCCGTTGCTTATCTCCAAATTTTTCTGTTAAAACAGAAAGTGCACAACCAGTTGTCTCATAGACGTACAACACAAACGGCTTGCCATAGTTGGGTGTGCCAAGCACAGGAGCCGAACAAAGCTTAAAAGACTGCTGACATTCAGGCGTCCAAGTCAGGGGCTCATGCACATCTTTAATGGTAAGTGCAAGCAGGGGTTTGGTTAGTAGGTTTAGTTAGGTATCCACTGCCTACAGTAGGAAGTGATACCTATGAACGCGTGCAGATCCTTCATAGTCTGTGGGATGGGCATTTTAACAATAGTACTGATTTGCTCAGGAGTCAATCTTCTACACTCCTTCGACAGTAGGTGACCCAAATAGGTGACCTCCTGTCGACAATACTGAAATTTGGAAAGGGACACTTTATGTCCGTGCTGTGCAAGTGCAACAACAATTTAACTGTACTATCCCTGCAACCTTGTTCTTTGTCAGAAGCGATGAGGAGATCGTCAATGTACTGAACCAATACATTACCTGTAGGAAGCGAAAGGGAATCCAATTGGCTCTGTAAAGCTTGACTATAGATACTTGGACTCTCAGTATAGCCCTGAGGAGCTCGACAGAATCTAAAACTTCTGCCAGCTAGTGTAAAACCGAACAAATACCTGCTATCTGGATGGATAGGACCACTGAAGAATGCCTTTTTCAAATCAATGACAGAGAAGAATTTGGCAGTAGAAGGAATCATTGTTAAAAGAGTAGTAATGTCGGGGACCACAGGAAACTGGGGAACTACTATTTTATTAACTTAGCGCAAATCAATCACAAAACGATAAACATCTGCGTGATCATCAGAGGAACCCGAAGGTGTCTGTTTCAGAATGGGAAGAATAGGGATATTACAAATATTGGCAGTCGTCTCTTCAACCTCACCTTTCTCAATCAAATACTGTACAATTTGCAATAAAGCTCGCTCACCTGCCTGCGGTATTTTATACTGAGGGATACGAGGAAAAATTGCATTGTCTTTAACTTGGATCGAAACCGGCTATATCTGTAACTGTCCCTCATCCATGTCACCTATTGCCCACAAAGCAGGTGGCACATCTTTAATCTCAGCAGGAAGGGGCGCTTCTTTGGACAGACACTGTTTAGCGCGTACCACATCCGGACCCATTGTCATGTAAACACCTGCGGGGCAGCATTAAATTGTAGCATGCAATTTCTTTAGCAAATCCAAACCCATCACATTTTCTCCACAATTAGATGTCAACAAAATTGGCGAATCCACAGTGAAATGAACAATAGTCAATGGAAGAGGTCTTGAAATGGGGCTTATAACCGGTACACAAGAAAAACCTACCGAAACATTATTATGGCCAGACAAAGCCGCCCCAGGGACCAAAGAACGAGAAATAGAACTGTTTGTTGCACCTCTATCCACCAAAAATTCCTTAGCCGAGCCATGCAGATCCGCAGTAACATAAGGGCCGCGTTGGTCTACAGGTATCGGAACTGGTCCCTCACTCTGTACTGTCCGCCCTGAGGGTCATCAAAGTAATTATTATCAGAACGACCCTGTGAGGCCACAGCATTTTGAGCCCTATCCGCTCCACTAGCTCCACGACCCCGTTCACGAGAACCTTGTCCTCTAGCAACCGCCACCTTCTGCAACAACACGGGACACTCGCTATGCCAATGCCCCTCCTCCTTACAATACGCACACTGATTCGGCCCTAAAGGCGTAGTATTCGGCGGCCTGCCAGTACGTGGAAGCTGACGGGCCAAACCACCACGTCCTCTACCATTCCCTCTAGAAGCCTGCTGCAGCAACACCTTTGTCTTCAAATCCTTGTGCTTCTTCTCTGTCCTCTCTTTATCCTCATCCTCCCTATGCTCATAATACTGAGCCATATTCAAAATAACAGAAAGGGAAGAGGTGGACCAAGTGCTTTCGGAAGCCTGCAATCGAGTCGCAATCTCGGAAGCAAATTTGAAACAAATCTATTAACAAACAACCGGACACCTCCCTCATTAGATAAATCCTGCCCACTATAATCCAGAAACACATCTTCAAACCAAGTGAAAAAATAAGGCACACTCTCATCTCTCTTCTGGCGACAAGCCGTTAACTTGTACCAATCAACCTTCCTCGGCAGAATAAGAGAATGCATATGCGTGATAATGTGGCTTGGCAAGGCAAGTACCTATGCCATAGGCTTATCGCCGGGCTTCCTCTCCTGATCCCATACTTCAATTTGATCCCTTGTACCACCCAGTTCCGCAACATGATCTTGTGTGTGCACCTGCCTCCAAATATTAACTGGAACCAGTAAACCAAAGAACCTTTCAATATCCGCAAGCGCCATTACTGTTGAAGAGGCAGCTTCAGTCAATTCTTTATAATATGCAGTAGGATTTTTCCTAGATTCTGGTAACTGAGCCTTAAGAGACAAAACTTCACTCCTTTTCCATGGAAAAAAAACCCACTGTTCTTGGAAACGGGCTGCCACACCTGGTCCTCTGACAATACCATGTTGATCCGTTAGCTCTGGATTTTGGGGTGATATATAGGATGAACCTCCCGCATCGGGAACTGAAATTCAGAAGTGGGGCTCTTCTCAAGTAGCCTACCCCGGTAAGCAATCTATGTCATAATACTACCAAAAACTTGACCAGGCTCCGTATTAGTAACATATACATGATCTTTAATATCATATAAAATCTGTGGTGCTGCATCTTTGAAACTCTGCTCCCAAAGACTAATCAGAGTAGCAGATATATGTTTAAGGGCATGCTGTTGTACAAAGGGCTCATAATATTTCATCACATTCCACACATCTTCCACACTGTAAATGGGGTTTCGGGCCCACTGCGCAGCCTGGTTAGCCACTATCTTTTTCTCTGCATCTCCCACTTCAGATCGCACATACGGACCCATGCGTTCTTTAAATTTTGTCCAATCCCCGTCTCCAAACCTGCGCACAGGCGTCCCATCACTCAAGGAAACCGGGGGATGAAAAACCAGGGAAGGAGAGGCAACTGGAGTGACAGGTATCAGCGATGCTGAGGGCTGCGTCACAGGAGGGAATGCTGGCGAGAAAGATGCTGAAACAATGGACATGAGGGGGGTGCTAACAGTCACAGTTGCTGCGGGCAGCAAGGAAGCAGGAGGAAGAGAGAGAGGAGAAGGAGCCGATGCCACGGCCATCAAAAAAGCAGCAGTAGATACAGGAATAGAGACAGTAGAAGCAACAGTAACAGGCGGCTGTGAGGGCAGGGGAACAGTGGGATATATCTTTTGTGGGGGTACGGAGGTGGGGGGTCGACTATCTAATAATGTCTCCACAAAAGGATCATTTTCTTCTAATAAGTGGCCCGTTTAGGGTCACCCGGGTCACTCACGACCACCTCTCAGCCTTCCATACCAAATGAAGAGTCGGTCAGACAGTAGAGAATACAAACCAATATATATTTATTCAGATACGCTCGAGCGGAGCCCGGTCTGCCCAGTCTCTTAGGAGTGCTGCAGAGAGGGACTGACATCAGCAAGCATAACTATACATTATGTACATTTCAGAACCAATGAAGGCACGCCCACAATGGAATTTTCCAAGCAGATGCAGCTAAACAAAGAAGTACAGAAGGATAGGTTTCGATTCTGAGGCCGGGCACACATTATCTCCTACTCAAGGTCGCTCTGTCCATGCCCACCACTAGACTAGTGGGAGAAGGTCTCTATCTAGTGAGAAAGGTATGCGCTAATAAGAACAGTGTATTCATTAGCAAAACAAGGCCCAACCTTGGAGAAACGAAACTTACCACAACCCGTTCCTCGAAAAGGCGAGGAGCAGTTTCAAACATGATTCAAAATGGCTGCCAAACATAAAATGGTGCTGCGAATGCTAACTTACATAGAATAATGCACAAGCAAAGTTAATGGAAACATTTCTATTCCCACAGTCGTGTCGGTGGATGGCTTCTTCAGCAGTAGGTTGATCTCGTTTCCAGTCATCGGGGAAGGTGGCGGTTTCGATGGGGCAGTTGATGGTGTGGCGAAGTTCAGGGGCAATAGAAGGGGCTGCTCTATGGAAGTACGGGTAAGGATCCGATGGGGCTCTGGAATGGATGCTCTTCATGGTCTTGAGTGTGTCATCTGTGGTGAGCGGAGTCCAGTTGAGCACGATCTGTTGGGGTGCAGCGTGGTTGAGTGTGGTGGTGGCGGGCATTATGGCAGGGTCTTGGGTGCCAAAGCTGTCGTAGGACATCTGTGGTCTCGCTGTTGAGCCTGGTGAATTCCTTGACAATTGTGAACTGTTCTTTGCTGTTGTTTGCTTTGTCATTGATTCCCTTTTGGAAGGCTGTTTTCTTTGTGGTTTTGAGTAAGCCTGGGCAGAGTTTGCGGAGTTCCGCTACGCGGAACTCCGCAAATTGCAAACAAAATTGCAAAAAAAACCCTGCTGCGCTACGCGGAGCTCAGTGAGCAGCAGAGTGCGTTAGATAAATGCCATTTGCAGTGATTTTCAGTGCCAGGTGCTTGTTCGCACTGTGCAATCATCGGGAACGGCACCATGCACAGTGCAAGTGGGCACTGCTTCCTTTCTGTCGCTCGAGTAGATTTTTACTCGAGCGGCAGCTTTCTCAATGCGAACGGACGGTTTCTCAACGCGAGCAGTCGCGAGCATACACGACCACTCGCAATGAAAAATCTGACCTCCCGCATTGAGAAATCTCGCCGGGAGGTGGATTTTCCTCGCTCGCGCTCGCCAACTTGACGTTGACAAACGTGAGGGAGGAAGAAAGCTCCGCTACGCAAAGTGGAGTTTTTCAGAACTCCGCGAGCTCCGCATAACGCGGAGTGCAGAAAACTCTTAGTTTTGAGGAGATGGTGGTGTGCGTTGACTGTGGTTTTGAAGGTTGCATGGTTTTCCAGGGTTTTGTTGTTCCTCCATCTCTTCTCGAGTCATCTGCAGGTCTGTCTGGGCTCGTGGAGGGCGGAAGTGAACCATACACAATTGGAGCAGCACCACATATAGACTGGAAAATTTAACTAAGATGTTGTTAACACAAAACAATCTAGTATGACACTTCCTTATAAATAACAGTGTACATTGAGATCCATGGGTTATTCTTTCTTCCTTTATTAATTTGTATTCAATTCTTAAAAAACATCAGCCAACGAGTTTCGTCCACTTAAACATTGGACTTCTTCAGGGCAGCTCAAACGTCAAACGCCTATATCAATCCGAAATATAGTCACCAAAATTCAGGGTGAAATTCCAATTCCGATGCCGAAATGTGGGAGTGAACCAGCTGGCTTTCTTGGAGTGTTGCTTGCCTTGTGTCTTCTGGAGGGGTGCCAGAGTGGCAGCGCAGTTGGAGATCCATTGGTGAAGGTTGCATGCTGTGGTATTGGTGACTGTTGGTGTTGTCGGTGTGGTCGTCGAGAAGTTCTTCTGTGGCCTTGTTCCAGCTACGATGGGGGGGCAGTGAGGGCAGTGGTGAACGGTGGGAGTGGCAAATGTGAAGTGCACGCAGTGGTGGTCAGTCCAGAGGAGTTCGGTGGTGTGGCTGTAGGTGATGTTCCCGCTGGCGGAGAAGAAGGGGTCAAGCATATGTCTGGCTGTGTGAGTTGGTGCAGTGATTAGCTGCTTGAGTCTGATGTTGGTGAGGTTCTTCAATAGGGAAGCGGTGTTCTGTTCACTGGGGATGTCCAGGTGGAAGTTGAGGTCTCCGAGTTGGATGTAATCAGTTGATGCAAGAGCCCGGGGTGCAATGAGGTCTAGGACCGTGTTGGTGAAGGGCAGGTGGGGCAGGGGGGCCTGGAGACAAGGGTGCAGCAGAGGGGGGTGTTAGGGTTGGTCTGGATCTGGAGGTGGAGGTGTTCCGTGGCTGTCATTGGGTCGTTCGAGTAAGTGGTCAGTCGGAGGGTATTCTTGTGGACGATGGTGATGCCTGATTCTGGTCAGTCGGTGCAGTCCTTGTGGGTGAATTTGTAGCCATTGAGGATGGCAGTGGTGATGTCCTGTCCAGAACAGGGGTTGGTCCAGGTTTCCGTGAAGAAGGCAATGTCAGGAGAGGCAGCGTCAAGGAGGTCCCAGATTTCTGTGGCGTGTTTGTGGAGGGAGCGCATATTGAGGAGGTTGCATTTGAGCCGGTTGGGTGCGCTGTTGGTTGGCTGGGCGGTGAAAGGAGCTGGTGTGTTTGCATGGGTGATGGTGTGGCTGCAGTCCCGACAGGAAAGGGTCCTTGGGTCTCCTTTAGCAATGCGAGGTGGCAGGCGGCGTGGCATCCTGAGTTGAGGGCAAGGAGAGTGCTGGTGTCGTAGTGGAGGAAGCTCTGAGAACCAGGGTCCCTGGTGCTGGGCACGGTCCAGGTGCAGACGGGTGCAGACAGGCTTGCTTTGGCATGCCAGCGGCATGCCTGCTGCATAGCCGCACACAGCCACCATAAAGTAGTGCTGCTGGGGGGCTGGACAGCTGGGAGGCAGGAAACGTGAGGAGCAGGAAGGGTCACTGGAGTGGGTGGGGCCGCAGGAGATCACAGTGGCAAGGGCGACAAAGAAAGCAAAAACACAGTAAACGGAAAGAAAAGCAAAAAAGGCAGAAGCAGGAGAAAAAGTAAACGAGGCAGAGAAAAGCAGAAAAAGAGCGATTAGAAGGGCAGTCAAGTAGTAGAGCAGTGATGCACTACCACTAGACCACCCAGGATGAGGCACAGGCAGGAGCCTGCAGGTAGAAGAGGGCCTCGAACTCCTGACCAGAGGGTCAGCAGCAGGGGCAGCAGCAGCTACCAGGTTGAGCTGTGCAGGGAAAGGAGAAGTCCACTAGAAGGTCGACCTCCCCACTCCAAGGCCCCCCACAAGTCACCCCCAACAGTCTAATATCACCTCTGGCAGCCAGCGCCAAATACTCACAGGCTCCTCAGGTCTGACAGTCTTGCATACGATCAGTGGCAGCAGAGAGCCAGGGTCCCAAGGGGTCAGCAAGTCACCAGGCTTCCGGCACGAGCCTCACAGGACCAACAATGCCAGGTGGTTCCCATTGCAGCTCTCAGTGAGGGCCCCCTGGTGATCCACAGGCAGGCGAGCCATTCCTGACCTTCCCAGTAATAACAAGGCAAACTTCAAATAGGGCATCAGTGCCACTGAGGCCTGGCCTGTTTTCTCTCTTTCAGGTGCTGGGAGTTCTCACAGCCTCTTTGGCCACAGTAGGTCTCCCCCTCAGCACCAGGGGGCCACAGCACTCACTCAGCTCAATTTGCGGTATGTCTGGTCTAGGGCACCAGTCCCTTTTTCAACCAGCCTGTGAGGGCCTGCATGGGGATGCCTCCGCAGCCCAGGATATCTGCTCTGGTCCACCTCACCTCTCGGGGCCCCACAGCAGCTCCTTTGGCTCCCCACCCTACATGGGTTGCGTCCGGCCCGGTCTCCACTGAGGGCACTTCACCACCTTTCCCACACCTTCTCTTCAACCACAGCACCAACTAGTTTGTAGCCGGCCACTGGTACTTCCTTAGGGACTTCCTCCATGGCCCTCCGGGTGGGCCGCACCCAGGTGGTCTCCCTAGCCCACGCACCATGCAGCTCCTCTCAGGGACACCCAAAGTGTCCGTACACCAGGCCGCACGCAGGGCGCTCTCCCTCCTCTGTCCAATACAGCTGGTATCAGTGACAATTTCAGAGGCCTGAGGCCACAGGGTCACAACAGTGGCACAGTGGCGGTTCCTGAGTGCATTGTACCTCAGAATGCAGCAGGATTTCAGTCTCCATGCCGGGAGCAACTGGGATGCCCATCACCCCGGCCATCTTGCCTGGTCACACCCTCATCCTCCATCTTGTGCAAAACCAGGGTCACCCAGAATTGATCCCACTGTCCACATTACTCAGATTCACACACACACACAGTCCTACTATTATGCATGTACTATAAATGCACTGCACACACACAGCATACAAATGGAATGTCAGTGCAAGCTTCTCGGTAAAATGCTACAGGAGAGGAGTTTGTAGACTGCACTCTCACTGACACAGAGAAATGGGTCTGGTCACACTACAAATTCACAAAACAGGCTATGCTGTCACCACTGCTTAATATTATTTATGATACAGTCTGAACATTAACCCTAGTCCACTACCTACAATGAGGGCATGTTTGGTGTACCCCACAAAGTCACAGGACAGGTCCTATTCAGTTTTAGCTGCTGTAACTGCCCTTGTGTTTTAGAACATGTCTCACAAAAAAATTCCTAAAGGCTCTTTGGTCCCAGCCATGCACCCCTTTCAAACTATATTCAAATACTCTACATTGCTGGCCAGCACAACTGCAACATTTGTCACTTTTCACAAATGTTTATTCACTGAAAATACCAAAAGGCACGTAAAACGTCTTTAAGTCCTGTTCAGTTTTGCTAAGTCCAAGAGTACTTTACTATGAATAATTTGCCAGAAATTGATTTAATATTCATCCTTCTTAGTAACCAAAGAGTGTGTTGTAAAGGATTCACAAATGTGGAACATGTTTTTGCTGCCATTTATATTCCACACGTTTTCACACTTATTTGCAATAGGGAGGGTGGTATTCTTTTGCTACATGAAAGGAAAGGTCACTTTTTTCCATGTTCACCCCCCACCCCAGTTTTTCGACTGATGCTGCTGGATTATGGACTTTTTTGTACATGGGGGCACTGCTGTCCAGCATCCTGTGTATGTGCTGTGACGCCTAAAATTATCTAGAATTCGCTAATCCCTGATTGGCATATTTAGCTTACCTATAAGCCTCTAATATATGGTACTCTATGTACCAAGGGCCTGTAAGTTAAATGTCACCAATAGACCACACAGCACTTATTGTGTCACCACTGAAGTGACAAAGAAAACATGACTCTAGGTCTGGCACTGCAGCCAAGCTATGCAGTTTTAAACTGCAAATTCGACCTGGCAAAATAAACCTTTTGCCAGACCTAAACCCTCCTTTTTAACACTTATAAGTCATCCCTAAGTTAGGCCCTAAGTGTCCCTAAGACAGGATGCATGGTATTTAAAGAGTAGGACATTTGTAAGATTTACATGTCCTGGCAGTGAAAAGTCTCCAAAGTCATTTTTCACTGCAGCAAGGCTGGCTCTCCAAGAAAAGCATTGGTTTACATTATAACACCTTACAATGCTTAACTTCAGTTTGGCGATAGCTAGGCCCATGCTGCAAAGACTAAATTTTAAAGGAACCTAAAATCCAATCTGATACTAAAGGTAGATTTTAAATCACTATTTTGAAAATGACACTTTTAGAAAGTTATCATTTTCCTGTATAAAGTCTCTAGTAGCCTTTTCAGAGATAATCCCCATCTTTCTACTGACAGCCTGCTGAAAGGTGTGAATTGCTTCCAGGAAAGGGAACAAACGGGTGCTTGATGGGAGGAGGTGTGAAGGGCCTTGCTTGGGAGGAGGTGTGACCGCCAGGATGGCATGGGGGATGCTTCAGAGGGCCAGATCCTGTCACAGGCAGATGTGACTCACACCTAGGGCTGCAAGTGTCCAAGTAGCCAGAATGGCACTAATCCCAGTGGGGAGAAAACCTATCCCAGGCCTGGTTTTGCAAAGAGAGTTCTTCATTCCCCTAGACACTAATCAGGGGATGTGCCCAGAGTTCTGAACAACGGAAGAAAGACTGTGCCATGCTGGATTTTTGCAGGGCATGGCATGGCACTGTTTCATTGTTTGGGCTGAAACCCCAGGAAATTATGTCAAAGTAGGTGGGTTGCCCCTGGCAACATTTTGCCTATTTGTTACTGTTAGAAATTGGGTGTCTTGTTGGCAGAGGTTTGCATCCTGTCCAAGTAGGGACCACAATTCTAGTCAGGATAAGTCAAATACCCAACCTAAATTAACCTGTGCACGCCCTCTCGTAGCTTGGCACAGAGCAGTCGGGCTTAACTTAAGAGGCAAAAAGACTCCACACCAGTTTAGAAAAATAGGTTATTATATTCTGAACAAATTAAGAAAAAAACGACAAAAATACAATAAGTAGAATTTGAGATATGAATTTTTAAAGATTAAATCCAAAAACAGTGCTTATAAGTCAATATCTCTAAAAGGTCACTTAAGGTCGCGCTTAGACCAGGGTAAATCCAAAATTCAGACCGACTGCGATGGAGGCAAAGCTACAGGACCCACGCAGTGTCCACTGAAAAAGTACCTTGGATGGAGTAAGCATCGGCGTTGAAGACTCGATGCGTCAGTTCCAATTCACGCAGTTGGGTTGATGCGTCGAAGTTGAGCCTCCCAGTCAGTCCCCGTGTTGTAATCAAACCCCTTGTGATGCAGACGCTGCATCATTGAGCCTTGCAGTCAGGACTTCAGATCGACGCTGCGTTGTCGTCGAACCTCACAGTCAGGTCCCGCATCATCGCCGAGCTGCACAGGAATGTCTTTGGATCGGCACTGCGTCAGCGTCAAAGGGCACTGCGTCAGCGGCAAACGGCACTGCGTCAGTTCTGATTGGTGCAGAGGTGACGATGCGGCAATTTTGGAGCAAAACAGCTGCAGAACCCACTTCTGAGGCCCTGGACTGCCGGGGCACCTCAAGCAAGAGAGGACTCACAGATGAAGAAAGTATTTGACGGCAAAGTGTCAGTCCCTCCTACAGCATAGCAATCCGCAGGCAGCAGGCCAACACAGCCAAGCAGTTTGCAAAGTGGCAATCCCTACTGCAGCACAGCAGCTCTTCTTCGAGGTAGAATGCCCTTGGTTCCAGCAAAGTTCTGATTTGGTCGTGTCAGGGGTCAAGTACTTATACACAGTCTGCCTTTGAAGTGGGGGAGACCTCAAAAAGGTATTTGAAGATCACAAGGTCCCTGCTTTTCCTGCCCTGGCTCCAGACTCATTACATGGGAGTATGCAGTTCTTTGTGCGGGGACAGGTACAGTCCTATTCAGGTGCAAGTGTCAGCTCCTCCATCCCAATCTACCTTTGGAAGGCCCATCAGCCTGGTGATGGGCCATCAGGATGCAAGTATCACACCCCACCTCCATTGTGTGACTGTCTAGAGGGAATGCACAAAGCCCAGCTGCCACCCAACCTAGACATGTATTCAGGGACATGCAGAGGCACATAATAGTTAAAGTAAGAAAATGCCAACCTTCTAAAAGTGGCATTTTCAGACTTGCAATTGAAAATCTGACTTCATCATGAGTTGTGATTTTAAATTGTAAGTCCAGAGACACCAAACTCCAAATCTCAATATTTTCCCAATTGGAATTTATATTTAAAAGATGTTTTAAGGCAACCCCAATGTTAACCTATGGAAGAGATAGGCCTTGCAGTACTGAAAAACGAATTTTGTAGTTTTTCACTACCAAGATACGTAAAACGTAAAAGTACATGTCCTACCTTTTAAATATACTGACCCCTGCCCATAGGGCTGCCTAGGGCCTACTTTCGGTGTGAGATATACATAATAAAAAGGGAATGTTTGGGCTTGGCAAGTAGATTAACCTGTCAGGTCGAAATGGCAGTTTAAACTGTACCCATAGGCAATGCAGTGGCAGACCTGGGACATGTTTAAAGCTCTACCGAAGTGGGTGGCACAATCAGTGCCCTGGGCACATATAGTGCACTTTGCTAGGGACCTATAAGTAAAAACAATAAGCCAATTGTGGATAAGCCATTGTTACCATGTTTTGAGTACAGAGCATATGCACTGTAGCACTGGTTAGCAGAGGTAAAGTGCCCAGAATCCTAAAGCCAGCAAAACAAGAGGTCAGAAGGCAAAAAGTCAGGGGGAACCACACCAAGGATGCCAGGCCTAACAGTTACTAACCAGTTCCAACTCGATTTTCCCTGGACCCTGCTGTTGCCTTCTGGGAGATTGAGCCCTAACCCCAAAGTAGTGCTCAAATGTTCTTGGACCCTTTGCTGGCATCAACAACTGCTAGGCTGGACACTTCTTTGTTCCAAACCATTTTGAAAAAGAACCACAGGCTACCACAGGACCAGCCTCAAGCTGCAGCTGTCGACATCGCAACACCGCTCGGATTCAACCTGGTGATTTGCCCTGCTAAAAAAAGTCTGACTTCTGGAAAAGTTTCAAAGTCCGAAGGCAGAAATCTTCACCAAGCTAAGGTGCCAAAAGTATCCGCCTGACGAGGGACTTTCACTGAGCGTAAAGTCTGACTTTCTCCTACTCAGAACTTTGCAGCCAAAAGTCAACTACTTTACCGGGATTTTGTCTGAAGGCTATCCGGCCTCATAGAACTCATCTCAGCTACAACCTGCTGCCTCGACTTTGGGCTTCCATTCCAGAGACTAAGGGCCTGATTAAAAGTTCGGCAGATGGGTTATTCCATCATAAACATGACGAAAATCATTACAAGTGCCTTTTGATATAATGTCAAATTTACCACCAGACCGAAACTGGTCCCTCTATCTGACCTGCGCTCCATCACAGTCATTCTTATCTTTTGATTTTAACCCAGCCTAGTGTGACCAGATACCCGCAGTTGGCGCTTTGCGCTTTTTGATGCTAGAAATGTTTTAAACTTTGAAAAATCATATCTCTGGTTCCTTACATCTTATTTTTGTTGCTTTGTAGCTAATTACTCATTAGAATTGTGCCTATTTTTGTGAATTGGAGAGGAATTTTTATTTTGTTGTGTGTTCTACTATTTAATTGTTTTAGTACAAATAAATGCTTCACACATTTCTTCTAAGTTAAGCCTATCTGCTTGTACTACAGCTATCTAGGGTTGAGCTCAGGTTTAAATTATTGAGACTTCAACTAATGATCCACTTTCTCACACTACTTCTATTAAACTAGTTTTTTAAATACTAGTGTTCCAAAAATGTCCATTAATGTTCATGATATACACCTTAATTTTTGCAATTGCGTGCAATATTCTAGTGTGCGAAGAAATGGCGCACAAGTGATGTATTGTTTTCCATATCACTACAGGTGCAATGAACCTCACTCGAAAACTATCCACGTTTTGAAGTATGTCTACATTTAACGTTATTTATTCTTCTTCTTAATATTTTCCCAAAAACAATCCATTGCTCCATTTTGTTTGTGTACAGATTCCATTTAGTGAGGGGTTAGATTTCTCCCTAGCTTCTCTGTGAAGCACGTTAACAGTGATGAGTGGAAAGGTCTATGAATTTATCTTACAAATTGCGATTTGATCCCATTTGCACTCTACAGAAAATGAATAGTGCCTGCCTGAAAATATTTAGTGGCCTGATAGATATTGTGTATCACCCTTGTGTTTCACAATTATAGCATTCCTATTTTACCTGTCACCTACACTTAACGTCACTACATTTTCCCAAAGGCTGTCTGTCAGTTTGACATCTTTCTTTCCCATGCACTGTCTTTCCATCATTTACGAAAATAAGTGGTCGAAAATTGTAATTTCAGCACTAATGTTCAGAACGCCTAAGACTTCTTCCTGTTCCTGAAAAGTACACCGAAAACTGACTATGATTCCTTTATATTGAATGATGATCATGCCATTCTTCATTTGTAATTGAACACCCTTAAAAATGCCATTAGAGGCAATCAGTCTGCCCTCAGTCTTCTGTCCTCTTGGTTGTAATGGTGGCACGTTAAAAATAGTCGGTGTTACATGAGAGTATCATCTTTCCTATGATTCTTGGAAGTTAAGTACTTTATACTGTATATTCAGAGCAGTCATTATGGGATAAGGCAGGATTTCGGCAGAATTTTGATTTACATCTTGTAATAATTTTAAAAAAATATATTTTTTTACTCATAGCACGGCAAATTTAATATTATGATGAACTCATCCTGTTTTTTGCGTACTCTAAATTATTATTCATACCCACTGACAGTAGTACCATTTCCTCCAAATCGTTTACTTACACATCCCCCCAACCTTTTGCTCTCTTAAGTACCTGGTTTTATTTAAGGTCCTTATGTTTTTTCCCACGAGTACTCTTGCTTTTATCTTCTAGTTTTGATTGTCTTCTGTAACAAATACTCAGACTTTTTTATTGTATAGTATTGAATTTGCACAGGTGCCCAATAACAACCTATCACTAAGTTTAAAGTACAATTCATGGCATGCATGCACAGTATTTGTTCATAGTATTGTTTTTATGATTCTGAATAATGTACTTGTACATTCTGTAACACTGGCTACTTTCCATTTATTGTCCCACGTTACCAAATAAGCATCTCAATTCGAAACACCAATATATTCAGCACATTTCTTCACATATTTATACCAAGCGTTCCCTTCTATACTGTTTCCAATACTTTGCACCTAATTATCTCTTTCCACATATGGTCTTGAGGTTGTTCCACTGTTTCCTTTGAAGGCACCGTTGGAAAGATGTACAATGTGGGTTTCTAGACTTACGAGGGCTGGTTTGACTGTAAGTAGAAATAAGAGTAACCAATGCTTTTGTATGCTATACTTTCTTTAAAAAAAAAAGCTGAAGAACTGGCTGTAGTCAGTCAAACACAAGTACACAACTCACACGTGCATAACTTACACCTTAGCAAGTTTTTTCTTAATTTTGTTGTGGGAGTTCCCAGGGATGTGTCAAAAGAATAGTCTGTGAAACCACTTCCATATAGTTTGAACAGCTACTCAAGCAAAACATTTTGTGTTTTTATGAATATTTGTAAATGTTACAATTGAAGGGTCCAAACTGTTGAGAAACTGTGGCAGTCCCTCAAGTGGTGACATGGGGTGCAGGGTGGAAAAGTAAAAGCATGTTAGGAAAAATAAGTTTAAGTGAAAGAGTAACGTTTTTCAGTCAATAGGGTTCATTTTCTAACCCTAAACTAGCATGTTTGATGTAACAGGGCAGATTTTCAAGAGGAGAAACACAGAGCAGAGACGCATCTACTGAGTTGGACTTTCTGCTGCTGTCAAGCCCTCCCCTTAAATATGCTGCATTCAGTGGCGTAGCTAGGCCTTAGGCCGCCCGTGGCGGCCCCTGCGTTTGATCTGATCGAAGAGCGGGGGGGTTGCTGGCCATTCATGCGGCCGTGACGGCCGCAGGTAAGAGCGGGGGGGTCTGCCACGATTCTTGCGGCCGCGACAGCCACAGGTAAGAGCGGGGAGGGGGCCAGCCGCTGCCCCCAAAACTCGTGCCGCCTAGGGCGTTCCGCCCCCACCGCCCTCTCCCCCCCCCAGCTACGCCACTGGCTGCATTGTGCAACGCAGAACCTCGCATCATGGTGCAGAGGTGATTGTGCATTGTCTTACATAGGATTCGTACTGAAAGCATACCATTCCAGTACAAATTTATATACCAATCCAACCGCTGAAGGATCCCATGCATTGGATATTTTATGTACACTTCAGCACACATTTAATGAGTTAGTTTTTTAGAGAGCTGAAAATATTTGTCCTTGCTAACGCCTGACAAAGCCCAATCTGATTTCCTAATAGATCGAATTTGCATTAAAACCTATGAGTGTTTGCTCTTAACCGCTCAAGTAATGCCCCAGTAACACCCCCTTGATGTAAAGCAATGCAAAGAGAGAAAAAGCACATTTTGCGTTAAGAAAAGGGCAACTTTCAGTGCATCGCCTTTGCATCACTTTGCGAAAGGCTCAA
Source organism: Calotriton arnoldi (assembly GCA_963921515.1). Lineage (NCBI taxonomy): Eukaryota > Metazoa > Chordata > Amphibia > Caudata > Salamandridae > Calotriton > Calotriton arnoldi. Next base: position 684,205 of record CAWUFW010007864.1, on the reverse strand, counting down.
TGTCTTAGTAAAGCAGGGTTAATATGTTAAATATCCAAGCACTAGGCAAAGAAACAGTCATACTTGATTTTTTTTTTTTAAATCATGTATTTTTATACCTGTTCATTTGGTTTAGATGTGAAAATACCTCAAACTGGTGTAATTTTCAACAGCTGTACGCTATACCTCGTCTAGTAAATTGTAGTTTGCATTTTTTCAGAGAGGACTGCACTTCAAATCTCTTTTATTTTATGTTTCTTTCTGTTATTTCTCTTGATTGCTTTCAGGGGTATTGAGAAAACAGCATTAAGTTGCAGATAAATTGAAAAAGTCAAAATCCAAAGCATGGCTCGCGGGTGGCGGGCGGGCGCAGGGGGGGTCTCGGGGGATCGTACCTTGCCGCCGGCCGGGTCCCGCATCTCTTCTCCTGTTCTCCTCGAGCACATCAAGGAACTGGAAGCAGGCCCCACTCACCAATCATAACACTGCGGTGCAGCGCAATGCAGCCTGCGTGGAGAAGGGGAAAGTGTGCATGACTGGTTTGGGTGGCCTGAGAGGGCCGACCAAACAGTTATTGAGCACTTGAGTGGGCAAACAACTCTGCCCCTGCCCTGCTCAAAGAGCAGAGCAGCCCTGCTCAAAGAGCAGAGCAGCCCTGCCCACTCACCCGCACCCAAAGCCGCAGGAAGCAGCCTAAAATGATAACGCAAAGTTATTATCATTTTAGGTTTCTGCTTCCCACTGCTTAAAAGCAGTGGGGCGACGCTCCTCCGCCATGGTGGAGGAGCCGTCCCTGATCCAAAGTAGTCTATTTCAGAGTACTTCCCCCAAACTAGAACGACGCAATGGTTTCCAGAATGGTGCAAAGTGCTGCAACGTAAGTACTACCTATGTGACATAAGGTTGATTTGCGTGTTGTAAAGCACCTATATGTTTCACAAATCAGCATTGCATCACATAGGAGTGCTTTGCGTTGTTGGAGTGCTTGAAAAAGCAAGCAAACTACTTCATACTTACTTTTTTGATTATTTTAGGTTCATACTCCAGCCTTTGGAGTCAAATATAGCAAATATATATGTATGTTCCTAATGGGTAGCTGCAGCTATAGTCAGGGGGAGTACTAGTCGGGCTGTTGTGTTGAACGTTTCCACAATATGTCACATGGCTTCCTCACAACGCCTTAGACCCAAGGGGGCAGATTTACAAGCCCCTTACGCCACTTTTGCGCCGCCGTTGCGTCACTTTTGTGACGCAGCGGCGGCGCAAATCATGCGCCATGCTGCGGGGGATTTACAACGTGACGCATCTAGGGAGATGCGTCACGTTGTAAAGCCCTGCGCCACATGAAACCTGCGTCAGGTTTCATGTGGGCGTGCCGGCGCGAGGGGGCGTTCCTGCGCAGAAGCCCCGTAAAAGTGACGCAGTGAAATCTACAAGATTTCACGGAGTCACTTTAGCGTCTCCTGCTGCGTCAAATCCTTACGCCTGCTTCAAGCAGGCGTAAGGAGTGACGCAGCATGTTAGGTATAGGGCACCCCTGAGCAGTACTGGAGTTACGTCGCACTTGCGACACGACTCCAGTACTGCGCCACCCTTCCGCCGACAGATGCGTCACGCATCTGTTTATCCTTGCGCCATGATGCGCCGCATTGTAAATGCGGCGCATCTGTGGTGGCGCAAGGGTAAACTTGAGTCACGCATCTTCCCTGGCGCATCCCTGCTGATTTGCAGGGATGCGCCAGGGAACGTAAATCTGCCCCTAGAGGTCTTGAGAAGAGGCCACTTACGATTTTCCACAGTGGTGTATACACACCTTACACACACCTTACAAAAGATTATGTGACCATGTTTATTCTCTTGATAATTCCTTTGGCACAGACATCCGTCCTGGCCACCTACCAATATTTACATCCCTGTTTCTTTGATTGCAACCTAATGTTGGTGTTGTTTTCCTGTAGCGTGCCTGCTGCCTTGAGCTAAAATAGATTCCTGTTCTATTCCTAGAAAACCCATGCAATGGCAAATAACTCAGTACTGTTTGCTTGTCTCAACGTAAATAATAACCATGCCACGATTGTTGAAGTGAACTATTTTCTTCAGTAACTCTTTCTTAAAATTCGAATTAAACAAATTGGTTAATTCCACTTTGCATAATTTAATTTTGATAAACACTAACCAAGCAATCTGAGTTACTCATGGAATAAGGGCATATATCTTTCTATAACACTTGGGTCAGTTTTGCAAGCCTATTAAGCTTTACCCACGCCAGCCCTAATAATGGGCGCTCTTTAGTCTGTGCTGAAATTCTCTTGCTTGCATGTTCCAATGACTATGACTCGCATGGCATGGCTCAAAGCCTTATTCTCGATCCTGGTTTCTGAGGGATCACATACTTCAGTAACATAACTTTAAAAGCAAAGTATGTATGGGGTGGAATTTAGGCTTCATTACTCCAAAGCGAATTACTATCCCCATCGTTGTTCTAATATTCACAGGAATACTGCACACCCATATACTCCCCAGGGGGCTCTCACTTCTGAAAGCAATCTAAAAAAAAGAAGAATAAATGAGGGACTAAGTGGAGTATTACGGGAAGAAATGGACCCAGAATTACCCTTTTTCCTGGTAATTCCTCATTTCTCAGACATCTATAAAGTGTCAACTTGGAATTTCTATTATCCCACACCCCAGAGTTAAAGGGACCCTCAGTACCCATGACACTCTTAATGAGGCCCTTAGTGGGCCCTATATAGATCATTAAATCAGAAATTGGGTTATTAATATGGGGTAAATACCCTGCCGATTTATAAAACACAACCTAGTTGGGCCACAAAACTGTTTATTATGAATCTCTTCTTAATCCCTTGTAGCTGTGCTGCTCAAGCAGCAGGTTATTGACAAGGTAAATGTGTGCTAAGCTCAAGGAAAACCTAACAACATTAAAGTTAAGACAAAAACATAATAACATTCCTAAACCAATATAGGTATTTCGGTATTTCAGTTCTTTATTGAATTGTCTCATTTCATTAACAAGAAAGGCACAATAAAGATTCACAAACCAACCGCCATGCAAGGCGAGAATATCAACAAAGTAAAATACAATCCCAAAATCCACCCGTAAACCAGATCCCCATGAAAGCAATTAAGGAGTAATAATACAAAGGATGGGGAAAGAAGAACAGAACACAACCATCGAAAGAGGTGAAGGGGAAAGGAAGCACGCACCTGTAATGAAGGGGAAGATGGGACATAGGGGCATATTATCAAGGGCTTTATCGCCGATTTAGCGGCACTTTTTGCCGCTAAAGCGGCGATATTTTTAACGCCCTATTAGCAAGCTGTCGCTAACAGGCGTTAGCGACAGCTTTCAGGCGTTAGAGGCCGGGAATTACATCGCCTTGCATGTCAGCGATATTTATCGCTAATGACATGCAAGGTAAGCGTTCCCACTAAAAGCGACTGTAAACAGTCGCTAACACCACTAACCCCTATTATCAAGGCAGGCGAAGCGATAAAATAAATCGCGCTAAGCGCGTTTATCGCTAGATTTTAACACCTGCTACTGACTATGACTTACCTGTTTAAGGTATAGGAGGTGGATTCTAATGCTGAATCCACCTTAGCGTTAATGCAAGAATATCGCTGGTTTTCCAGCGATATTCTCGCATTTTGCCGCTATTGCTGGAATAATCATCGCCATAGCGCTAATTGTTGCTAATACAGCGTTAGCGTGGCGATATATTCCAGTGATAGCTGGCGATAAAATATTTCGCGCTGAGCGCGCTCTGCGATATTTATCGCATTTTGTTGCTAATATGGCCCATAGTTCTATCATGCTTCCCCCTTTATTAATGGGTGCGTGCTTCCTTTTCCCAATTTATAAAAAGTCAAAAATCAATGAGCAAAACCTAGAAAGTAACGACAGATTAACTTTTTTAAGTTTGGACTTTGTTAATCTTCTGGTTCCCAGAATTCTTAAGTGTGGCAAGACATGGTTCTTAAGATACAAACGGCCCCTCAAAGTCAAATATGCTGTCTTCGAGACTTCAGTTTTTGTGCTAAAAACTCTTAGGGGACAAAGCAAAATTACTTTCCTTCCAAAAGTGCAGCCAAGATAACTTACCCACCTTACCCTGATCCAAGGTTTTACCCTCGAACTTAGGTAAAGTTTTGGATTTCAAAACTCGCCAGCTGGGTGACGCTGAATGGTGTAGCGAGTCAAGGCTTCACAAGGTCATATATTTTTACCACAAGGTCGAATTAAAGCCATTTTCATTGTGGCAAACAATTCTGAGAGGGAGGAACCAAAAATCTTACCTGCCATGGTGCATCCTCCCTGGGGTGACTTCAATACCTTGTCCCACGTTTTCTAAAGGTTGAAAAATGACTAAGTCCCAGTATTTTCTTGATCTTGGGAAAGTAATTCCTCGTCTCTCCTACATCAGTTGTACATGCAAAGGTATAGAGAGATAGACATGAGAAACCAGTAGTATTTCTTATTACCAGTGAACGGCTTTACAAGGAGCACAGTGGTTAAAATGTTATGGATAGAAATGTAATATTTTCAACACACTAAATTAACTCGTCAACCCTGTTGTACTGCTTCTGCTTATACTTGGCATCCTCCTTTGAGGGCTCAGGCATAGTTTTGGAGGTTGGAAATCACTTTTTCAGAGTTCCCAGATTGGTGGGTGAAAAACGATGGACTGGATTGCTGCCTGAGCAACTGCGAGTGGCTTAGCTTAATTCAAGCATTCCATCCTGCACCTTGTTGTTGTTGCAGTTGAAACCCTAAATGCGATGGTTATGCCCAGATGTGGGTCCCATGCTCACTGTGCCACTAGAACCAAGCTAAACCCAACTATAGTGCCCAAATCAGGGCAAAACCACAATTGATTTGCTTCTATTATGGCTCAGTAAGAACTTGGGCAGGCAGGTCAAGCTGGAGTATTCCTATCGGAGCAGGGTCAAGTCCAAACTGAGGTGGCTTGGAGGGAGAAAAGTAATTGACTGGATTGTGGCCCAGAACGATTACCAGTGGCTGAGATTAACTGAAGCATTCCATTCATAACCTTGTTGATGTTGCAGTTTGTAAGAAATTGGTTTACTGGATGAGGGTGGCAAATCCATACTCAAGCAGTGACCACAATCAATGTTAGGGTGAAGTCACAAGAAAACCCTAAATTAACCTGCGCTTAACCCTCTGCTAGCTTGGCACAAAAGCAATTACGCTTAACTTAGAGGCAATGTGCAAAGTATTTATGCAGCACTTCAAACAGTAATAAAGTAAAACACAACACAAGAAAATTCCCACACCAATTTAGTGTAATAGAGTAACATTTGATAAATAATTTAAGATCAGAACAACAAAAATCCAAACAGTGGAATCGGAGATATGCAATTTTAAAGATTTAAGTGAAAATAGCATCCAAAAGCACAAAGCGCCAAACTGTGGTTATCAGGTCGCACCAGACTGGGACAAAGTCACAAGTTCAGGCAGACCACAATGGAGCACGGGCTAGCTACAGAGACCCAGTTAGGCCAGCTGAACAAAATACCTTAAATCCTGGTTGTGGATAAATGCAGGGTCTTGTGTCAAGGATGCGTTGAGCAGCAGTGATTCCTAGAGGGTGCAAATGTATTTCAAGGTCATCAAGGATGCCTTCAGTGAGAGAATTGCGATATGAAGCCCTGGTTTGAAGAAGAGTTGCACACCAGTGGATTCCTAAGAAGCTGTGGGGCTTGCGATGCAGAGTCCTGTATCATTGTCGAGGAGGCCATCAATGAGGGGCTTGCGATGTGAAGGCTTGCATTGAGGAGGTGTCATGCAGTGGCGGTTTCTGGGAGGTTGCGAGTGCCAATGAGAAGAAGTCAATTAGAACAAGTCTTGCATCACGCAGCAGTCCCGATGCAGAGTTTGTTGAGGTGATGCACCACTCAGGGGCTCCAATGCAGAGTTTCTGGGAGGCAATGGATCACAATGCATCGGTTTTGCTGGCAGTACAGATGAGCTGGCAGAGCACGTTCATGCCTACTTCCAAGGGTCCAGGCCTGGGGGGGTACCACTTGGGAGTTGATGGGCTAGGTTTAAGATGGAAGAAGCCTATTTTGTCCCTGAGGCTTCTGGTCAGGAGGTGAGTCAACTAGTACTTGAAGTAATTCTAGTGGTTCTGAGTTCAAGATGTGGTTCCAGTTCTTCTCACTCGGGCAGGAGGGCAGGAGGGCAGCAGGGCAGCAGAGCAGGGCAGCAGAGTGGCAGTCCTTGCAGCACAGCAGTCCTTCTTCTGAGTCTTCCACAGGTCTGGATGTGCACTGAAGAGCTGGATCTGAGGGTCCATTATTTATACCTGGTACCCACTTTGAAGTAGGGGACAGTTCAGGAGGTTTCCACCTCCCTGAGGTGTCAGGCCTCCCCTTCCTCTCTGCCCTGGCCCCAGCTTGTCTGAGAACACAAAAGACTAGTGACAAACTCTTTGCAAGTGTGGGCCTATGTGATGTGAAAGTGTGCTAAGTGACAGCTCGGCCCCCTTGTCAACACCTTCTCCCCTTTATCTCACTGTCTGGAAGCAGTACAGAAGGGCCAACTGCCAGCTACACCTAGTCCTGTTACCCAGGGACAGGCTGAAAGCACCAATCGGTTAGGAAAAGAAAATACCAACTTTCTAAAATGGGCAGTTTCAAAATTATGACTAAAAACCTGACTTTACCATTAAAGAATTAAAGAGGGCTTTAAATCTCAATTCTTTTAACACGAAACTTGACCTGTCTACCTGCTCCCCATTCAAAGTAATCACTTATCAAATGCAATAAGGAAACCCATTGTTATCCTATGGGAGAGGTAGGCCTTGTAGTAGTGTAAGAATGAAATTAAGAGTTTTTCACTATTAGGGCATGTAAATCTTAAAAGTACTAGTCCAACTTTTTAAATACACTGCACTCTGCCTTCTGGACTGTTCAATGCCTACGATAGGTGTGACTTATATGTATTAAAAAGGAAATTATGGGCATGGCAAAAGGTTTATTTTGCCTGGCCTAAATGGCAGTTATAAACTGCACACACAGGCTGCAATGGCAGGCCTGAGACATGTTTTACAAGGCTACAGGCCCGCAAGTAGCATTTAATTTACAGGCCTACGGCACATGGGGTACCATTTTACCAAGGACTTACAGGTAAATTAAATGTGCCCATTGGGTATAAGTCAATTCTACCATGTTTAGGGGACAGAAAAAAAGCACTTTAGCACTGGTTAGCAGTGATAAAGTGCACAGAGCCCTAACACCAACAAAAATGAATTCAGCAAAATTAGGAGGGGTGAAGGCACAAAGGTTGGAGTGACTCTGTAGAGAGGACCAAATCTAACACAGTTGATCCCCTAAGTGGGCCAGGTATTCCCAGGCATGGTCTCATGCTCACTGTGCTACTGGAATCTAGCTTTACCTGAATGAAAAGGCCCAATTGGGGTGAAACCAATCTTGCGTTGCTCGTGTTCTGTTTCAGGGAGGACCTGGCCTAGCAGTTCGATCAGGACTGTTCCTATTGGAGCAGGGTCAAGAATGATTTGCATATGGCTCAGTCAATACTGAGGTGGCATGGAGGGTGAAACATGATGGACTAGAGTGTGGCCTGAGGGATTGCCAGTGGCTGAGATTAATTCAAGCATCCCATCCATTGCCTTGTGGTTGATGCAGATGGCACCCTAAGTGCAACGGGTATGCCCAGATGTGGACCCTGTGCTCAATTTCCCACTGGAATCAAGCAGCAGCCAACAGAAGAGCCCCAATCATTACTTAACTGGTCTTGGGTTTGTTGTGTTTTGGTTCAAGGAGGCCCTGGCATGGCAGTTCAGACTGGACTGTTCCTGTTGGAGTAAGGTCAAGACTGATTTGCAAATGGCTGGGTCCAAACTGAAGTGGAATGATGGGCAAAGAGTGATGGACAGGAGTATGGCCCCAGCGATTGCCAATGGCTGAGATTCATTCAATTATTCCATCTGTTACATTTTTGCCATAATTGCTACAGGCATAAATAGAGATGTTGTGTTTCTAGGGGGCATGGTCTACTGGTGTGCAAATCATTAAAGGTGGCTCAGATCTCTGATGTCAATGCTGCATTGACTACTCTGACCTTTTTCTGGTCTGTATATAGTAGGGTATTTCACTTCAGTGACCTTTCTTTAGATCCTATTCTTTGCAGTTTGAAAGTGTTTCCATTGGGGTTTCTACTTTCATGTTTGTACATATTTGTACTTGTATGTGTATTATTTTATTTTGTATGTTTTAGAGCTCTATTAAACAAAAATAAGTTCCTGTTCTCTGATTTATTTGGTGTTAATTGTTGCTTTGCTGAGTTCCGACTACTTAGCCGATAGAATCTCTTTGAGTAAGCCTGACACTGCTCTGATTAGCTACCATAATGCCCTCTTTACTAGTTGGGTGGAATTCACCACACATGATAGATGCACTTAACCAGGGTGAGGTATTTACCATGTCTGGACATTTTATTATATTTTTCTACATGGCCCCCAAAAGAGCTGTCCACCCTCCACCCCCTCCGATAAATCTCAGCTGTAGGGGCCCCACATCTAATGCTCTTACTGCAGCACGGTCACCTTTATCCAACCACTAATAAATACATTAGGAGATCTGCTTCCAAAAAGGCCATAGATAAACCTTTTATTATGCCTCTATAACCAATGACATAATAGAATAGCTATGTTTTGCATTACAGAAAATAGGGGCATATTATCAAGCCCATTATCGCCACATTATTGGCACTTTTCTGCCGCTAACGCGGCGATATCATTATCACAGTATTAGCGAGCTGCAGCTAACGGGCCTTAGAGCGAGTATTTCGGCGATAGCGGACCGTTTTTTTAATGCCAAGCATATCAGCGATATACATCGCTAATGACATGCAAAGTAGCCGTTCCCGTGCAAAAATGCACGAAAACACCACGACTCCATATTATCAAGGGGCTCCTTGAAATCCTGAAGAGTCAAAAAACTGGCTCTAACTGCAGTTAGAGCCAGTTACTTAAGACCAGAAAATAGCTGGTCTTAAAAATGGTGATAAAACTTGGGCCCATATCTCTGCAGGTTTTGGCGCATGACAGCGCTGCAAGCAATGTTGCTGCGCTGCCCTGCGACAAAACTTCAGTGCAGGAATGCGCACAATCAATAAGATAGTGCACATTCCTGTGCCACAGTCATGAAAAGTGTTGCTGTGCTGCGACAAGACAGCGTTGCAACACTTCTCACTACGCCCTTCTTGCAACAGCATGGATGCGCTGTAATCACTGGACAGCGCTCCATGACGCAAGTAATGACAGATACGTCAGGAATCCTGACGTATCTGCCTGCGCTAAAGTCACGCATTGCTGCAGTCGTGTCACCACCATGACGCAACTCCAGCAATGCATGGGGACTGCCTATCCCTGTGGCACTGCCTCACCCTCACGCCTGTCATCAGGCAGGCAGAAGGTACTGACGCAGTGCTGTTCATGAGGGGTGCCCGAATGTTGGCGCTATTGGAGATCCATCGGTGGTGGTTGCGCGCTGCCGTGTCATCGTTTGGAAGCATTGGTGGAGTGTTGGTGCAGAGGGAGTTGACGAGATGTTCTTCGGAGGCCTTGATCCAGCTGCGAGGGGGTGCGATGATGGCAGTGGCGTCTGGTGGGCAAGGTGAAGACGTGATGTTACCAATTATGGTCGGTCCAGGAGAGTCCGGTGTTGTGGCTGCAGTTGAAGTTCACGCTGGCGGAGGTGACGTGCTCAACCATGTGTCCTGCTATGTGGCTTGTTGCGGTGACTTGCTGCTTGCGTCTGATGTAGGGGACCTTCCCCATGAGGGGGTGGTGTCCTGGTCACTGGGGTTGTCCAGGTGGAACTTGAGTTCACCGAGTAGGATGTCGTTGGTGGATGGGAGACCCTGGGGTGCAATGAGGACTACAATGGTATTGAAGAATGGGGGGCCATGGCCCGGGGCGCAAGCACATGAGGGTGCCGCAGAGGATGTTCTTGGGCCTGGTCCGGATTTTGGAGTTTACGTAGTCCATGGTCACCCTTGAGTCATTAGAGTGCGTGGTCAGTCAGAGTTTGCTTCTGTAGGTGATGGCAGTGCTTCCTCCCTGACGGTCGGGGTGCCCCTTGCGGGTGATACTGCAGCCGTCAGTGATGGCGATGTCCGGTCCGGAGCAGAGGTTGGTCCTGGCAGGCGAGGTGGTGTCCAGGGTTGATGGCGAGGAGGCTGCTGGCATCGTATCGGTGGAGTATCCAAGAGGAATTCTTCTTGGTGCCGAGCGTGGTCCAGGGGCAGACGGATGCAAACGGCATAGCCTATGGTTGCCTTTGGCACGGGAGACGACCATTACAACGCAGGCAGTACATCGTTAACAACGCAACTCTGACAACGCAGGGGCCTTAACATCGCATTTGAATACAACGCATTGTGAAGTCAGTAATGGGGTAATTTAAAGTTTTTCAGGTGGATATGGGTTTCGGTTGTATAAATTTAAAATTGGGGTGTGTTTTGGGGTAAAATAATAATAATAATAATAAATCCGTATTTGTAAAGCGCGAACTACTCACCCTTACGGGTCTCAAGGCGCTGGGGGCCGTCGTGGAAATTAAGTGAGCTATTGCCCAGAGTCACAAGGTGCTGAGCTGCTGCCGGAGCTGGGGATCGAACCGTGAGCCCTGTGCTCTGAAGTCAGCTGCCCTGGCCGCTGCACCACACCTCTTCCACATATGAAAAATGTGGTGTGTTTTGGGGTAAAATATGAAAAATAAGGTGTGTTTTGGGGTAAAATATGACAAATGGGGTGTGTTTTGGGGTAAAATATGACAAATGGGGTGTGTTTTGGGGTAATATATCAAAAATGGGGTGTGCATTTGTCTCAAATGAGATTTTTGGGTGTGTTGTGGGGGCTCAGAACGGAATTCCAGGCTTCACGGTTGGGTTTGTGGTGCAAAGGTTAGTTTTGGGTTGCACTCACTGAAGTGGGAACAGTGATCTTTATGTCTCCGCTATGCGACACCTACTCTACTGTTGCAATGTGCCTGGTATTAGTGTGCATTGGAATGGAATGCGATGTTATGGCATGCGTCGCAACTACGTACGTGCCTTTGGCACACGAGTGGTACGCCCGCTGTGCATGGGCACACAGCGGCCACCGTTGAGAAGTGGGGGGGCTGGACAGCTGTGAGGTGGTAAATGCCGGTAAGAACACTGGATGGTGCGTGGACGCGGGGATGTGTGTGTGAGCGGGTGTTGCTAAAAATTTATTGAGGGAAATCTTACCTCGAAGCTGTGCCCCATGTCTTCGTAGCTCCTGCTCTCCTGCGTCTGCTTCCAGGAAAAGCAGCGCTGGGACGTGCACTGGCAGTCCCGTGCTGGGCACTGGATGTCCTTGGATGTGCAGTGGCAGAGTGGTGTGCACTCTTGGGCCAGTGCTGTGCACTGGAAGCACTGTCATAGGTACTAGAGGGCTGGTATTTGCACAGTCAGTCCAGGAACATGCACTGAAAGCCGTTATGGAAGCTGACAGTCCTGGGATATGAAGAGGTAGCCCTGTGATGGGTAGCCCTTGGATGTGCCCATCACAGAAGCCCTGTTATGGGCACTGACATTCTTTGCGTATGCATGGCAGTCCTGAGACATGCGCTGGCACCCCTGTGATGTGCAGTGGCCGACAGCCTGCGATGGGCACCAGCAGGTTTACTGTCAACCCTGAAGAGTGCATTGGCATCCCTCAGCTGTACATCGACAGCCCTGGCTATGCACGATGTGCAAGGTGCTTGCTTAGCACCGGAGGATCTGGCGTGCTGGGTGCTGTGGCACTCCTGTCGTGCCCTAGGTGCCCTGCCATGCCCCAATTACTGCACTGCAATAAGAGTTGCTATATCAGTTCCCCTCCTGCTGCAGAGAGAGCAGCTTTGGAGACCCGAAGATCCATTTCTCCATCCTAGTGAGCACGGTGCATCTCGCAGAGCACGCCGCCCGCATTCAAAGATGCATCAAGGCCACTGGGGCCAAGAAGAGCTGCATGATGGGAAAGGCCGGCTCCACTGCTGCAAATGAAACCGTCGTTCTATACGCGGACTGCAGTTAATTGATTAATAGTCAGTTCAATTAACTCTGCTTTGCAGTGCTTTTGTTTTGTGTCTGTCTAGTGTGGGACAGAAACGAAACCCCGGCAGTTGTGAAAAGGGTATTCAAGCCCTGTCAGATAGCGTGAGGAACAAGTGGTCAATGGACAGAAAAGGGGCAACACAGTTTCTGTATGAAGGCCGTTGGTTGCAGATAATTCAGGGCGTGCACTAGGAGAGGAAAGCAGGACGTGGTTGACAGGCAATCACTGTCCTTGCACAAGAAATGGACAGTTCCAAGAATTGTAAATCAGGATGGTGACTGAATTCGTGCCATCTTTACCATCTCCTGGGTGCAGACTTGGGGTGCAATAGTCAGAGGCATGTCAGGGAAGTAAGACAGTGGTTCCTTCCCCTTCAAGCCAGTGGGTGGTGATACATACCCCCAGCAGACAGCACACCGTACGCCCTCCGTAGAAGGAGGACGTGGGAAACAAACAATTCACAAATGCCACGGGCGGATGACTAATACCAGCACCCACAGACAAATGTACACTTTGCACACGCCATATGCAGAGAAACAAATGCAAGCCGTTTGCACCTTACCCCAATTCGCATTCACACTGAAAAACAAGGAAGGTGGCATTTGCTTGTCAGACGAGCAGGAGCTGCCAAGTGCACACAATGGGGCACATTATCAGGCCCATTATTGCTGCTTCAGCGGGGCTTTACCTGCCGCTAATGCGGCAATCGCTAGGTATCGCCCTCTACCGCCTAAATCACTATCACTATCGCGCAGAAGTTAGCAGGAGTTTTCACCGCCATTCCCTGAGGCTATCGCCTGTTATCGACGTGTTGGTATTACGTTACTAACAAGGCGATAAATTTCAGGGATAGACGGCGATAACAAAACTCCCGCTAACTGGCGTTGGTGATAGTTATCGCCAGGCATTGATAATATGCCCCAGAGTCTTTCTCACAAGCTGATATTATCATTGACTATAAATTTGGTCTCTTCAATAAGTCTGTGACAGGGTTTCAAGTATTTTAAAGACTGTAACAACCTTTTGCTGAAAGTATATTACCATTTCCATGGTGGTTCTTCATGACAATAACCCTAGAAGTAACTGCAACATAAATGTTTGTGGATCAGACTATCTAGATTAGGAGGCTGACCTGTTATCATTGTGTTGACTTACCTCTCCGTCTTGGCAGATGTAATGGTGGAGCCGGTGCAGTCTCCACCAACTGGATGTCCACCACCTAAGGAATTTCAAAAAGAGCAGTAAGTCTGTGGGAGGTTTGGAAGAAACAATAGCAATTTTTTGGCATGTATCATGCTACCTTTGCTTCTGAATCAGGCCCTTTGCGTTAATGAGTTGGTGAAGGTCATCTGGAAACAGAAATTTTAAATTGAAAACTAGGGAATATTAGGTCATATACTGTCCTCTTTTTAAAAGTCAAATAAGAGATCATTTTCATTTGGGCATATTTCTATGCATCTTTCCACTCACTGTGTGTTCAATGCTGAACAACTTTCCTGTCTTCCCGGTGAGTCGTCTTGCCTACGTATGCTAATTTACATTGTATAAAATAGATGATGTTAGTTTTGGACTTGACAAGAAACAAGTAAAATGGTATGCCACTTTTCCATATTTAAATTTTTTTAATGGACTTTATAAAGCAGCATGCAATGCAGCAGCCACATCTATGATGTGCAGTGATGGTGTACACCCCATTTTGTATGCATGTTGCTATTTAGTTAATTAAGTCCATCGTATGATCTTACTAATTTGTAAAAACCTGGTCATTTCTAAATATAAAAGGTGTTTTCGTAAACAGAAATTGTTGACTATTAAACCATGGTAGTTGTTTCTGACGAGTCTGTTCCCGTAGAGACTGAAGGTAGTGACATACACAAATCATTTGTCATTTAAATTGTTTCTCTTAGTTGAAAAGGTGTTTTTTGATTAATAAACAATTCATACTTTTGAACTGGTTAAAATGTATATTATATTATATTATATTATATCATTTTATATTATACTATACTATATTATATTGTATTGTATTGTATTATATTATATTATATTATATTATATTGTATTATTCCAAATTGTGGGGACTCTGACTACTATAAAGCAGCTGTTATTGGAAGTCTGTTTGTGAAATTGTGAAGTGTGTAGCTGTTTTTGTTAGGGCTAATCGACACGTTAAGGACATATATAAAAATAAAAATATATTTTAACATAACCTTTGATTTAAACTATGGTTGATTGTTTTGAAATCATAAACACATTTTTATGCAGCTATTCCAAATTGTAATACTTTCTCCATAGTTTGATGAACCTGTAAAACTATATGTCTCTAACAGACATCAGAAACACATTAAATAAGTATGGTGAAACTACTGCACCTATCATAGTCCCTTATATTTTTGTGAGTCATAACTGAAAAGTTCAAGCTTGAAAACGTGTGAGTCATATTTGAAAATTAAGGGGGACATTTAGAGTTTGACAGAGAGGGAGACCGAGATTAAACTGGCATGGCTCTTAGTCTGTCAAACTGAAACTTCACCCACCTAGAGTGAGGAACAGCTGTCTTTCCAGCAGTGCAGCTTCACCTGTCTCCATAGTCAAAAACCTCTGACCCAGCAACCTATCCACCACATGGCTTATGGGTTAATGCGTCAAAGCATGAATGGAGGCATGGTGGTCCCATGCAGGAAAAATAACCAATGGTTTCAATGCACAAGGATAAAGTACTGTAGCAAATTCACTTTTTCTGTATAGTCATCCCAGATGTTTTGACTTTTTATGGATCTTATTATTTCTGATATTAGGACTCTGACACAGCTATCCAGTGTCACAGTATGTATGCTATGGGCTGAAAATGGTGTTGGTTAAATTTGGCTTCACCCCAATAGTCTATTTAATTTTCCTGTAAAGTCATAGTAGATGCTGTAGAATTTACACAAATGACATAGGAGTTAAATGTCATGTGTGGGCTGCAGTGTGGATTTTCCCCACCCAAATATATGACATAAATATATGGCTGCCAGGAACACTGCTGCATTCTGGTTGGGCTGCAGTTTAATGGCACTGTAGTAACATATGGCAAAGAGAAGTATCTCTGCCATACGGGAAAGCCTATTTTACTATTTTATATATAAGTATGTCACCCCTAAAGTGTAGTATGTAACTCCACAAGTCATGGAGGATAATATATAAAAGATGTCACTATATACTTGAAAAGTGTACCATTGCTGTGATTGAAGGCCTAAAAGGTATTTCACTAGGTAGGCTCAGCTAAATTTTTCATACGACAAGCCTTGGTGTGATTAAAGTATTTGCTACCATATATCCGCTTGGGAAAATGCTAGGAAAGTCGTTCAAAGCTCGCTTATTTTTATTTTTTATTTTATTTTCGGAGTTTTGCATAGCGCGAACAAGACCCAATATAGGGTAAAAGAGTGCTTCACAGTAAAGAGTAAAACAAATTCAAGACAGTATAGTAGGGTCCCAGACAGAATGAAATTATGTACATATGAATAACGGATAGGTACAATACTATAAAGACATGTTAAGAATAATTGGTACTTCAGTTCCGGGCAATTATTGCAAATTTAAGTACAGTCAAATCTTATTTGTCAGGCAGTCTACGCAAGGAATCATGGAGATGAGTTTAGAATAGCAGGCTAGGTAAGAAGTAAGTAGAGAGGTACAAGATGTTAGAACTTCCTCAAGAAACAGTGATTGAAGGAGTGTGGTGAGTCATTCAAGAGAGGAGCAAGTCGAGAAGAGATCAGTTGAAAGTTTCATGAGTTAAGGTGGGTGGGGGGTGCTAAGGATTTAAGGAAGCAATTTGCTCATCAGAAAGGTTTAATTTTCAAAATTGGATTAAAAAGTGAAATCATATATTTGAGTGGAAAGTAATTTACAAAAAATGTGCTTAAGGCTGCTTGAGTCACAACTGACATAAAACCAGTTCTGCCACTCATCACACCTCCAGAACTGGAATGAACTTTCATGGCTAGGAGAGGTAACATCAATGGCTCAGAATAAAATGGTCTGCCACAGAGCCCAGGAAGTACATGGGGGTGTTAACTGCTACCTACTTATTAGAAATTAACTATCTGTGAGTGGACAGGAACAGTTAGCAATGCAGAGGTCCATCTTAGTGCTGCCTCTTTTAACTTGGAGATGCCTGGAGGAGATACTTTCTTCATTCACAGGATTATCTAAACAGCCAGGCGCAAGTCACAGTGAGAGAGAGAACCAGTTTGGACCATCTCAGGAGGGTGGAAAAGACATCTAAATATGTGAGTGACCGAAGAGCTAAATACAGGCCTAACTAGTGGCAGACGGGGTTCTGTCATTTTGAAACAGGTTCTCCTAGGTAATTTTATAGTAATCCAAAGAGGAAGGGCTGCAAAAGGAGGTGGAGGAGACTGTAAGAAAATAGTTAAGATTGGGTAGCAGAATTTCCAATGTCAATGACTAGTGAGCAGACTAAATCAGGCACCTGAACTACGACCTCCACAGAAAATTCCTGGACCTGGGAAGACTACACATGAAGCGGAAGGTCATGAAGGAAGACAAGGACTCAAGGACTCCTGACTCCGCTGGAAGAAATGGACTCAATGATTGTTAACTCCTGCTTCAAGAAAGATTTCTGCTGGTCCCTAGGGAGTGAAACTGCTCTCCAAAGGTCAGGTGCCTGACCACTTTTTTGCCTGATCCCAGACATAAAAAGTAGAAGGCCTTCTGATTCTAAGAGGGCCAAGCCAGACCTCGCATGGGCCCTAGTTGGAGAGTGATCTAGTACTTATAAGCTTACACTGAGGAGAGCTGGGGGCGACAGGACTGACTGGAAAGCACTGAAGTACTTTCCAAGCAGCTAAAGAAAAGTGGGTCTCATTTATTTTTTCCACTTTAGGACAACCGTGATAAGTTGCTGAGGCTTGCTCAGGAAGATCGCACACTAGTTGGGCAGGAAAATCAGGTTTGTCCCATTCAGAGCTTTTTGCAATGCAAAAAACTGATTCAGAGGGACCTCAGAGTAAAGCTATCAGCCTTGCCGGAGGATTTTGACTTCCAAAACACTCATTAAGTCTTGAGGTAATGCCTTAGTCTGGAGGGAGGCATCAGGTTTATCGATTTGATGTGCCCTTTGTGGCTAAGAAATCCAAGTTTTTCCCATTTGGAGCTTTTGGCATCACACACAATGGCTTCAGCTGAAGCTTGACAATTACATATATTGACCCCTAGTAAGCCAAACCTAAAAAGCAAAATGCATGTAGCTCCAGTGCACAAAATTGCCAGTGATGTGTAGCCCTATCTCTGTAGATTTGATGGGTCGTTCTTTGAAATATTCATGTATTTTAGGGAAAACATCTCAATGATAATTGCTTTAAATATTACATTATTGCATCAAGGTGGATGCTTAATAAAATACAAACAAAACATCAGAATGCGTTAACTTTAAAACAAATAATTGTTTTATGTATGAACTAATATTCATGTCATTTCTCACTAGTATGTCAAGTGATGCATTGTAACTGAATGGTGTACGATCGCTGTGTAACTCTATTCATGAAAACCTGCATACACAGAGGTCTCTGGCCCAACTGTGCACTGTATTTTGAAGATACAGATCTAGATAACAGACTGACCTTTGAACGCTTGGCCTGCTTTCATTACATATTGCAAACCAGTATCCAGCACTGAAAGAAGACAAATAATATTATTCTCTGATCCCAACACATTTAATGTAGAAAACAGAACAATGTCCACCTCCATAAAAATCTATTGTTAGTGTGCACAGCAGAGTCTAAACTAAGGATGTGCAAATTTGCATAATTTGTTTCCTGAAGTTAAAATAGATCATGCATACAGTACACAAAATGCACTCTTGGATAAATTGAGTTAAAAACGAACGTAAGGGCTTCCCTGGCATTCAAAAGTCACTTAAGATACCAGCAAGGAGATCGGTTACTGGAGAAAATGTCTCCATAACAGATTTTCTGCTCACACCAGCCCTTTGCATCAAAAACATGGACAAAATACTTGCATTTGCATAATTTCTGACATTTTGCTTACTTTGCGAAATGTCATAATGCGCAAATTATCAAATTACAGGTGCATAATGGAAAATTTCGTGCCAGTTTAGTCTAAACGTATCAGTACATGGTCAATAATGATTATATGTAATTCTTATATCCAAAATGAAATAATTTAAAAATATGATTATAAAAGAAAGAAAAATCAAAATTATACTAAATATAGAAAGAGAAAATGAAAAGCTTAATTTAGCACACAATAAACAGGAACTGTACGTTGTTATTTCAATTAAAGTCAACTGTTATGCTGCTTCACATTTCAAATAATCAAAAATAACACTTCTTCTTTTACTGTTAGTGTAACATGTATCTGACTTACCTTTCTTTCAATAAAGAAAGTGACAGCAGATAACCTCACATAGCAACGCAATACCATCTTATAATATCAAATTATAGACATCAAAGAAATGCAGTTTCAGAGAAGTATACCCATTGGAAGTTAAATCATGATATCAGGTAACTCTATGCATCATGATGACATTTCCTTTTTTTTTTTTTTTTTATTTAGAGAGACATTTGGACAGCAAATCAAATACAAAATTAATCCATTTGTAATACATTATCATTAATCATCTTACAGTCCAAATTAATATTGTTACAAAGGAAAGAGCAATACTCTAACACAAATTTATACCATATATATTACCCTACCCCATTTAACCATTTCGTAACTGGAGCCCATAATTTAATACCCCATCGTTTAGCCTGGTATCCCTTACAAGTATATAATGCCTGTTCAAGTTTATACACAGCTATAAAAGCGGGCCAGGTATTCATGAAAGCAAGGGGGCATTGGGTCCTTCCATCTAGTTGCAATAAGTAACCTAATTATACTAACTGAGATAAAAATAATGCTGGTCTGAGCTTGATCTAGCTCAGCATTGCTATCATATCCAATCATCATGAGTGAAGGGGTTAATGCCACCGTTTTGCCAAGGATCCTCTCCCAAAACGTAACCAGATCGGTTTTTATCAGATCCAGCAGTGGACACCCGTAAAACATATGAATCTCCTCTGCTGGTCCAATCCCACATCTGGGGCATTTATCGTCCTCCCTTTTCCCCCATTTAAATAATTTGGCCGGAGTGAAATAAAGATTATATATTGTTTTATAGTGTTGTGATTTTAGATTAGCGGATAGGAGCGTTTTCTTTACTAACCGTAGTGACATATCAATATCAATGTCTTCATTCTCTAATCTGGTGGCCCATGTGCTTTCGGTTTTTCCATATCATCCGGAGCTTGCTCCATCATCATATGGTATAAGTGTTTAATCTTACAGGCAGATCTCCCCATGGTTTCAAACAATGCAATTTTAGCACTGGGAATTGTCTGTCGTCTTTTAAGACCCCCTTTATTTGTAGGTATTTAAGATAGTGTCCATCCGGGATTCCAAATTCACTTTGTAATTCACCAAACAGATATAGTTGGCCGTTGGGCTGAATATCTCCCACTATACGTAAGCCAAGTTGCTCCCATTGTTTGGCAATACCGTCGTGGAAAACGGAGGGGAATAAAGATGATCTCCAAATAGGTGTATATTGTGTTACCTTCTCAATATTCATGTATTTTTGTATTCTTCCCCAGACTTTCCATGAATTTGATATGATCTTAAATCGAACCTTCTTGTAATAACTGGGTTCCAACTCACGTAAAAACAGTGCTCTTGCCCTTCCCCGAGAGCCAGCTCATAGATTGTTGGGAGATCCTCCCCCTGTGCCCTGTGAGCTCTGCTAGTATTTTCAAAAAAAGTATATTCATTTGTCGTAACAGAGCTGCCCAATAATAGAAAGTTAGGTTAGGAGCAGCCCACCCTCCCGTGCTTGTGGTAATGTAAGAAACTTTAAAGATCTCCTGACCTTGCCATATTGCCATATAAACCTGATGAATAAAGAGTCTAAAGCTTTAATTATAGACCCTTCAATTTCGACCGGAAGTGCCCTGAATAAATACAGCACCTTAGGGAGCATTACCATTTTGAGGACGTTGACTCTCCCTATAATAGTTAAGTGAAGTGAGCTCATTCGCCTCAAATCTGTAGCTATTTTACTAATCACAGGGTTGAAGTTAATTTTGGTAATCTGACCAATGTCCGGAGTAATCTTTACTCCGAGATAGGTAGCTGTACTAACTCGTCGATTATCAAGAAAGATGACATTTTTGGTGCAGATTATTTGAGTCTTGGATTTGTTCAACAAATACCCCGACTCCTTTCCGAACTTAGTGGCAGTAGCTTCAATCTCCCTCATTGCTTCCCCGGGGTTAAGTGTTAATACAGCAATATCGTCCGCGTAGGCTAGCACTTTAGTACTGAATCCCTGTGTCATCACTGGTACAATTGCCTGGTTCTCAATTACCGATTGGATAAGTGGATCTATATATAGGGCAAATAAAATTGGGGAGCAAGGACATCCCTGCCTTGTTCCCCGTGAAACCCTTATCATGTCTGATTCTCGCCCCATCAGCTGTACCTTCGCATAGGGAGCCCTATACATTGCTTTAATTGCAGTAGTAGCCTGGGGGCCAAACCCTTTTGCTGCCAGAACACCCCATAGATACTCCCATGACACACGATCAAATGCTTTTTCCGCGTCCAGAAGGATCATAGCCAAATATCCATTAGTCTCCCCCATAATGTCAAATAGGGCCACTGCTCGTCTTACATGGTCAGTTGTATCTCGCCCTGGTACAAAGCCATGCTGCCATGGTGACACTAGGCTGGCTATGACCCTCTGGAGGCGGTTCGCCAAAGTTTTGGAGTAGATTTTCGCATCCGCGTTTATTAGGGAGATGGGCCTGTATGAAGTGGGCTGATCAGATGGTTTATCCTTCTTGGGAAAAATGACAATATTAGTACCCCTCCATGAATCTGGTGGGTCTCCAGAATATTGTACCCCTAAAAATAAATCCCAGAGCAAAGGAGCCAGCTCTTCTTGAAAAATTTTATAGAATTCAGATGGAATCTTATCGGGGCCAGCTGCCTTGCCCGAGGCCAACTGGTGTATAGCTATTTGTATCTCCTCCAGTGTAAATTCAGTCTCCAACCTCTCGCTTGCACCCTCCCCCAACGTCCTATATTCTTTACTGGCCTTCACAAAGACATCCCCATGGGGGCCTTGCTTCTCCTCCTTATAGAGATCTTGATAAAATTTATGGAACACTTTGACGATATCCCCGGCTCGGTATATGAGATCCCCCACTTATTATTGAAGATATCTGACTCTTCATTGCTTTTTGTCTTGTTTTTAAAGCCAGTAATTTTCCGACTGCTTCCCCATA
Source organism: Calotriton arnoldi (assembly GCA_963921515.1). Lineage (NCBI taxonomy): Eukaryota > Metazoa > Chordata > Amphibia > Caudata > Salamandridae > Calotriton > Calotriton arnoldi. The sequence continues at coordinate 662,739 of CAWUFW010007864.1, read as the reverse complement.
CTCATAGCTCTCCGCCCTATGAGTCTGATATCCAACTGCAGCCTTTTGAGAATAGTAAGACCCTATCTCCGCTTTAACCAAGGTAATGTCTAACTGAGTTGTAGCTGCCTCCATCCCCCGCACTATCTTGCCCAAATGCTCTGTCTCCAAATTGCACAGCTTGGTATGCAGTTGCTTAATCTTCTTCCCTTGTTGTTGTCTTAAATTAGATACAAAGCTAACCATCTCCCCCTAACTCCTGCCTTAAATGCATCCCAGACCATATTACGTGAGGCACTATATCTATTCAAATTATAAAATTCTTTAATCCAGGTTCTAAAATGACAGACATATTCATGATCAACCAGCAATTTCCGATCAAACGTCCATTGCGAGTGGCTCATATAGATTTGTGGCAGTCTTAGCCCTAGCATCAAGGGGTTATGATCAGACATTATCTTGGGCATTCTTTCTATCTCCACCCCTCCTAAAATCTGCTTTGAAATAAAAAAATAGTCTAGCCTAACATATTTCTGATGAGGGTGGGAAAAATATGTATATCCTGGATCAGAGGGAAACTTGGATTCCCATACATCTATTAACCCGTGGCTTTTGATCACTGATGTTAAAGCTCGGAAGGTCTTGGGCTTACGCCCTTGATACCTATTAGACTTCACTTCACCTACTCCCAAATGTATATTTAAGTCCCCACATATAATTAGCGGTGTAGGCCAAGCCGCCAACTCGGTTTCCAGATCATCGAATATTTTGGGCTCATCCTGATTTGAGCCATATACCGTTGCTACTGTTATTCCATATTCAAGCTCCACCAAGGCCCACCTCCTTCCTGCATCCCCCAAAGTCCGCCTAGCGGATCCTATTCGGTTCTTGGCTAAGATTGCCACCCCTCTAATATTAGAAGTTTGCGTAGAACAGGCCATTAAAGAATAGCCCTTAATCATTATTAGCCCGCGCTTATCCCAGGGTATGTGTGTTTCTTGTAGTGCAATAATATCGGGGTTGTTAGATTTCAGCATTTCCGTGGTCCGGTTCCGTTTATTCCTATCCCCTAGACCACCAATGTTGACCGAGCAGACAGTCATCTTACCCATTTTGGCTTATATATTGACCCTTTTCTGTTGATTTGGCCCTTTCCTCTTTAAACCCCAGATATGAACCGAGATGAAGATAAGTTACACCCATTTCTGTCATTATTCCTGATATTTTAAAAAAAAATTGGTGTTTTTACCCATTATCTCTCTGAATGTTTTCCCCTATTTTGTGCCCCCACCCAAAACCCCCAGACCATCCCTCCCCCCTCCCCTTACCTCTGATCCCAGCCCTACCCCCTACCCCTGCCCTCCCCCCGCCCTCCCTCTCTCCCATCTTCGGGAAGTGCCCAGACCGCGCCTCGGTCTGTAGGCGGAGATGATGAGCGGTTTGCCGACACCGTGAATCCCTTATAAACACCATGCTATCTTTTTGAGGGATAGCGCTGTCAGTGAGGATTTATCATTAAGAACGAAGAAGAAAAAGAGGAGCCTTGAGGAAGGGGAAGTGAGAAAGGGATAACTCTCCAATAGATTTTTGACAAAGATTCGTTTCCCCCTCCCCCCAGACAGTACGTCATTCTTGTCCCCAATCCTGGGGTACTAAGACTTCAACCCAGCCAGAAAGTCTTGAGCCTTAACTTCAGATGTAAAAATGTTGTTGACCCTTGCCAGACGACCTTCAAGGAGGCAGGGTTATTCAAAAACACTTTTGCCCCTTTATCCTGAAGAGGTTTTATCAGCTGGCATAGACGCCACCTTCTCTCAACGGTGACATGACAGAAATCGGGTCTTACAAAAAAGAGACATCATCAATATTTCTCCTGGCCTCCGGCCTAGCTTTTCGAACACCGCCTGTCTCAGGAGAAAATTACCGAAGAAGACCAATATGGCTCTTGGCTTAGAGCCTTCCCTAACTGGGTTTCTAAGGGTAAAGGGTGTCCTGTGTACTCGCTGGACTTCTTGTTGCCAGTTCCAGTCTTTGAGTTCCGGGAAGGCACGTTGAAAGAGGTTCAGCACATACGCCCGAATATCCGATCCCTCCTTCCCTTCAGGGATTCCCAGGACCCTTAAGTTATTTGCCGCTGGCGATTCTCACTTTCTTCCAGTTTCCATTGAATATCAGTAATTCGTTCCTCTTGTACCTTGGATTGAGTAAGTTTTTCAGTTACGTCCGTCTCGGCGTTGCTGACTCTAGTTTCAAGCTCTGTAAGCCGTTCACCAATAGTGTTACATGTTTTTGTCAACTTCCTTACAGCGCCCTGGACTTTCCGTGCAGCACTCTGCGCTTTACGGGCATCAGCCCGTGTCTCATCTCGGTGTTGCATTATTGTCTGTAGAACTGTTTCCAATGTTGGAGCATGCATGCCAGAAGTTGTCTGGAGTGCTACGTTTGGGGTGGGGTTTATTGAGTCAGTTAATGAATAATCCCATTTAAAGCTTGCTGCCCTCTGCGTGTGGAGCCCAGATTTCTTACCGCCAACCCGACGGGTGGTCATATAAAGAGAGTCTCCTACTTTCTCCAGGTCACTTGCATTTCCATCCTCACTTGATATAATTGAAGATCCAGAGTCATTGCCTGACCACTCTGGACCATCAGACAAGGAAAAGAAACAGTCATTGGGATCAATTTCTGCATCAGAGTTTATGCACGATGTTTGGGGATTTGATTGTATCTCTGATACAACTAATACAGCTGGTCCTGTCTCCGGCCTGGTACCATTAGTAGCCTTAGTAGCCTTAGTGATCTTCCCTTGTCTGAGCGTCTGTTTACCCTCATTTTCCCCATTTTCTTCTAGCGATCTCCCCTGATGCCTCAATTCATCTTCTTTCATGTCCTCTGATACTTTTGCGTGTTGCCTGGGCTCGGTACCTACAGTTATTTTCCCTGGTGAGCCTTCCACTCCAGTTGCTGAGTCGTTCCCCAGTCCAGATTCATGGGGGAGTCTCCTCTTCAGCCTCGACAGTGCCTGCATCTGTTGCGATATTCTCAGAGGGTTTGACACTGGAGGCACGCAGCATTTCGAGCACTGAACCTCCCGGCGTGCGCCGTCCGGGACGAGGTCCCGCCCCTTCCCCTGACTGAAGCCAGAGCCAGCTCTCTCTCCTTCCCAGGAGCTGGCTGCGATGTCAGCGGCGTCCGCCCGGCCGCCCCGTCTCCCCTCGGAGCCGACCGGATCCGCACCCGTCTTTCCCCTTGCAGAGCTGGCCACCTTGGGAGCCATTCGGACAGTCCCCCTTCTCCGACAGCGCCAACAGCCAGCAGATGCAAGAGCTCGTTCCAACAGCCTTCGGAGCTCCGCGATGCGCTCCTGCGGCTGCTCGTCCCTGGAGCCGCCGTTGGGTCCCGAGCCGAAGTCCGCCGCAGCCTCAAAGCCCCCAGCGTCAAAAAACATCGGGCAAGTGAGTACTGTCCCCCACACGATTTAGTGACTTAGTTCACGGTGTGCATCGGCAAGTCCGCTTCCAACAGCCTCAAGCGGCCGCCATCTTGCTTCCCCGTTGGGCTTATATCTCATAAAAGCTATCATGATGACATTTCCTTTGAAGAAGTGTGCCTTCAGCTTTTTCATAATAAGAGTAAGGTTGGGTCCTTTGTGATGGATACAAGGATGTCATTCCAAATCCTGGGTACATAGATGAAAAAGTTGTGTATTTTCTTTCTTGCACTTTTTCAGCTGATGGAGACCTGGCTGCTATGGTACCAAGACCCACCAGAGCTGGTGAGCCTGACAGCCAAAAAGAGAGGGATATCAGCCAGAATGCCTTTGTAGATGATACAGCTGGTTTCAAACATGGTGCAGGTCAAAAAGGGGAGTCAGTGGTGTTCCATCAAGGTGAGATAATGTGGTTGCATTTCGTCAACCCTTAATCAGGTGTACTTTAGCATGTATGATGCCCTTAAGTGGAACCAGTGTGGAGTCTAGGAGGGCACTAAGCATGGCATTGCTACCACTCAAATGAGAGAGTATGAGACTCTGAACAGCAGTCCTGAATGTGCTCTCAATGATTAATGGTATCACTTTCTTTAGCAGAGAGAGCTAATATCGGACCATCTTGGTTTTCTTGGTGATATGTTCCTTGAGGTTGATCTCAGTGAGCAGGGTGAATCCAAGTAACTTTGCATGAGTGGAAGTTGGGGTTTGAATCTGTCCAAGTTGAGAAACCACATTTGGACTAAATATTGCTTGTTGTTTTTGGTGAAAGGCAGGACTTTGGTTTTTAGGGGTTCAGCTGCAGCTTGGTGCTGGATATCCAGTACTGGATAAGGTGGAGGCAGGGTTTGAGGCTTTGGGTGTATGAAACAGAGGAAACTTTCAAATACAGTTCTTTGTAGTTGGTGCTTTGATAGGCTTTATGCTATTATGATTTAATAGAGTCCACAACAGCTAACCCTAGAGGTTAAAGCAGATGGGAGAATATGTTACCTTGGGGAACTCCCCAGGCGATCAGAATCTTCCAGCACCTGGAGGTACCCATCTGAATAAACTAACATTCATTGGATAGTTAGGAGGAGAACTAGTGAAAGATGTTCCCAGTGAATTCCATTTGAGACCTCTGGTTTTTAAGAGGGTGGGATAGTCAACAGTGTTGAAGGCAGCTGAGAGGTCCAGTAATATCAGGTGAAAGGAGTCCTTGCAGCAATTGGACATACTCCTTGAGCATTTGAAAACAGCGATGATTGAACATCCTCCCCTAAGCTCACAATAGCAACACATATTTCGAGCTTCAAACATATGCCTTAAGATAACCCCCAAATATTTGAGACATCTCCCATCTACTCAGCAAGTTTCCTCACTTCTTTTAATGATTGGCCAGCTCTGCACAGTGCTTCATTCGCCCTCTCGCACATGCATTTGTGACTCCACTGACTCCACACTCTCCCTCACCTGCTCCTCCCTTCTGCACCTGTCCCCAGTGTTTTGAATTCTGGTTTCATATCTAGAATGTTACTTCTAGATCTACACAAGACAGACCTCTTTAGATTCTTGAATGTTGTGGTTATGCAAGAAGGACGCTGAAGCAAACAGCTGCATACTTTTATTGAGCTGATAGCAGAAGGAAGTGACATTAAAATAATTGTTCTCTCATGAACTGTAACTATACATCTGTTAACAAAATGACCTTGCTCACAACCCAAGCAACATGGAAGTCGAAGTGTAATGTTCAAATGTAATGAAATGCTAACAAAGTTACATTTAAAAAAAAACCACAAGTAGAAGGGGTCATCTGTATCTGTGGTCAGGAGTGCAATTTGTAAAGTAGCTGTATTTATGTGGTGGCATGCTCTGAACTTATATTGATAGTTGTACAGGAGATAGTTGGTGTTGATGTGAACTTGAGGTTTTGCATAGACTGCGTTTTCAATGATCGTGCCAATGAAGATGAATGATTACCTGGTAATTGGTGACTTCTTCATGGTCTTATCTGGGTGTCTTCAGGAGTGAGAGGAACGACCTGTCTTGAGAGCTTCAGGAAAGATTGCAACACTGAGGGAGGCATTGTCAATGGTAAGTATGGATGAGAGAGCATCTCCAGGTACGGTTTTGAAGAAGGACAAAAGTAGACATAATTTAAATAGGGGGTGGATTAGAGGGGGTTGAGGGTTTCAGCGATGTCTGTGAGGGAATACGTATTGAAGGATGACCATGGTGCGATTCAGTGCTTTAGGTGTGGCTGTAAGAGGAGAAGTAGCCATGGTGTTGTCAGTGTGCTGTAGGATCATTTGTATTTTTCACTCAAGAAGTAGTTGATGACATTGCACTTATCTGTGGCATGTGGTATAGGAGGATCCTGAAGGGGTTGATGCTTCATTGGATTTGTACAACACATTTATTCTAGTTGCAATTAAAACGGGAATGCCCAGCTGGCATAGTTATTGTACGTCATAGAACACTTTAATAATAACTCAAGAAATATACAGCAAAAAAATAAGCAACATAAATCACAGGAAGCAAATTAAGAAAGAAAAATTGCACAGGAAAATGTTGTTGCATCATCCCAAGTTATAATCAATTTGTATGCTTGCCTTTACTAACTGATTGAGAATGCTGTTCTCTTATTAATATACAGGGAACACAAGGTTCACAATTCTCCCATCAAAATATCGTAAATATGATATACCCTTAAACACTTTGTGCAGTCACTAATTATTTACAAACACCACAAATATTATTAATAAATCTGAACCACACAATGTAACTTGGATAACCTGTGGGGGAGGAAAACAAAATCTTAACACCTTGGAGTCGCATGTTGCAGTGTTTGCACTTGAGAGTTAGAAGCAGCACTAGACAACACCTGCGTACACTTCACTGGCTGCCTGTTATTAATCGTGTGAAGTTTAAAGCCCTGGTTGTGGCACACCATGCTTTGTACGCGTCTGGGCCTGCTTACTTAAGGAAGCGTTTCGTGTTTTACACTCCTGTGAGACATTTGAGGTCAGCTTCCCAGCTCCTTGCCCAGATACCTCGTGGTCGCCTCCAAAGAATGGGGGGCAGGTCTCTTGCCTTTAGGGCCACCACAGCCTGGAACTCCCTTCCTTATGCTTTGCGTAGCATTCAGGATCCGGGTCAATTTAAAAACCAGCTTAAAACATTTTTGTTTAATTTATTTATTTCATTTAGCACCTCAAGGTTCGCGCCGGGACACTCCCTGGAGTAGCTGTGCGCGTTATAAACTTCAGTAACATAATATAACAGTTACAAGGCCTGAAATCATGCTATCTCCCAGTCTAGGGTTAGGAGTTGCCAGTACCCTCAAATCTTGAAATCTGTGACCTGCAGGCACAAGTGTCTCGTGGTCAATTGTGCCAGGTCCACAACATTACACCTATATACTAAAGGTGGGGTTGGAGACATGGCTGACTAATGACATATGCAAATGGGTGTGTAAGCTCACAGGCAAACAGTCACAAACTAGATGACTATAGCTGTCTTTGAGCTCTCTGGGCAGCACGCTGCCCACCTGGGTGCTGAGCATCAAAATGACAAATTACAATTTGAAGAAGGCCTATCGGTGTAGAAATTGTGCACCATCAAGTTTTTAAGTTTGTTGCACATTTTTTAATTTAAAACTTGGGGTAAAGAGAGTTTTCATTATACAACATTTCCTGACATCACCAGGATGGGTGGCCCTGTACTGTGAGAAATGTGTAGTTGTCCAACAAATAAGCAGCTCAGATCACAGAGGACTAGTTTACTTTTGACAACTTGTTTGAGTCCACTTCAGGAGTAGACTTAGAACCTCACACAGGCCTGTGGTTTCTCTGGACTGAAAGAGCAATTACAGCCACAGCTTCCAGGAACAAAAGAATAATGCTGCCAATGTTGACATTGCAAAGCTTTTGTCTATCTTGCTCCTCGGTATTCCTCTATGATCTCTCACCATTAAGTTCTGAAATGAAATCATTGATTGAGTCAATGGAGTTGACAGTTAATGCTTAGAGGTGGCTGAGGCAGCAATAAAGTCTTCTCTTACCACCTTACCTAGTCTGTGTCTCGTCTTCAAACTTTTCATCCCCAGTGGGCACAGTCCTTAATATCACCAGTAGCAGAATTCATGAGGTTGGCTATACACACTCACACACACATATAAAATCTCTCATAATTCAAAATCAAAGATCCATGTAAATAGTTGTTTGTTATAAATAGAACTACCTGTAGATAGTGAAAATCAAATTAGTAGCTGCATTCTGTACGAAGGTATATGTTTGACTCATGGAAGCACACTGCTGCAAGATGTCAGCTTGCTTTTTGACCACTTTGTAAATTGAAGATACATTCTGGATTTTAATTAATAAAATTATACTACACAGCCAGTTCATATCCATTCCATAAACTTATGGACAAGTACAAATCCATACAGGAGGATAGCTGTTTGATCATATTTATCTTCCACTATCAATGTAATGCTCTTACTTCTTATCAGATCAAACCTGCAATGGCAGGAGCTACTTTGAAAGTGAAGGTAAAGTTATTTTACAAAAAGCACACAAAGGCTTTTTTACTTGTTCATCAGGAATCAGCCCCAGCAGAGGTTAAAATCTAATGATCCATAAAGCAAAAATAAAAAACAAAAAAAACACCTGATGATTTGTATCAGACCTCGTGTGTTAAACCTGGCATCCTTGGCGTGGTATTCCCCTTACATTTTACCTTCACTCTTCCAGTTTTGCTGAATTTGTTTTTGTTGGCTACAGTACTCTGCACACTTTACCACGGCTAAGCAGCGCTAAAGTGCTTGTGCTCTCTCCTTCAAACATGGCAAAATTGGCTTACACCTAACTGGTATATTGTTTTTTCTTGCAAGTCCCTAGTAAATTATACTACATGTAATCTGGGCCTGTAAATTGAATGCTACTTTTGGGCCTGCAGCACTCACAGAAGTAGCCTTTTAAAAGATGTCTCAAGCCTGCCACTGCAGCCTGTAGTGCAGTTTTAAACTGCTATTTCAACTTAGCAAAGTAAATCTTTTGCCAAGCGTAGCCCATTTATTGTTACATATAAGCCACCCCTAACGTAGGTCCTAAAGACTCATAGGGTAGAGCGGATTGAATTAAAAAAAAATAGCACATGTGAGTTTAAGTTTTACATGTCCTAGCAGTGAAAAACTCCTAAATTTGTGTCCTTCTGCTTGCAGCCGACCCTGCTGTCAGAGAACAAGGGCTAGACCTGCTCCCTTCATCCCAGGCTACTTCAAATACTCCAGGGGTCAGGTGGCTGACCTCCTGTCTGAGCTACAGGGACACAACAGGCTCCAGAGGCCACCCTGCAACTGCCCAACTGACCTGCTGCACTGGACCTGCTGGACCTACAACTGGATCTGCCTGAGCCCTGCTAGCCTCTGCTCGAGTGAGTTCCTGATCCCAAAGAGGTGTCTTTCCAGGTCCTGGACCCTTGGCTGGCATCAACTGAGCTCATTTTGTAAAGAAAGGTGAAATCCAAAGGTTTTGGGCTCCTTCTGACCATGAACGGGCCAGTTTGTGCTGAGACTTTGCTGCCAGCAATGACTGCCAGCACAAAGCTCTTGTGATCCTGACTCCTTGAGCTACAACAACAGCTAGCAACATCTGGTATTGCAGGATCTGCACTTCGAGCTACATTAACGACAGCCTGCGGTGACCGCCAATGAGAAGCTTCAGCAATGACCATCTGTGACGTCAGGCCAGATCTTCGTCCTACAGTGAGGGTCATCTGCGATGTCAGACCGGCTCTTCGCGCTACAGGAATGACCTTCCGCCATGATTTCCCTGCTCTTCATGGCCTCCAGTCTAACATGACCAGATGACCGTGAGTGGGGCTTTGTGCTTTTAAGAGCTATAACTTCTTAAAAAAATTAACTTGAATATCTCTGGTTCTACTGATTGGATTTTTATCATTCTAGTATAATTTTGTTTATTAAAATGCACTTAAATGCTTTACACATTGACTCCAAGTTAAGGCTGACTGCTTTGTGCCAAGCTATCAGAGGGTTAAGCACAGGTTAATTTAGTGAATTTTGTGGTTCACCCTGGCAAGCGTTATAGTAGTTGACTGAGTGGGACTTCCACCCCCCTAAACCAATAATTTAATTTTAAACATGCATGTACACAGTGAAACAGCCTGCAAGTATGAAGAGGCCTATTTGCAAAGCTAAATTTACACATCAGCAAATTTATACATGTAAATTTACTCTTACTCATTATAGTAAATGTACCTTATTTGGCTATGCACCATTCAAAGTATAAATTTACCACAAAGTATTGACTTACATGTCTCACCTCCTGAAACAGGGGTTAGAGCTAAAAGTATGAGTGTAAAGTTATCAATGGTAACTTTTCACATGTAGACAGAAGTTTCCACCACCATCAGTGATCTCCCTATAGTAAAGTGTAGGGAAAATGTTAAGAGTTTATTAAACTTTTTAAAAGAGTGAAAATATTTTACATTGAGAATTAATGGAAATAGATTTTATACATGTATCTTAAATTATTTGTAAATTAAATATGTATTTAATATAAGTTTTAACCTCTAATTTAAAATTTTTTGTAACACACAACACAATTTAAGTGAAATTTGCTGTCCTTTTGGTGTGCAATCAGAGAAGGGGAGTAAAGCACTCTACAGTGGGGTGATACTTTTAAGTTACATTTATTTTTTGAAGATTCATTCAAAAAATCCAACCTACAGTAAAATGTTTATATTTATTTATTATGTATTGCAAAAAACTGAATGTTATCTATAAAATTAATTGAAATTAATGTAACTGTTTGTTTAAATAATACAATTGCTTTTTGTAAATTAACAGGGTTATTACAATAGTTTATAATGAATTAATATGTTTTTCTGATTTTATGTGTATACATATATATATATATATATATATGATCAAGGCTGCATGACAGCCGGAACGCGTGGATGCCATCGCTCAAAAATAAAAGTTGAGCAAGAAAAAAACCCTCGGAGTGCTGGTTTATTTTCCTTGAAAGTGGAGAATTGCTGTGTGATATTATCTACTGGCGGTCGCCAGTAGATAGTTATAGTTAGGACCTATTTTCCATAGGAAATCCGCGACATTCTATTTAAAATAACTCTTGCGTCGGTTGACGAATCTTCGCGAAATTTTCAAACTTTATGGCCCGCTCCTGTCCGCTCCTACCCTGAAAGTCTCAGGGTGATTCGTCAAGCGGGGCCGAGAAAAAAGGGAGTCCCAAAACGTGTTTTCCCCATTCATTTTCCCATAGGAAACTTTAGACACGGCTACAGCCCGAACTGCTGAACGGAATTACACCAAATTTGGCAAAGAGGTAGTTCTTGGTTCAGAAAGAACCCTTTTGTTAAATGGTGTAAATCCGTTCAGTAGTTGCGGAGAAATTAAAAAATAAGAGTCAAAAAATCAATTTCCCATAGGAAACTTTATGCAAGGCTACAGCCCGAACTGCTGAACGGAATTACACCAAATTTGGCAAAGAGGTAGTTCTTGGTTCACAAAGAACTCTTTTTGTTAAATGGTGTAAATCTGTTCAGTAGTTGCTGAGAAAATCAAAAGTAAAAACACATATATATCTGGGCGGAGCCTAACCACACATGTCATCGTGAGATCTGATTGGCTGTCAGCACTTCATCCTGGAATTGCTGGCAGCCATCTTGGGACCAATATAAATGATAGTACCCCATTGAAATGCATTGTAGTGAATCGAAGATTTTGAGGGTTACCAAAAGGAGAACTATAAAGGGTGATAACAGACTTTAGTTACATTAGAATTCATTTGTTGATGGTACCATACTAATTTCAGGAATTGTGGTGTGTTCTAAGGTGATTTTACCCTGTGAAAAACCTTCTGCTGGGATATCATGAATCATGTTTGAGAGAAAACTATTTTCACATGCTTGTCCCATACAGTTTTGGAAGGTGCCCCAGAAGCTAAAATGAGAGCATATTTTCTGTAAATTCACATTATTTTTCTCAGTCATGTGAGAATGAAGTCTGACATTCTCAGTAAAACATGTACATCCAACAAGGGCAGAGACTGTCAGTTGATTCCTTTGTGTTCTACTGCAGCTTCCCAGAGTGTTCTAAAGAACAACTAGAGTGCTAACAGCCTTACTTATGACAAAAGTATGGCACACCTGAAGCCATCTTGATTTGAATAAACTGGTAACACTTAAAACATTTAATTTAAAAAGGAACAAAATGATGGGGTTCATCTTGTCATAGAAATTATGGTTAGTGCTCTGGAAAGAAAAATTAGGACATGTTTCAAGTGTGATCTCAAATATCTTCCTGTTATATTTCAACAGGAGCAGCCAGGTAGTTGATGCCTTTGTGTTCTACTGCAGCTTCCCAGAGTGTTCTAAAGAACAACTAGAGCGCTAAAAGTCTTACTTATGACAAAAGTATGGCACACCTAAAGCCATCTTGATTGGAATAAACTGGTAACACTTAAAACATTTAATTTAAAAAGGAACAAAATGATGGGGTTCATTTTGTCATAGAAATTATGGTTAGTGCTGTAGAAAGAAAAATTAGGACATGTTTCAAGTGTGATCTCAAATATCTTCCTGTTATATTTCAACAGGAGCAGCCTGTCAGTTGATGCCTTTGTGTTCTACTGCAGCTTCCCAGAGTGTTCTAAAGAACAACTAGAGCGCTAACAGTCTTACTTATGACAAAAGTATGGCACACCTGAAGCCATCTTGATTGGAATAAACTGGTAACACTTAAAACATTTAATTTAAAAAGGAACAAAATGAGGGGGTTCATTTTGCCATAGAAATTATGGTTAGTGCTGTAGAAAGAAAAATTAGGACATGTTTTAAGTGAGATCTCAAATATCTTCCTGTTATATTTCAACAGGAGCAGCCTGTCAGTTGATGCCTTTGTGTTCTACTGCAGCTTCCCAGAGTGTTCTAAAGAACAACTAGAGTGCTAACAGCCTTACTTATGACAAAAGTATGGCACACCTGAAGCCATCTTGATTGGAATAAACTGGTAACACTTAAAACATTTAATTTAAAAAGGAACAAAATGAGGGGGTTGATTTTGCCATAGAAATTATGGTTAGTGCTGCAAAAGAAAATTTAGTGCATGTTTTAAGTGAGATCTCAAATCCTCTTCTATTTCATTAGAAAATTCTGACATGCAGACTGAAACAATCACTTTCAATACCAGCAGTAGACTTCCAGTTAACTCCTTGGTGAGCAGTAGCTTTACTACAGTGATCTAATGAACAACTAGAGTAATAACATTCTGAATTTATGGCAAATGTGTGACACATCTGAATGCCTTCTTGATGGAATCAAAGTAAAAACTGAAAGCATTTCCTACTGAGGAGACTGCAGTAAATGAGGAAATTAGGAAACTTCATAACAAAGAAGTCTTCCAAGATGGCCACCAGTGAAAAAGAGCCCAAATGTAGCACAAATATTACCCAGATGTAGCCCACATATAGCCCAATGACAAAAGTGTGCAAAACACTTTTTATTTTTAGTTTTTGCAGTTTTATGTAGTGCAGACTGGTCAGGTATTGGAGCGTTGCATCTTAAAACATGACCCCCTACACTACAAAAACACCACTGCACTACCCTAAACCCTAAAACACTACCCCAGCACAACCCCCTACACTACACAAGCACCACTGCACTATCCTAAACCCTAAAACACTACCCCCAGCATGACCCCCTACACTACACAAACACCACTGCACTACCCTAAACCCTAAAACACTACCCCAACACCACTGCACTAACCTAAATCCTAAAACCCTACCCCCAGCACGACCCCCTACACTACCCAAACACCACTGCACTACCCTAAAACATGACCCCCTACACTACACAAACACCACTGCACTACCCTAAACCCTAAAACACTACCCCCAGCACGACCCCCTACACTACACAAGCACCACTGCACTACCCTAAACCCTAAAACACTACCCCCAGCACGACCCCCTACACTACACAAACACCACTGCACTAACCTAAATCCTAAAACACTACCCCAGAACGACCCCCTACACTACCCAAACACCACTGCACTACCCTAAAACATGACCCCCTACACTACACAAACACCACTGCACTACCCTAAAACACTACCCCCAGCACGACCCCCTACACTACCCAAACACCACTGCACTACCCTAAAACATGACCCCCTACACTACACAAGCACCACTGCACTACCCTAAACCCTAAAACACTACCCCCAGCACGACCCCCTACACTGCCCGAACAACACTGCACTGCCCTAAACCCTGAAACACCAGCCCCTGCACGACCCCTACACTCCCGAACACCACTGCACTGCCCTAAACCCTGAAACACATACCCTAGCACGACCCCCTACACTGCCCGAACACCACTGCACTGCCCTAAACCCTGAAACACCACCCCCTTCACGACCCCCTACACTGCCCGAACAACACTGCACTGCCCTAAACCCTGAAACACCACCCCCAGCATGACCCCTACACTGCCCGAATACCACTGCACTGCCCTAAACCCTGAAACACTACCCCCAGCAAGACCTCCTACACTGCCCGAACACCACTGCACTGCCCTAAACCCTGAAACAACACCCCCAGCAAGACCCCCTACACTGCCCGAACACCACTGCCCTAAACCCTGAAACACCACCCCCAGCACGACCCCCTACACTGCCCGAACACCACTGCACTGCCCTAAACCCTGAAACACCACCCCCAGCACGACCCCCTACACTGCCCGAACACCACTGCACTGCCCTAAACCCTGAAACACCACCCCATGCACGACCCCCTACACTGCCCGAACACTACTGCACTGCCCTAAACCCTGAAACACCATCCCCAGCATGACCCCCTACACTGCACGAACACCACTGCACTGCCCTAAACCCTGAAACACTACCCCCAGCAAGACCCCCTACACTGCCCGAACACCACTGCACTGCCCTAAACCCTGAAACACCACCCCCAGCAAGACCCCTACACTGCCCGAACACCACTGCCCTAAACCCTGAAACACCACCCCCAGCAAGACCCCCTACACTGCCCGAACATCACTGCACTGCCCTAAACCCTGAAACACCAGCCCCAGCACGACCCCTACACTGCCCGAACACCACTGCACTGCCCTAAACCCTGAAACACCACCCCCTGCACGACCCCATACACTGCCCGAACACCACTGCACTGCCCTAAACCCTGAAACACCACCCACAGCACGACCCCCTACACTGCCCGAACACCACTGCACTGCCCTAAACCCTGAAACACCACCCCCTGCACGATCCCCTACTCTGCCCGAACACTACTGCACTGCCCTAAACCCTGAAACACCACCCCCAGCACGACCCCCTACACTGCACAAACACCACTGCACTGCCCTAAACCCCGAAACACTACCCCCAGCAAGACCCCTTACACTGCCCGAAACCACTGCCCTAAACCCTGAAACACCACCCCCAGCAAGACCCCCTACACCACTGCACTGCCCTAAACCCTGAAACATCACCCCCAGCCTGACCCCCTACACTGCCCGAACACCACTGCACTGCCCTAAACCCTGAAACACCACCCCCAGCACGACCCCCTACACTGCCCGAACACCACTGCACTGCCCTAAACCGTGAAACACCAGCCCCAGCACGACCCCCTACACTGCCCAAACACCACTGCACTGCCCTAAACCCTGAAACACCACCCCCAGCACGACCCCCTATACTGCCCGAACACCACTGCACTGCCCTAAACCCTGAAACACCAGCCCCAGCACGACCCCGTACACTGCCCGAAAACCACTTCACTGCCCTAAACCCTGAAACACCAGCCCCAGCACGACCCCTACACTGCCCGAGCACCACTGCACTACCCTAAACCCTCAAACTCCAGCCCCAGCACGACCCCCTACACTGCCCGAACACCACTGCACTGCCCTAAACCCTGAAACACCAGCCCCAGCAAGACCCCATACACTGCCCGAACACCACTGCACTGCCCTAAACCCTGAAACACCACCCCCAGCAAGACCCCCTACACTGCCCGAACACCACTGCACTAAAGCCTGAAACACCACCCCCAGCAAGACCACCTACATTGGCCGAACACCACTGCACTGCACTAAACCCTGAAACACCACCCCCTGCACGACCCCCTACACTGCCCAAACACCACTGCACTGCCCTAAACCCTGAAACACCACCCCTGCACGACCCCCTACACTGCCCGAACACCACTGCACTGCCCTAAACCCTGAAACACCACCCCTCAGCACGACACCCTACACTGCCCGAACACCACTGCACTGCCCTAAACCCTGAAACACCACCCCCAGCACGACCCCCTACACTGCCCGAAAACCACTGCACTGCCCTAAACCCTGAAACACCACCCCTGCACGACCTCCTACACTGCCGGAACACCACTGCACTGCCCTAAACCCTGAAACACCACCCCCAGCACGACCCCCTACACTGCCCGAACACCACTGCACTGCCCTAAACCCTGAAACATCAACCCCAGCAAGACCCCCTACACTGCCTGAACACCACTGCCCTAAACCCTGAAACACCACCCCCTACACTGCACGAACACCACTGCACTGCCCTAAACCCTGAAACACCAGCCCCAGCATGACCCCCTACACTGCCCGAACACCACTGTACTGCCCTAAACCCTGAAACACCAGCCCCAGCACGACCCCTACACTGCCCGAACACCACTGCACTGCCCTAAACCCTGAAACACCACCCCCTGCATGACCCCCTACACTGCCCGAACACCACTGCACTGCCCTAAACCCTGAAACACCACCCCCTGCAGCACCCCCTACACTGCCCGAACACCACTGCACTGCCCTAAACCCTGAAACACCACCCCCTGCACCGCCCCTACACTGCCCGAACACCACTGCACTGCCCTAAACCCTGAAACACCACCCGCAGCACGACCCCTTTACTGCTCGAACACCACTGCACTGCCCCAAACCCTGAAACACCACCCCCAGCACGACCCCCTACACTGCCCGAACACCACTGCACTGCCCTAAACCCTGAAACACCAGCCCCAGCACGACCCCCTACACTGCCCGAACACCACTGTACTGCCCTAAACCCTGAAACACCAGCCCCAGCACGACACCCTACACTGCCCGAACACCACTGCACTGCCCTAAACCCTGAAACACCACCCCCTGCATGACCCCCTACACTGCCCGAACACCACTGCACTGCCCTAAACCCTGGAACACCACACCCTGCAGCGCCCCCTACACTGCCCGAACACCACTGCACTGCCCTAAACCCTGAAACACCACCCCCTGCACCGCCCCCTACACTGCCCGAACACCACTGCACTGCCCTAAACCCTGAAACACCACCCCCAGCACGACCCCCTTTACTGCCCGAACACCACTGCACTGCCCGAAACCCTGAAACACCACCCCCAGCACGACCCCCTTTACTGCTCGAACACCACTGCACTGCCCCAAACCCTGAAACACCAGCCCCAGCACGACCACCTACACTGCCCGAACACCACTGCACTGCCCTAAACCCTGAAACACCAGCCCCAGCACAACCCCCTACACTGCCCGAACACCACTGCACTGCCCTAAACCCTGAAACACCAGCCCCAGCACGACCCCCTACACTGCCCGAACACCACTGTACTGCCCTAAACCCTGAAACACCAGCCCCAGCACGACCCCCTACACTGCCCGAACACCACTGCACTGCCCTAAACCCTGAAACACCACCCCCTGCATGACCCCCTACACTGCCCGAACACCACTGCACTGCCCTAAACCCTGAAACACCACCCCTGCAGCGCCCCTACACTGCCCGAACACCACTGCACTGCCCTAAACCCTGAAACACCACCCCTGCACCGCCCCCTACACTGCCCGAACACCACTGCACTGCCCTAAACCCTGAAACACCACCCCCAGCACGACCCCTTTACTGCCCGAACACCACTGCACTGCCCAAAACCCTAAAACACCACCCCCAGCATTAC
Organism: Calotriton arnoldi; assembly: GCA_963921515.1. Classification (NCBI taxonomy): domain Eukaryota; kingdom Metazoa; phylum Chordata; class Amphibia; order Caudata; family Salamandridae; genus Calotriton; species Calotriton arnoldi. Next base: position 645,231 of record CAWUFW010007864.1, on the reverse strand, counting down.
CCCCTACACTGCCCAAACACCACTGCACTGCCCTAAACCCTAGAACACTACCCCCAGCACGACCCCGTACACTACCCGAACACCACTGCACTACCCTAAACCCTCAAACACTCCCCCAGCATGACCCCCTACACTACCCGAACACCACTGCACTGCCCTAAACCCTAAAACACTCCCCCAGCACGACCCCTACACTACCCGAACACCACTGCACTGCCCTAAACCCTAAAACACTCCCCCAGCACGACCCCCTACACTACCCAAACACCACTGCACTGCCCTAAACCCTAAAACACTACCCCCTGCATGACCCCCTACACTACCCAAACACCAATGCACTACCCTAATCCCTAAAACACTACCCCCCACATGACCCCTACACTACCCTAAACCCTAAAACACTACCCCGCACGACTCCCTACACTACCCAAAGACCACTGCACTACCCTAAACCCTAAAACACGACCTCCTACACTACACAAACACCACTGCACTACCCTAAACCCTAAAACACTACCCCCTACACTACACAAACACCACTGCACTACCCTAAACCCTAAAACACTACCCCCAGCAGTACCCCTACACTACCCAAACACCACTGCACTAACCTAAACCCTAAAACACTACCCCCAGCAGTACCCCCTACACTACCCAAACACCACTGCACTACCCTAAATCACTACCCCCAGCACGACCCCCTACACTACCCAAACACCACTGCACTACCCTAAACCCTAAAACACTACCCCCAGCGTGACCCCCTACACTACCCAAACACCACTGCACTACCCTAAACCCTAAAACACTCCCCCAGCACGACTCCCTACACTACCCAAACACCACTGCACTACCCTAAACCCTAAATCTACCCCCAGCATGACCCCCTACACTACACAAACACCACTGCACTACCCTAAACCCTAAAACACTACCCCCAGCACGACCCTCTTCACTACCTAAACACAACTGCACAATTTGTTACAGGCGTTGCAACGCAGGCCTGTGGTGCTTACTGGAAGTACCTAGTGGGCTAGTTGGGCCCCAGGGACCCTCAGGATTCAAGGTGACCTAATCCCCCAACTTAAAACGCACCACGGGGCGCGTTTGCACAGTGGTGAAGGGAGGGGCGGGGCCTCAGGTGACATGTGCGCAAACACGCCCTGTGGTGCGTTTTAAGTTGGGGAATTAATTCCCTTTGAATCCTGAGGGACCCTGGGGGCCAACTAGCCCACCAGGTACCTTCAGTAAGCACAACAGAGTTGCGTTGCAGAGAGGTGAAAAAAGGTGCGTGGCCTCGGAACGCCTCTCTGCAACTCAGCTCTGTGGTCCTAACTGTAGGTACCTGGGGGGCTAGTTGGGCCCCAGGGACCCTCAGAATTCAAGGGGACTTAATCCTGCAACATAAAACGCGCCACGGGGTGCGTTTGCACACAGGTCACCTCAGGCCCCCCCTCCCTTCACCACTGTGCAAACGCGCCCTGTAGCGCGTTTTAAGAGGTAGTTTTAATCACCCTGCCCTATTATGTACTAGGGACTTGCAGAGGAGGTCATGCTAATCACAGGGGTACCCCAACGCATAGTGTTCCCTAGTGTATGTAGGTGTTTTCACTGTATTCAAAGTGTCTTTTAGCATAGCACTGGCTCTGGTTAGTCAGAGTCACTTACCACCAGTACCCGTCTGAAAAAGTTGTGGGCACAGGATGATTTTGCAACAAGGCCTCTTTCTGCTCCTCTGTTGGTTCTTTCTGCACATCTTTTGCTTCTTTCTGTGCGTTTTTTCTTCTTTCTTCACATGTCCTACCTCTGTAGGCATAGTTAGAAACTAGCATTTAAAAAAACCTTTGAAATTCACTTAAAAAATCATAGGTTTCAGGCACGTTATAGTTAGAAATTAGCATTTAAAAAACCTTTGAAATTCACTGAAAAAACCATAGGTTTCAGACACGTTATAGTTAGAAATTAGCATTTAAAAAACCTTTGAAATTCACTGAAAAAACCATAGGTTTTAGGGACAGTTATAGTTAGTTGGACATTTCACTCGTACAAAACCATAGAAATTCCCCCGTTATAGTTAGTTCAGCTAACTATAACTCGCGCCCGCAATGCACTGCTGATGACGTCACATATTACATCACTCATGACATGGCCAGTGACATCACTGATGACATCACTGATGACATCTCAAATGACATCACTGATGACATCATCCATGTGATAATTTCATGCATCTTCTCACACCCTAATATAACTTTTGATACACCCACTCTAAATTACAGACTGCCATTCTCAAAACCATAGACACTCCAACACCAAAAACTACATACCCACTCACTGATTCTTAGGTCTACACACACATCCACTCACTCACCCGTACAGTCACTCATACTTAGTCACTCAGTACAGGACTATCATATGCACTCATACACCTATATAAACACTCACACACCGCCACTCATCCATAGAGGTACTCACACACCTAGTCAGTCATGCAAAAACTTAATCACACACCCATTTACTCACCTATACAGTTATACACACACCAGCTCACTTACTCATACAAATACTAGCACATTTTTACGCTCTTATACAATCACTGATACAAGTACACACTCATCCATACAGCCACTCACACAATCACACACTCTCACTTATAGCCATTTATATACTCCAACACACATATATACTGCCTTTCACATATGTAGTTACTCACACATGTACCACTGAGATATACATTCAATCACTAACACACCCATACACACACTCACCCACCCATACAGTCCATCACAGATGCACTCTTGAAACCATGCACCCAGTGAATCACCAACTCACACATCTATGCACAGAGTCACACACACCCCACCCACACAAACACTCAGACACCCATACAGATACTCAGACAATCAATCAATAACCCATGTAGACACACATGTAGCCATTCAGAAAGCCATGCAGCCGCTTACAAACCAACAGACAGACGGATACAGACATTCACACAGTTTAGTCACTAACCCATGCATTCAGTAAGATACATTTAATCACTCACTTGTAGAGTCAGTCACTCACGTACTAAATCATCCATTCAGACACTTATACACCCACTCATTCTTCAATACGCCTTTCCCTATATATATTAAACATATTTAAACTTTACAGAAACACACAGTCACTGGATGATGTCATCAGTGATGTCATTTGAGATGTCATCAGTGATGTCATCAGTGATGTCACTGACCATGTCATGAGTGATGTAATATGTGACGTCATCAGCAGTGCATTGCGGGCGCGAGTTATAGTTAGCTGAACTAACTATAACGGGGGAATTTCTATGGTTTTGTACGAGTGAAATGTCCAACTAACTATAACTGTCCCTAAAACCTATGGTTTTTTCAGTGAATTTCAAAGGTTTTTAAATGCTAATTTCTAACTATAACGTGTCTGAATGGTTTTTTCAGTGAATATATATATATATATATATATGATTGTGGTCACTGGACCAAACTTTCTGCCTTTGATGTTTACTTGGACTCCATTGTGTGGCACTAGCCGACTGGCACGTTGAATCGGAATGCATGTGATATATGTATATTCACAACTGTGGTTTCGCTTTTCAAATTTGCGGCAACCCGGGAATGTATGTTTTTGTACTCCTTGATAAAAACATTTTTTTTTCTGTCAATGAATGTTTTATTTTATATTTTCTTTCCCATTCTGTCAATTTTATTTATTATTTCTACATGACACCAATTTGTTTGGTGTTGACAATTAATTTCTTTGATTACCTTCTGGCATGTTTTTCAATGCAGTGGGGAAGTCTTTTTATTATATCGACACTGAAATGTAAGTGTGTGTCTTTAAAAGAAATGGGGCACATAGGAAATAGAATTGTGCTTTGATAAAGACGTCAGTGGGCGAAAAGTGTAAGCTGTATTAAACGTTTGTGACTAAATACCCCTGGAGTGCGGGCATTCTTTGCTGGCATGGCCGCATTGGCATTCTTTATATATATATATATAAAGGGCTCTGAGATTTTAAGGCTGTGTTAAGCATTGCATCTGTTGCACTTTGTTTTTAACCACTTTTAAATCTGCTTTTTTGCACATAGCTTAAAAAAATTACCTGGGTATTGGAAGCTCTGCACTTGGTATCCTCCCCGGTCCAGCACGGATTGTTCCGGTTGTCTGGAGGGAGGCGCTACTAACCGGAAGTGGGAGTTGACCACTTCCCTCCCAACCCTGACGGGAGGTTAGCAGTCTAGTTAGCCAACTATAAAACATATGCCTACACAGACGCGCAGCGGACGCGCTTAGGCTGGTGAAGAGATCTGATTATTGCACAGAACGGATCGCCTGGTAAAGGGCTCCGCTTTATTTTCGCCGCTTTTTAAAAAAAGTCACAAACTATCAAGGAACTCTGCCCGATGTATTAGAGAGCACCTGGTAAAGGGCTCTGAGATTTTAAGGCTGTGTTAAGCATTGCATCTGTTGCACTTTGTTTTTAACCACTTTTAAATCTGCTTTTTTGCACATAGCTTAAAAAAATTACCTGGGTATTGGAAGCTCTGCACTTGGTATCCTCCCCGGTCCAGCACGGATTGTTCCGGTTGTCTGGAGGGAGGCGCTTGACCACTTCCCTCCCAACCCTGACGGGAGGTTAGCAGTCTAGTTAGCCAACTATAAAACATATGCCTACACAGACGCGCAGCGGACGCGCGCAGCGGGCGCGCCGCTGGCGCGCCGAAGGCGCGCCTAAGGCAAGCCCGTCTGCGCTCGTCCGCGCTTGGACGTCGCTAGGAGCAGGAACCCCTGCCGGTTCCGGCTATACTCAGCCCAAAAAGGTGAGGCCTCCCTGTAGGTATACCGGTAGAGAGTTGGCGAAAATTGGGTCCGGCAATGCACACATAGCAACATCTATTAAGGCCTGCCCCTCTCCTACTGAGGTAATGGGACCTTTTTCCTGTGGTAACTGCCAGTACCAATGTAAATTAGCCCACTCCAAGAGGACTATTAGAGAATCGACGCAGCACTTCGAATCTGTTCCTCATCCCACTGAAAGTACGTACACAGCCGGATCGGACATCAGCAATGTTTGGAATTGCTTCTTGGCCAACGTAAGATCTCTGCCCAAACATGCTACCAATATATGGGATCTATTGTCCTCCAACAATTCCCATATAGGGTTTCTAACAGAAACTTGGTTTAAACCCCATTCCAATCCCGACATAGCAGTAGCACTCCCTGATGGCTACCACATACTAAAATTAGATAGACCACACAGGACTGGTGGAGGAATAGCCATAATCTACAAAAACCCCATTACTTTTACTATTCTAGACCAAATCTGCAACGACCAGCTAGAAATACTGGTTTTTAGTATGAATTTGCATCATAGCCTCAGCTGGAAAGGAGCCTTAGTATATCGTCCACCAGGACCTCTGACCAACACCACTACACAACTCTTGGAACTTATTGCCCCTCATGTTATATCTTCCAGAAATTTTTTACTTCTTGGAGATTTCAATATACATAGTGAAATTCAAGATAATCCTGAGGTTTCATCTTTTTTGACTGAATTGTCTGCACTCAATTTTGCCGTAATAAATACAGCCCCAACGCATCGAGCTGGCCATACGTTAGACATCATCTTAACTAATTCTCCTGATGTAGCCTACGTAGACACTCATCCCCTGACTTGGTCGGACCATTCTATGGTCGAATTTCGTATTAACAGCCAAAAAGCACACTCAAGTCCTAAATGCTATCAAAAAAAAGTTACAGACAATGGCATTTAATTACACCAGCACTTTTTGAAGCTACATTTTGCCAACCTCAACATTCGGAATTAGAAAATGTTGAAAAACGTCTAACCTCTTTTAATGTTAGCCTATTGGCAACTATAGACAGTTTAGCTCCTTTGAAGCAATGCCCTAGGAATATAAAACGACGTCAGGCTTCGTGGTATTCAACCACCCTACGACAAGAAAAAGGCTTATGCAAAAAACTAGAACGCCTTTGGCGGCGTTCACACGATTTAACAGATAGAGAAAAATTTAAAGAAGCATTAAGTCAATACCACCGTAACCTGAAAAATGCTAGGAAAACCCACATTGCAACCACTCTTGAACAAGCAGGGAGCTCACAGAAATGCCTCTATCAAATTTTAAAAACATTCACAAGTCCCACAGCCTGTGACACAGAGTCAGTTCCATCGCAAACGCTGTGCGATAACATAGCCAGCCACTTCATTCAGAAAATTGACACGATCTATGACAAAATTACTTCCACAATAAATTCTCAAACTAATCTGGAAATGGAACCCCTACATATCCCGGCACCAATTTGTTCGTTAGAACATTTCCCATTACTCACAGTTGAAGGCACAGAAGCACTTTTAAAATGCGCAAAATCAGGCTCTCCATTGGACATCATACCTGCAAAAACTATAGCCACTCTACACAAACAATTAGCCAACCCTATATGTGATATTCTTAATAGCTCCCTGAGGGAAGGAGTCCTCCCTCTAGATTGGAAAGCCGCACAAATAATCCCGATTAAAAAGAATTCCAAAACATCATCAGAAGACGTTACAAATTACCGACCCATCTCTCTCCTTCCCCTACACACAAAAATCTTGGAGAAGCACATCAACACACATCTCTCTGATTTTATTGAAGCCAATAATATTCTGGACTCCTCACAATCGGGATTCCGTCCTAGATACAGCACGGAATCCACTCTCGTGGCAGTTACAGACAATATTAGAATGCTCCTGGATGAGGGTCAAGCGGTACTTTTGGTGCTGCTTGACCTCTCCGCAGCATTTGACACCATCTCCCACCAAATATTACTCAGTAGATTGGGTGATATAGGCATCACAGGAAATGCCTTAAAATGGTTGTCTAATTTTCTATCAAACAGAACACAAACCGTCAATTTAGGCCCGTACCATTCTAAAACCACCAAGGTGACCAAGGGAGTACCACAGGGTTCTTGTTTGAGCCCAACCTTGTTTAACATCTATGTGACTCCCTTAGCGAGGTTGTTGAGGAAACTGGGATTCATCCCCATATCCTATGCGGATGATACTCAATTACTCCTCTCACTTGATAAATCCAACCCCAATATTCAAACCACCTTTGGTGAAGGAATGAAGACCATAGCGGAATGGATGAAAATTAATTATTTACAACTGAATACGGCTAAAACAGAAATAATGTTGTTTGGCGAGGCTACGGTGAAATGGTCCCCTAGCTGGTGGCCAGAGGAATTGGGCCACACACCTTGTCCTAAACAGGTGGTAAAAATTTAGGAGTCCGATTGGACCATAAACTTACACTGGGAGACCACGTCTCTTCTACCATCGGAGCTTGCTTCCACAACCTCAGCATGCTCAGAAGAGTCTTCCCTTTTTTGCCGTTATCTTCCCGGAAAACCTTGATCCAGGCACTAATCCTAAGTCGCCTGGATTATTGTAATGCACTGTTCATTTCAGCCAACGAAAGTGCTTTAAGTAGATTACAGGTTGTCCAGAATACGGCGGCTCGATTGGTAACCAATGCTCCCCTAGAACTGCCTCCCTCCCCTTACTCCAGAAATTACATTGGCTGCCCATACGGAAAAGAATTAAATTTAAAATTTGTTGTATGGCCTACAAAGCCGTCAACAAATTAGGCCCCAGCTACCTAAATGACAAATTTGTCAGTTATGTACCTTCTAGACCCCTTCGCTCAGGAGCTAAAGCCCTGATACAAGTCCCCCGTTTCAAAAAATCCCGCCAAGGAGGTAAGGCTTTTTACCATATTGCCCCTCTCTATTGGAACGAACTCCCCCTATCGCTGCGACAATGTACAGATTACCTGGTTTTCAGGAAACTGTTAAAAACATCGCTGTTTTGATCATTTCTCCTTGACATTCTTAGGCAGTCCATGCGCTGAGATACCCTTATGGGGTGATTCGTGCGCTATATAAAACAAATAAATAAATAAATAAATATATATATATATACTTTTTAAAAATCAAAATAAATTAACTTATTTATTTTAATATTATTTCTTATTGAGTTTTATTTTAAGTCTCTGTCTTCATTATTTTGTATGGGAGGGTGTTGCAGTAACAGTAGTTGCCCATGTGTATGTGTAGTGCTAGACTTTCTCTGGGTCTGAGCAGGAGTATGTTTATGACTGTTTGGAACCTTTTTTTCTGCAGCAGTTCTGGAAGTGAAGTTTCTAAATAGGAATGGGTTTACTCTTTTGAGGATGTGTACATATCCCTCCCTAAACCCCTCCTTAGCTCTCATTGAACCAGTCATTATTTCGCCATCAACCTTTCAGTGCTTTCACCATGACACTGCTGCTCTCAGAGAAATAACTATCGCATAAGACAAGCTTTCCTTTTTAGCCGCATCACTGATTGAAGCATCTAACAATTAATCTACCCCAGAGTGTGAAAATAAACATTGTAAACGCAGGATCCTATCAGCAAAAAGTAGCAGAGTCCCACATTGCACTTTATTTTCTTTCTTTATATATCTCTCTAAACCTGCTCTGTGGTGTCAATTTACTACAAAGGAAAAGCACATTTTAGAATGCATGTTTTCAATTACCTTGCAATAAGATTTGCATTTAAAATTTGAGTAATAATGATACACATTGTTGCATAAAACACATTTTAAAAATTTGTAAAACTGCACATTTCCCAAACTAGTCTCTAGCAGGCTGAACAGATAATGCTCAAATCTTTCAATTTTCCTAAAAAGTGCTAAAAGCAATTAATAAATTATTATATATATATATATATGTATAAATATGTCCTACTACTATATATATATTATACATCACCGCCAGTGGGTAGTTATACTTAGGACCTAGTTTTTATAGAAAAAGCGTTTTTTGACTTGCCTATATCTTTGCCGCTGGTTGACGGGTCCCAAAAAACCTTGTGCATAGGACGTTTTTGGGTGATCTGTTAAGTGGGGGCCGAGAAAAAGGGGGGTAAAAAAGTGCATTTTCCCATGTTAATTACCACAGGACACATAGTCGAACCTGCAGGCCGAACCACTGGACTATATTGCACCAAATTTGGCTGACAGGTACATGTTGTAAGCAGATTCATCTTTTTGTTATTTGGTGAAAATCCATTCAGTAGTTTTTGAGAAATTTAAGAAGAAAAAGTTAGTGATATCTCTGATCGCAGATATTTCACGATAATTCGCGATTAATTGCGACTGCGTGAGCCAACAGGAATGCTGTGATTGGCTGCACACAAGCTGAGAATAAAGTTGTGGCCGCCATTTTATTGATCGTGAACGGTTCCCGGGGCTGAAAATTTCTGTGAAAGATAGCATAAGGGGTCAGGGTGGAGGTACTCTGACCCCATGTTTGAGAAATGGGGTTGTTAGTGATACAATTTATGTGTCCAAAATAGATTTTTTTAATCACATGCGATATTCACGAGGACACCGCAACCATCAGCGTGGCCCCCGTGTAACACCGCGTGGACATCACGACTAACTACATTGTCGTGACATACAGAGGCGCCGCAATAACGGGAAATACATTTCAAAAGTGGTTTTCTGAATAAATTAATACAAAAACACAAGTTAAAAGATAATAGTAGTAGACCCCTACTCTCAAACATTGTCTGCACTACGTATATATGTGTTTTAGACTTTGTAAAAACCACACGGTCATCACGACTAGTGATGTCATCTCGACTTCTGGAGGCACGGCGATAATGGGAAATACATTTCAAAAGTGGTTTTCTGAAGAAAGAAATGCAAAAACTCAAGATAAAACATGGTGCTAGTAAACCCCTAGTCCCAAACATTCTCTATACTATAAGCATACGAATGTGTTTTAGAATTTCCCAAAACTATGCGGTCATCGTAACTAGCGACGTCATTGTGACATCTGGAAGCGCAATTTAAACTAATTTAAAAGATCATAGAAGAAAAATTATAGGGGTGTTACAGTTGGATATAAGAATTATAAGTAACCTTAAAAATTCACTGAAAAATGAAAAAGGTTATAGGGATCTTATACTAAAGAGAGGGCATTAAAAAAAACCTTAGAAATTCACTGAAAAAAACCAAAGGTTACAGGGTCGCTATAGTTAGGAAATAGAATTAAAATTAACATTTGAAATTCATTAAAAAAACTAAGGTTACAAGGATACTATTGTTAGGCTGACATTTCACTCATACAAAATCAAAGAATTTCAGCAGTTAAATTTACCTGAGCTAACTGTAACTTATGCCCCAGCAGTGCACTTCTTATGACCTCGAATATTACATCACTCATGACATGTTCAGTGACATCACTTATGACACCATTCATGGCATCTCAAATGACATCACTCATGACATCATCCACAGAACCACTCAAATACCCACTCACAATCCTATATAATCTCTCATACATACACTCCCAGACAACTACTTATGGACCCATACAAGAACTCACATACCCACTCACTGATTCATAGAGCCACTCACACATCCACTCACTCATACAGCCACTCACACAACCACTAACTCACTCATACAGTCACTCAGGCACCCACTCACTCACCAAAACAGCCATTCACACATCTAGACATACAGACAGTAACACTCCCACACATACACCCATAAAGCCACTCCCACACTGAGTCAGTCATTCATACAGCTACTCACACTTCCATACAGTTACTCACACACCCACTTACTTACTCATACAGATACTAACACATGTACTCACTCACCTATAGTCACTGACACAAGCACACACTCAGCCAAACAGCTATTCTCACACTCACTCACTCACTCACCCATACAGTCACTCACACACCTATAGACCACTTATGCACCCATTCATTCACCCATACAGCCACTCACACACCCCATCACTTACCTATACAGCCTCTCACATACCAAGATTCTCGCCCATATACCACTGACACACCCACTCACTCAGCCACACAGTCACACACACAGTCACTCACTCACCCATAGAGCCACGCACATAGCCACTCACTCACCCATACAACTACTCACACTCCCATGGAGCCACTCAGATATGTACACACACATGGATACACACAGTCACACAGCTACACACATATCTGTTACAAATAGTGTCACTCATTAGTAGTACACAAACTATTCTCATTTAACCTTTGTAGTATCTTAGTATATATATTTAACACTGTGTAGAAAACACTCACACTCACTGGATGATGTCATCAGTGATGTCGCTGACCATGTCATGAGTGATGCAATATGTCAGGTCATTCGCTGAAAAAATAAAGGTTACGGGGACGTTATAGTTAGGCTCAGATTTCACTCATACAAAATGGATAATAGGTTTTAGAGATGGTTTTTATATAAACTCTCTAGAGAAACATGACTTTAGAGAATACTGTTAGAAACCCCTAGTGTGTACAATACTGTAACATATGTGGATATATTTGTTTTACACTATATAGAAAAGGCATGATCGTTGCGACATCCCGAATAATCTCAATAATGGAAAATAGGTATGAAAGATGGTTTTTAAAGAAACTTAGTACAAAAATATGAGTTTAAACATGCTTTGAAAGAAGTATGTATTTAGTAATACGTGTAGTGCAATGTTCAGAATGGATTTTTTTACATATTATATTATTTTTGGCTGTGTTGGTGGTCATTAAATGTCTGCAATTGTATTCTGTTTTCGTGACGTGCCTGCGGGGATCGCGACGTCATCACGAAGATCCCCCAAAACTAAAGAAAAAATACCTTTTAGAAAAAAAATCACAATATTTTGGGGACTAGGGTGGCTCTGATAAGAGCCGTTGTGTTGATTGTGTGAATATGGCTGTAACACGTAAGACTGGATGCCGTGTTTCAGGTTGCTTAGAAACACCCTGTTGCCTTTATCTGTAAAGTGCACTCCATCATTTCTATAAATTCCTTGCATGTCAAAACGCAGATTGTTGTTATAGATATAGCCCATGCGATGGTCTCTGAGTAATGCAGAAACAGTTTTATTAACATGTTTCCTAGCTTTGTCAATCTGTGGACAGAATTGATTTGACCACTTTCATTTCTGTCTTTGGCATATATTAGAGTACACTGAGACAGTATGAGGGAAAAGCGACATCAGTTCTGCAAAGGTTTATTTCATTAGGATTTTCAGCCCCTCTCCAGTCAATGTGCAATGTGAGGAGTTTGGGAATCCACAATGGATCTAACCAAAGCCAGCAACTGATGAAACTTTAACCCTCTCTGCCCAAACGAAGTAATCTGCACATTTCACAAACCCAAGTCTGTGTCAATACCGCTCTTTTTTTCAGCCTCTTTAGCCCAATATATATAGCTGTGGCCCACAATCCATACTCTAAGCAGTTTGAAATGTAGGAGCAATAGTAGTCAGAAGAAGGCTGGAGCTGAATGAGGTAGTCTTCCAAAGGAAAAGCAGTTAAAATGGAGGTGTTTTTAAAAACACTATATATATATATATATATATATATATATATATATATATATATATATATATATATATTCAGTACTCCTTTTCTCCGCCGGTTCCCTGTACACCAGAAAGGGAACGGACTCCTCTTATTTTGTGCAATTTCATTTATTTCTTTTCGTGCTATGCCGCCATGACGCGTTTCAACCCACCAGGGGCCTTGATCATATATATATATATATATATATATATTTCATTGGATGCTGTCAGCATGAAAGTGAATACAATTAGGTAGTGTGTTGGATGGCTCAGGAAGAAGTCTTATTATTGGCTGTTGTTAAAAAAAGAAATGTAATACAGACATTGATATGCTTTTGAATCTGTGAAGTAAACTACACCTGCTGTATCTCATTTGGAAGTAGCATGTTCCTTCTAGAATGTGCTGTGAACTTGTGACCTACTGGTTCCACTGGGTTGTTAAGTTCTCTGAGCTAAGAGTGTATTAGGAGGGAAAAGGAGTTAAAGAAAAAGTACATTGTTTTAAAAGTTGAAGAGTGATGACACAATTTAAGTATTTTGGCAAGCTTTATTTTCCAAATCAGGAGTATGTAATAAACTGCTGTGCAGTATTTAATTTTTTTTAATGAAGCTAGATATAGGTTTGAACTCCTGTTTTTTTGCGATTCCTCCGCGATCATCGCAAATACATCACGAACAAATGCACATAGATAGGAATCTCTTTTTGAAAGGGAGGGAAAGGGTTAACAGATACTAATCATTTCACAAGTTGGAGATAGTGCAGTCTAAAATGAAAGACATGATTTCATTTGCTACCTTTCTCATGATCACAGAGTGCAAAGTTGAAGAGGTTGCCATTTCATGGTTGCTTTGTATGAGAGTGGTATAACTTTCTTGTGCTTAGTTTTTACAAATCCTAACAGTGTTAAAACTATCCAGAGAGAGTTAAAATAACAATATAATCTACAAACTGAATTCACTGGTATGTACATAACTTTTTAATCCTTTATAGAAATTACATTAGAAATTAAGATGTATATGGGAGTTTATTAAAAAAGAGTATCACAGTGATATGAAAAAATACATCAGATGAAATGTATGTATTAGAGGGTATGTGTTTAAGAGGTTAGTGGTGAATGTTTTGGGAAGTAAGAGAAAAATGAATTAGTGCCTCTTTCTTAGATTGTGTACTTTATTGAAAAATAATATTATAGTATTGTGGAAAGTTGCAATAAGGAACTAAGAATGTTTTAATTGTCTAAATATCATGTGCAGAAGAGATACATCTGTCATTTGCATTCTGGGAGTTGTAGTAGTTTTAGTAACATTATTAAACAGGAGTAGTGCAGTCACAAATACAAGATGAGAACATGTTGTCTGCCTGTATATGAATTAGACAGAAGTAATACTTGTTAAGTATATATTGGGAAGTGTTTGTCAATGTGGTTTTTAACTTATATGATCGCTTAGCATATGCTTAGATGGTGAGATATGGTTCTTGTGGTTGCAGATAGCTATATATACGGCGGGGCTTTTGGGTTTTGTTAACGATGCAGAGAGGTATATATTTTTGGAAAGATGGCTTGAAAGTGTACGTCTATTAAGAAATCACATATATGTTTACATGGTGATCTATGTTCAGTGAGGCTGATGAAAATGTATGTATATGGTGAGGGCGGTGTTTTTTCTTTAAACATGGTTTGTTTAAACTTGAAAAGGATTAATAGTGCAGAATGCTTTGAGAGTTCTTGTGCTAGCTTCATTTGGAGTGTAACTTTTGTTTGAGAAATGCTGAATATATGTTTTAGAAGCAGAAGAAGTATTTGAGATATGATGTAGCTATACCATTCACAAAAGGTTTTGTGCTTTGAAATTTTTTTAAATGTTGTTTTTCCATTTTAAAAACTTACTGATGCATGTGCATGCTCAATAACAAAGCAATGTATGCTCCTAGTGAGCCATGTATGCAATTATATACAAAGTGTGATATCTAGACTTCACTCACACATTGCTCAGTAGAAAAGCATATATACAGTAAAACAGGCAGTTTGATACTGACAGAAGGAGATAATCAATTAGTTAGATATATAGTCACAACTGTTATGTATCTAAAAGTAATGAAGATATTTTCACAGTCAGGCAGTATTCAGGTACTCATGCAATCACCCAACCACTAGTGAGGCAGTCATCAAATCAATGATTCAGTATCCATGGAGTTATTCAATTACCTAGACACTACACATGTACTCTTCGAATCAGGCAGGCAGAAATTATGTAGTCATTGAACTATGGAGGCACTACTTATATATTCATCTAATCACCCAGACATTGATGATTAACTTATGCAAGTAACAAGGCTGTAACTATGCAGTCATTGTAAAGCTTGCGCAGAAGCTATGCAGTCATCTAAGCACACACGTACAACCCATGCAGTCATTGAACTGAGGCACACGCATGAACTCATGCAAACACTCAGGTACTGCTCTTGTTCTCATATAATTACGTAGAGAGTACTATTGTAGTAAACCTGTTATTCATCCAGTAGCTATGCACTTATTTGTATTACTGAGGGAATACAATCACCCCAGCAGTACACTTACTTTCATCCAATCCCTCAAGGTTTAACAATGGAGTCATGGAATCACTCAGATACTAGTCATGCACTCATGTAATCAGCCAGGCACTACTGATGAACGTATTCATTTATCCAGGCACTACCCATGTAGGTATCTAAAAACCCAGGCACTACCTGTTCACAGAATCAAAAACACATGGGCAGAAGCCAAGTAGTCATGGAATCACTGA
This sequence comes from Calotriton arnoldi, assembly GCA_963921515.1. NCBI lineage: Eukaryota > Metazoa > Chordata > Amphibia > Caudata > Salamandridae > Calotriton > Calotriton arnoldi. Next base: position 629,981 of record CAWUFW010007864.1, on the reverse strand, counting down.
AACACTACTCATGCACTCATCCAATCTGCTAGGTGCTATGCATGTACTTAAACAATCATGTCTGCACTATCCATGCACTCTATAAATCACCTATATACTATCTATGCACTCCTGCAACCATCCAGACACTAAAGTTGCACTCATTTAATCATCCAACCAGTATCTATGCATGTATTGAATTATTGAGCCATTAGTCATGCTCTTATCTAATCATTCAGGTACTACTCATGCACTCATCCAAACACCCAGATAGTAGTGAAAATTATCATGCAAACATGCAGGCAGCAACTATGCAGATATGGTACGACCCATGGAGTTCTGATATACTCAGGGAATCATCTAGGCACTACCTGTATCCTCAAAGAATCACCTAGGTACCACCTATGCACCAATTCAATCATCCATGGAGTATTCATGTATTCAACCACAAACACTTGTTTTTACAAGTTTTACTGAGGAATATGTAGTCTTTTAGAACAATCTGGTGAATTCTATATTCAAGCTGTGACATACTCTTTGCATGTAGTTGGAAGAATTAGTGAGGTATATGCTTTAATAGACATTAACGTGCAGATTGTTATATGCACCATTTCCCAAAATTTAAATCTGATACATTTAAGTAGAACAGTATTGAGATAGTAAATAGACCACTAACACAGTGGTAGAGAGGCATCCAATAGCTTTTATGTTGTGTTTTTGTATTTATAGTGTTGAGACACTGTATGTACTTGTACACTTGGGGCTAAATTTAGAAGAAAGTAATGCAGTGTGGAGCTGCAAGTCATTTGGCTGCGCCATGCTGCATTACTTTCAAAGCACATGGATGTGTTATATTTACAACAATATGATGGATCCCTATGCTGTCCCCTGTGCTGGTGCACAGCTGGCTGCCATTCACCAACAGAGGCACTCTAGCACCATGGTGCAAGGGTGCCTGTATAGTGGGGAAGATTGTTTTTGTACAGGAAGGAACACCTTCCTGTAGAAAAACGATTAAAAGAGGTATTTTCCTCTTTTTATGTGTGCTGCAGAATGCAGCATGCATAGAAACAGGAAAAAGGGAGGAGAAAGAAAAGTATTTCTCCTTGTTGCATCTCCCTACGCCTCCCCTGGGGAGGTGTAGGATTATGACGCATTGCCATGTTTACGAATTGTTGTAAGTTTGGATATGTGGCAGAATCCATGGGTGTTGCATGGGAACACCCACAGCAACACCCATGGCATGCTTCTTTTATGCAAAGTGCTGCCTGAAAAGCGTCTGTATTTATAAGGCCATAAAATCTACGCAGAGTGGCTTTATGTGGCTTTGTAAATATGGAGCACCACATTAGGGCGCTCCGGAAAGTGCATGGGGCTTGTAAATATGCTTCCTTGCCTTCATGTTCATTTTAAAATTTACTACAGAAGGGATAAACTGTTCTTTCACCATGTATAAGTGAGAAGTGAGATATGCTGTAGCTGTGTTGTACACGAGGGTGCTAAAATGTTAAAAGGTAACTAATAAATAAAGTTTTGTGTTTTGCTCTGGGTTTGTTATATTGAAGTGAGTGCATGTAGTAAGATATCTAGGTTCAACTGTAGATTTAAAACTGCAACATAACATGACAACTATTTTTGTATTGTGTGTAAGTCAGTTGGAAAGTAGTTGGTAGATTGGCTAGGGTAAGAATTAGAATATACTTTTTGTTTTACAGAACAATATCTGCATAACTACACACAGTTACAATGCCTACAAAAGCTCAGATGAAAAAGCAACAGAAGCAACTACAGTATGTGGAGAGGTGTGGTGCAGCGACCAGGGCAGCTGACTTCGGAGCACAGGGCTCACGGTTCGATCCCTGGCTCCGGTTGCAGCTCAGCTCAGCACCATGTGACTCTGGGCAATAGCTCACTTAATTTCCACGACGGCCCCCAGCGCCTTGAGACCCGTAAGGGTGAGTAGTTCGCGCTTTACAAATACGGATTTATGTTTGCAGAAATGAGTTACAAAAGGGGAAAATGCAGAAAAAGTGTTGAAAGAAAAAAGAGCTACTGGTAAGAAGACAAAGTAATTACTTAAAAATATATGCACACATTTGCAAAGATTACAAAATAAAGAAAATGAAATTATGACTATGAGAAACAATAAGAGTGGACAAAGTGCGGGGGGCGGAGCTTGCCTGAGCCCAAGATGGCTGCCTAGTCTGTGAGCTCCGGCTAACTGCCACAATATCCGCAAATAATCCTGCATCAGGGCAGCGCTAGCTGTCAAACCTACGAAAAATAACGAACCAGAACTCGTAACCTGCTGGTTGAGCCGATTTGGGGGCTTGGAGAGGGCGAGAATCCACCGATCTCGTGCTCCGGAGCTGTGGCCGGCACCCCTGCACTGAAGGCCGAAGAGGAGCTGCGTGTACGCGGCTGCAAGGAGGTGATGCCAGAGGACAGATCGACTTGAGGCCAGAATACGGAAGACACTGTGCACTGCAGACTGCCGGTGTTTGCGGCTTACCTGCCCCATAGACGAGCAACGCGGTGGGTCCGGGGGCCTTCTCACCATAATCATCTGGCGTCCAGAGCCACAGATCGATTAGCTGGGTCTGCGGCTGAAGCGAGCTGAACATCGGCGGGTGTGACGCAGCACCCACGAAGCTGGAGCTAGACGGCATACCGGAGTTAGTGAACAGGCTTTCGGGTGGGCCGGTGCTCTGAGAGCAGAACTGCTGCCTGGCCTGGGGTTTCCGTTCATTGACCCGATTTGGCTCCGGGGTAATTGGCGGAACGGAGGGCCGACATCAAGCGAGGACTGAGAAGTGTCTCCGGGAGCCTGTGGTCCCCTGTGGAGGCAGCCCGACACAGCTGGGGGTAAGGAGGTGGATGCCCGCACACATCGCTGTTATCGAAGGAATTGCGGGGCCCCCTCGCAGCGGGCAGAGATCTCCTGGGTTGATTGGACCCATGGCGAGATAGTGCGACCTGTGCGGATGCCTGGGCCTACTACCCCCGCCTGGCACTGCGGAAGATGGCGTGGCAGAGCGCTGCGTCTGCACGGGGCTTGCAGCAGATTGCACGGGTCCTGGCCTGGTATAGCGCTGCAGGCGAGACCTAACACCGGCATAAGCGAAACAAACCAGCTGCTGGCACATGAAGCGGAGGGCACCGTTCTGGCCGCCGACCTGACACGTGTGAAAGGTCTTTGGAGCTGAGGGAGTCTTGTTGTACATCTACAGCAGCTGTCGTCTGGGCTGTGTTTGTGACTAGTCACTAGCGGCTACCCGGATTTCAATACCCCCTTGAAGAGGTAAAAACACTTAACAGGAGAGGGAGGGTTGCGTATCCTCAGAAACTACAAGGACTGATTGCGCGAGCCGTGTAGCAGATCTAGGGGACAAGGGGAGTCTGTAAAAGTGATCTCCAACACCTCCCCACAGTTTGATCAGAAGCGGAGCTACGAAGACTGGGCTGAGAGCCACGCACAAAGGTAATTCAGTACAGTGGGAGGTACATTCACATAGAACCCTCAGAGCGGCACTATCGATATCCAGCCAGAGCCCTCTCCGGCGAAGAGCTGGCGCAAACCAACGGCAGAAACATGGGGAAAGTAGATAAAACCCAGACTAAGTTACAATTTGAACAAAGAAAGACCAGACAGCGGGAGCCCACGTCCGAGGAGGGTACTGACTCACAAACGGACATGCCGGAAACAGGGGAGGTAAACATTCGCACGGCACTGGCGGTGATCCAAAAGAGCTTGTCCACCATTGATGGCAAAATAGACTCTTTGTCATACCGTATGGACAGCATGACGGAACGCTTGGACAAGCAAGCAGAGTGTATAGACATGACGGAGCACAGAGTAACGGAAGTGGAGGAGGCCCAGACAGAAACTGATACCACACAAAAACAGATGGGGAAGGCGCTCCAGGCTCTACTAGATAAGACGGAAGACCTTGAAGCCCGGTCACGCAGAAGCAACATTCGCATCACGGGGCTACCGGAGTCAACCAGTGTTGGTAATATGGAACTGTTTGTGGAGAACCTTCTGGTGACGCTGCTGGGAAGTGAAACATTCTCCTCGATGTTCATGGTGGAGCGGGCGCATCGTTCGCTAGGTCCGAGGCCGGCCCCCGGTGCCCCGCCGAGACCTGTCATCGCAAAACTGCTGAACTATCGTGATAGAGACGCGGCACTGAAGGCCGCTCGGGAGAAGCAAACACTACAATATGAAGGATCTGCAATTTCACTATTCCCGGACTTCACGTTTCGAGTACAAGAAGCACGCAGACAATTCGCACCACTAAAGAGACAACTGAGAGAGCAGAATTTGGATTACGCTATGCTGTATCCGGCGCGTCTCAGAGTGAACAGACAGGGAAGATCCCGGATCTTCACGGACCCTAAAGTGCTACAGAAAGCTTTGAAGGAGTGGTCGAGAGACAAAGCGTGTAATAACGAGCCGGCTAGCCAGGAGAGAGCAACAGGCGGAAGTCTGGACGAACAGGACTAATGGCTGGAACGTTCACCCTGAGAGATAAGTTTAGTGCAAAAAGGGGTGACTGGACCACGCGCGTAATAATATTTGTCCGTCTGTAGTAGCTGAGTACTAAATGTGGTAGAGAATTGCACAGTGTTGGGGCAATTAGCACAACTGTATAGGAGTTGCCGGGCTATTAAAGTGGCCTCTAGAACTATAATCTGCACCTCCGGGGAAGGAGGACTTAACAAGTTCATATTGTTATGTAGGTAAACTGATGCAATTGATGTGCTAGGTGGCGGGTAGCACGTAGCCTATAATCTACTATAGTCTAGTTTTAGAGGGCGAAGGCAACATCTGCCCACGTGTGAGAACCACCATTTAAAGTTCAACTGAGTTAAGTTTGCAGTTAGAAGCACCAGATGTGATAGTTTCATGTCACATGGGGTATGTATGGGGGATTCCGCCTTAGCACAGTTGGGGTATGCTTGGCGTGGGAGGGAGGGGGGGCACAGAGTCAACAGTTTGATTGGAAACGTTATGGTATAACTGCTGAACCATTCATGCAAATCTTGTGATCCAGCGGGTTACTAGCAACGAGCATTCATACACCAAATACTCACTTGGGCCCATACATTCATACTACGTTAGCAATTTAAGCTGGTGGGTCAGTTGTACTCTTTATCAAAATCCTTGCTACCAATTACTTTTCTGATTGAAGAGTAATGACTTACCAATGGATCCTTTGCTAATTGGGAAGTTTAAAATGAGTGACATTCATTACAATTCATAATCTTGAAATAATCACTGAGTCAAGAAGTTTTAAAATGTTTATCTAAAGATTTAGCAGAGTAAAGTACAGAACCACATGATACTTAATCGTATATCAAGGATGAAGCATAAAAATCAATTATCGATCAATGACGGTCCCTCAGAAAGGAGAAGATAGAGACAGCAGCGCAACTAAAGGTTGCATGTATATTTACCTAAAGTGCGAGAACCAAACCCCTTGGCCAAGGAGTTGGAAAAGATAGGACCCAGGAAGGATGAAGACCAAAGACCTCCTCCAGGTTCAGGACAGGACCGGTGACCTCTCTATCAACGACGCCTGTGTCGTTCCCCTCTCTGATACTCCACTTCTCCTCGAATCTCATGTGCCTTCCTTCTAATGGACTCCGCCGCCCCCTCCTCAGGACCTCTCAGGACAGCGGTTCAGTCTGCAATCGATCAGCTTGTCGGTCTGGAGCTAATGCCTGTGCTAACTAATTAGCTAATTCTATATCTATTATACCCTTCTACGCCAATGTACCTCCCATTAATGTTGCAAAATTATGGGCCCACTACTTCTAATTGGACAGGGACAGGGGGTTGATCCTCACACCATATTGATTTAGTTCAATTTCCTTAAGCCCATTGTTTTAAAATACCGCCCATCACAGTTAATACATTTGCTTTATTTCCCACCTGTCTCACCACAAAGTTTATACATTGTTCATATAAATTGTTGCTTTTTCAGTAGGGACATCATAGGTACAGCAGTGTTGGCCATCAGGTCACGGCCTTGGACGACGTCCAGGTTGACTTCATCCTTTTCTCTGGGCAGCCGTGTAGGACGCATGCGCAGAACCATTGTCTCTCGAGTTTCAGTTCACCAACCCCAGGCCCAATTTACGAACTAATAAAAGTCAAAGAAGAAAATATTAAAATCACAGATAAATTGTTTCACTGTATGCCCACTCTTTCTACTCTATTCCCATTTACTTATAAATTCTATCCCGCATTAATAGCGTTAGAATTCCACAGTTTAATTACAACATGAGAGCAAGCTGTAACACGTGAAAACATTAAGCAGCCATTTTAATACATACTGCGCAGAAGCAAGGATTTCCCACCAAGCAAAGAAAGACGTCACACCACGTGATATGGTTGACACATGCGCAATAAAGATTCCCGCGCTTTAGCGGCCATTTTAGAACAGACAAGCGTTATTTGTTAGTTTAAACACATAAGCAAGCTTCCTCTCTATTTATGTTCGTGTATGCAAGATGTTAGTATGAACAATACAAAGTTTAATAAATTAATACTGTGAGGAGATTGCCTCGGAGCAAGTCTCATTTGTGAGTCCTTGCTCCATCAATCCCCTCTCTGATGGCGTTTCTGAGCCATCAAATACTACCCACAACCAGATGCCAACTTTTAGCATAGAATAGTTTCATTTTCATTTTTACACTTTCTATTTTTCACATCCCCTTTCAGTTTCTTGTATAATTCACTTCTCAAATCTTCAAGTTCAATTTCGTCAAACTTTCGCTTCTTTCCTTTTCCTGTCACATTATACAATTCATTCTTTCTACAACATTTGCACCATATTATTATTGACAGCACTATTATCGCTATGCCTGCTAAGGGTACTAATATTTGACCTATAAGTCCTTTCCCTACATTAGCAAACCAGGTACCAATTGACGCAATACTACTTGTCAATCTTTCCCATACACTATCAACTTCCAGTGGTTTTAATTCCTTCTCAAGTTTCGTTATATTCTGTATATATGTTCCAATTTCTGCACTTTTATCAGGTATGTAAGTGCAACAGTGTTTCGTCTTCAACAATTTACAGACTCCGCCCTCTTTTGCCAATATAATATGAAGAGCAAGTCGATTTTGCATAACCATAGACCTAATCGCAACCATCTCCGCATTAATCATTAGAAATCCTCCAGCAGTGTCAGTTGATAACCGATCAACCACTGTAGATAATTTACATATTTTCCTTGAGTTCAGTATTATTCCCACTGAAGGTATCAATGCACCAAATATATCACCTACTATTTCAGAAAAACTAGCTCTTTTACTACGTGTTAATTCACCATCATTTTCATTGCTCCCAGTGTTTCTTTTTACGTGGTATATCTTTGGAAATACTATTCCAAAGTAACAACTTCCGTACCACCGTGTAGGAAGCCTAAAGTAAGCCTTATTCCCACACACATAATAGATTCCAGGAAAAACTGAATCTGTTCCTCCTTTGAGTCCCCAACCTCCAAGAATTAAGAAATTGTGTTCACACTCAATGGTACCGATGAAAACATTGTTATAGTCAGTCTTTAACCTATGTAGACAAATTTTCCCTGTCTTTACAAAATCCAGAGCCATAGCAGCTTGAGCCTTGCCAGGTGTGTAACTACCCTCTTTCTCAGCCCAAGGTGGCAAATGAGCCTTATGCTCAGAAGCTTTCTTTTGAAAATCTTGTCTTCTATCTTCTACTAAATTCAAAAATATCTTTTCTTCTTCATGTAACGAACATGTTAGATTGCTTCTGTGTGCATGTGTTATATCTATCGATTTCATTGTTAAGAAAAATTCTCCCATAAACTGTGCATCTTGACTAATAAGCACTGGATTCATATTCTTTCGAATGGGAACCTCAGAAAATATCACATCTATATTTGAATAATAATACTGAAGTCTCCCTGTTCTATAAAATAAACTAGTCAATACACTACATGATATGCCATAAGTTAATGGCAAGTGATGATATGTTAACCCTTCTGCTACTGATTCTGGTAACTTCATACAGACATAACAATTACTAACTTCCATGGTATCTACATATTGAAACAATAATTTTGTAAAAACATTCAAACTAGTGTCGTTATCTGTTATTTCATGATGAAATTCTGGTTAATTTTCTGCCTTTAATTCTACTCTATTTCTTTTTAAGTTCTCTGTCCTTTCCTTAGTTTCGTTGTTAATCTTTTTATCCATTATTATAAGGTAAGGAATTGCTACGATCAGAACTAACCATACTATAAGCACCATTACTAGACTGCATATGCATATTGCACAGCATCTTTTACAACATTTCTGTTTTGATCTCCCATTAACTCTATCGTCGGACATTTTGACAAGGAAGATTGCTCTTATCTATTTTCAATTTTCTTCACGTTATCAAGGTGGTCTTGTTTCTTTCTCATACGTCAGTTCCGCACTAGTTCCTTCGTCACCACTTTCACTTGACTCTGAGCTCTCATAATCTTCAAGGATGATATAAGTCCAATCAGGACCTTTAAATTTGTTGTTCACAAGTTTCAGTCTTTTACTTCTTCTTTTCTCAGTTCTACTTTCTTGTCCCGTTTGGCTTGTCACTTCGTTTACTTGTTCTGGATCTTCACTTCTGGTTGTTATGTGGTATTTTACTCTTTTAATGACACTAGGCCAATGATCACCTTTTCTTGTTTTCTTGGTTTGCACTGTCTCTTTACTTTCTTCTTCAGAAATTCTTTTATTTTCAGGTTGTGACACAATCTGATTTTCTTCAATTTCAGTTTCTTTTATCTGTTCTTTTTCAGGCCTGATCGGTTTCTCTTCAGCAGCTCCGCTGTGAGTTCCTAATAACTGACCTTGTTCAGGATTTACGTCTTCATGTTCAAGATTTTCGAGATCTTCTGTTTGAACGTATTTCCCTTGATCTAACTGGTTCTGATCAGGGCTTATTGCACTCTGTACTTCTGCAGCCTGACCGCGTTCTTCTAGACCTGTCTGTCCCTGCTCAAAATTTGTTGGTTCGTCATTATTTTGAGCCCAGTTTCCTCTCCCTATCTGGTCCTGCTCAGGTTCTCTTATTGTGTCTTCTTCTTCTTCCTGAGCTGCTTCTGCTTCACCTATCTGATCTTCTTCAATTTCTTCCAAATTTGCTTGACTTCTTGTTCTGTGGTAAACTTCAGGAATTTCCACCACTGGTATCCAGTCCTGACTTGTGCTCGGTTGTTCTTCTTCAGCTTCCCTCGAATCTTGTTCCTGAGATTCTTCAGCTGGGCAACCTTCAGCTTCCTCAGTGATCGGTACTGTCTGAGGATTTTCTTCTTCAGGGTCTGGTACTCTTTTGGTGTGGCTTACATGAATCCAATTAGGAAATCCTACACACTTTACTGCTGTGTTTGTAACCAGTATGACCTGACAAGGTTCGCCCCACCTAGGTGATAGACACGTTTCTCTGGTGTGATTCTTCACTACCACCCAGTCACCGGGATTCAGATCATGTTCTTGTTCAGGCTGCCTGGAAACTGCGTCTTCTCCAACCTGGTGAGAGACAGAACGCACTAGGTCAGCCAATCCTTTGCAATAATCCAGAACCATATCATCAGATATATTCAGCAGTTTATTTGTAGGAACATGTGCTTATCTCATTGCTCTTCCCATCATTATCTTGTGTGGACTCAATCCAGTATTTCTATCAGGAATGCTTTTGAGTCCCATTAAAACAAGTGGCAATGCATCCGGCCAATCTAATGATGTTGATGCACACATTTTTCCCAGTCTGGATTTTATTGTGCCATTCAATTGTTCAACCACTCCAGAAGCCTCTGGACAATATGCACAATGCAATTTTTGCTCAATTTGGAATGCTTCACAGATTATCTTAATCACTTTACTGTTAAAGTGCTTTCCTCTATCTGATTCCAAAGTTACTGGGAAACCAAATCTAGGAATGAGTTCTCGTAGCAACAACTTTGCGACTGGAATACTGTCATTCCTCCTGGTAGGGTAAGCCTCCACCCACTTTGAAAACAGACACACTATGACAAGTACATATTTCAGCCCTCTACATGGTGGTAACTGAATGAAATCAAGTTGCAATCTTATAAATGGACCCTCCGCCTTTCCAATTTTCCCAAACCCAATTATTGTTTTTCTTCCTGGATTATGCATTTGGCATGTTAAACATCTCTGGCAAAGACTCTCTGCTACGGCCCTAAACCTTGGATTGTACCAATTTTGTCTGAAGAGCCTAATCATTGCATCTCTCCCTACGTGTGTGTCTCCATGATACATCCTGGCCATTTGTGAAAGCAGACAGTCGGGCATGACTGGTCTGCCATCGGCATAAATCCATACATCGTCGTCTGCCCTTTGGGAACATCCCATTTTAATCCATGTATTCCTTTCACTCTCATCAGCATCATCTTGCAATCATTTTACATCATTCCATGTTTCAGGAGGTGCATACAGCATAAGTTGGCAGCTGATTCCCATTCTTTCCACCCTTTTATTTACTGACAATCTATTTTTGGCACAATGTTGAGCCACAAGATCTGCGTATCTGTTGCCGACTACCACCCAGTCATCTCCTGACTGGTGTGCGGCACATTTCACCACAGCCAATTGTTTTGGCGATTGTATTGCTTCCAATAGTTCTTTTACGAACTGTCCATTTTTAATGGGGGATCCTGAAGAAGTCATGAAATCCCTCTGCATCCATAGTTGGCCAAAATCATGCACAACCCCGTAATCATATTGGCTATCTGTAAATATAGTTACTTTTTGATTCCTCCTAATTTTGCAAGCCTTTATTAACGCAATCAATTCAGCTACTTGTGCAGATTTTACTCCTGGTAAATAGGATGCTTCGACTATTCCAGTCAATTCACACACTGCATATGCTGCAGTTAGTTTACCATCTTCATGCCTTTGGCACGAACCATCAACAAACAACTCCCTGTCTGGCTTCCTGAGGGGCAGTTCCTGGATATCAGGACGTGGTTTCGTGCATAACTCTGTGACTTGTAAACAATCATGTTCCTCTTCATCATCTTTAACTTCCTCATGATATGAGTCTGGTAGTAAGGTAGCGGGATTTATTATTGTGCACCTTACAATGGTCACATTTTCAGCACCCAGTATTATTCTTTCATATTTAGTCAGCCGACTAGGAGTAAGATGCTGAGTTCGTGTTCTTGTCAACAGAATCACAACCGAATGTGGAACAAACACTTTTACAGGGTGTCCCATTACAATTGACTCACTTTGTTCAATGCTCAAACAGGTAGCCGCCACTGCTTTTAAGCAGCCTGGCAACGCGGCTGCCACTGGGTCCAATGTAGCAGAAAAATATGCTATAGGACGTCTGTCCAAACCATGTCTCTGAGTTAGGACTGAAAGTGCACAATTTTCTCTCTCATGACAGAATAATGCGAATGTTCTTTTATAATCAGGCATGCCTAGGGCAGGTGCTGCACACAAAGCATTTCTCAATTTTACAAAAGCTCCTACGCTCTCATCATCCCATTCAACTGGGTCTTTTGCCTTCTTTTTCGTCATTTGAATTAAGGGCTTTGCTAACAGAGAAAATCCTAGTATCCATTGTCGACAATAACCTACTATTCCAAGGAACATTCTCACCTCCCGTTGGGTGACGGGCATTTGCATTTTCTTGATTAATTTTACTCTTTCAGAGGTTATCCTTCTTTTTCCCCTCTCAATTTGGTGTCCTAGATACTTAACTGCTGATGTACAAAACTGCAATTTTTCAGGTGAGACTTTATGCCCTTCTTCAGCTAAATGATTTAATAGTGCAATGGAGTCAACAACACAGTCCTCTCTGGTGTTAGATGCCACCAGTAAATCGTCTATATACTGCACTAAGACTGAGCTTCCTGGCATCACTAGTTTCTCTAAGCACTTTTTCAATATCTGATTGAAAATGGAAGGACTTTCCGTGTACCCCTGTGGAACACGATTCCATACATAGACTTTGTTCTCAAATTTAAATGAAAAAAGATACTGGCTATCTGGGTGCAATGGTATTGAAAAGAACGCTTGGCATAAATCAATCACAGTAAACCATCCTGCACTCCAAGGAATCTGGTATAGAATTACTGCAGGATTTGGCACTATAGGATAACAGGGTTCTACAATCTTATTTATTTTGCGCAGATCTTGAACAATCCTATACTTTCCACTAGGTTTCTTCAGACCCATGATTGGTGAATTACAAGGGCTACTCATTACCTCTTTTAATATTCCCTGTTTTACCATTCTGTTTATTTCTTTAATGACTCCTGCCTTTACTTCTGCACTCATTTTGTACTGTCTGGTATTTGGGAAAATTGCACCTTCCTTTACAGTAATTTTAACTGGGTCTATTTTGGCCATAAGTCCTACTTCCTTTCCCGTGAAATCCCATACCATGGAATTCACTGTAGTTTTTAGTTCTTCTGGTAACTCGTCTTTTGTTATTAAAGAAAACATCTCATCTACTTCTGTACCCTGCTTTGCAATCATAAATTTATATACATGGTCTTCATCTGGGCTCTGAACTGCCACACATTCCGGCGTGCAGAAAATTGTGCAGTTCATTTTACACAACAAATCTCTGCCCAATAAGTTTACTGGACTGGAATCACACACTACAAATTGATGCATTTCTCTAAAATTTCCAATTCTAACTTCCATTGGTTCGGTAAGAGGTGTTCTAATCTTTCGATTAGCTACCCCCACTACTTGGATAGCTTCTCCAGAGAGAGGAAGGGCTGGGATGTCTGCTGTTCTTACAGTAGACCTGGTAGCACCAGTGTCCAACAGGAAGGTAATATCATTACCCTTCACATTCCCTTCAACATATGGACCTGACTGATCTACCGGTAAGGACGCGCCAAGTACGCACTCCTTCTCCCCCTCTCTTAGGCACCGTCATTGACTGTATGGACAGAAATCGTCCTGTAAAAGAAATTGTGAGGTTACATAATCATTCTTACCACTTCCTCCTTGATATCCGACGTCTGTACCGTGCTTTGCTCTGCTTACATTACCCTGTATAGGTGCAGGTGGCAACTGACTCTGAGGATTTACACCCTGCTGTGAGTCATTCTGCGTCTGTGGATTTAAATTTTGATTTGGGCCATTATTATTCCGAATCTTTTTACATTCATCCTTCCAATGCCCCAATTTTCCGCAACCATGACAAGGAAATTTCTTTTTAGCCTCTTCTCTGCTCATTCGTCCTCTCATTTTTCCACCATTCCCAGTGTCACCATTCGTTCCAGAATCCTTTCCCTGATTCTCACTTGGATTATCCAAGTTAATTCCCTGTTTCTCGGCCATTTTTACCTGAGCCCATATTACTTTCTCCTGCAATTTCTTGTGCCTATCCTCAATGTCATCTCCACAATATTTGGCATATTTCAAGATTTCATCGATCGGTTTCCCTTGCCAGCATAACATGTGCTGCTTAATCATCTGACAAATCTCTGGCTTCAGACCATAAACAAATCGGTAGACAAACTGACTCATGTTTTTATCTCCAATATCCTCAAATCCACTATACTGTTTGAATACCTGCAATAAACGTTCATAGTAGGCGTGTACCGATTCACTGGCTTCTTGGGTAGTTCTGTCTATTTTCACCCAATCTGTTTCTTTTGGTGGTATTTTCCCTTTCAGGTAAGTTATTACCTGCTGATACTTTTTCATTACATCACTTGACGGGGCACCTGTCTTTCGATCTCTAGGATACTCTTCACTTGGCCAATCAACTGTGATTTTACAGTCTGTCCATAAATCGGCAGGTACCACTATGTCGAACAAACCATCCAAATCCTTCAACAATACCTTTGACACTTTCACAAACCTCTCAACCTGCTTGTACCATTCAATTGGTTTTTCTCTCAATTTTGGGAAATCATTCGTAAATGACAAAATATCCTGTCTGCTCCATGGGACATGTACATATCCCCCTCCTGGAACTTCTCGCATCGGGTACATTTGTTCTGCTTTCCCTGTTTCCTTCATTAAATATTCAGAAGTTGTTCTACTGTATCGTGCCTCTTCCTTTTTCTTTGTCCATCTAACTTTCCATTTATCTAGGTCTCCCCATTTCTGCAAGACTGTCATTAATTCCCTTATTTGTAATTTTCTTCCAGAGGCATTCATGTTTTCTAAATCTTTGTCTGAAAAATCTGCTCTATATGGTTTCTGTAACACTTTCGACTTCCCTATTTCAATTCCCATCTGCAGAGCTAAATCTGATAATTTCTCATGGAATATCTTTACGTTTCTTGTGATACTTCTGCACACGAACAATAGTTCTTCTTCATCGTAAGTATTTAAGCGATCTACCCCTACATTTCCTGCTATTATTTCTTCTAATTCGACCTTTAGTTTATAAATGTCCATGATCTTTGGGGGTGAACTCTGTCTGTCTGATCCTTGAGCCCACCTTTCTAAGTCTTCTGGTGTAACTACTGTGGCACTTTTGGTTCCTGATGAGGTTACTATGTTTACATCTCTTGAGCAACCAGGTGTAGCCCTTCTGGGGGTACTATTTACAGATTCTCGAATGGGCAAGTCCATTAATGAGATCATAGATTCACAATCACTAAAGTGATCCTCAACCATCACTACTGCTTCAGGTTTAGGAACATTCACAGGTGTGGGCATAACTAGAGGTTTGGGATAATTTACTTTGTCACCATATAAGGGAACCACTGGACCAATTGTTACAGGTATGGTTAGTGAATCAGGATGTACATTTAACTGTGTTATTTTCTGTATTAATTCTGCTCTGTTTTTATCTAATGCTTCCTTTTCTTTATCGTGAAGTACCCTATTAACTGGGGAATCATGCAATACTTGTGGTACCAATGGTGTTCTTAACAGTGGTGCACTTGGGGTGCATCCACTTGTCCCTTCCTGAAATGGTGGCGGGTTCTTTAGTATCTCTTCCATAAATTCATCTTCGGAATCTCCAAATCTAGTCAAGTGTTTTGTCTTTTCTGTGCATTTGCTCCCTAACGGTTCTTCTGCCATTAATATTGGATACAGACCTTCTGTAAGCATTGCTCTTCTCCACTGTTTCATCTGACCATCCCTTGACTCATTTTGATACCTAGGGAAAAATCCCTGATAACCCCTATTACTCCTGGATCGGTCACGTTCAAATGCCTCGGTTTCCCATTCCTCTAAGGCTTCGTATTGAGTTAGTCTAGGTCTGGGTTCTAAATCATTCATCCTCAATCTCAAATTTTGAAGAATTCTCCCATTAAAAGTACCATTCTCGGGAAATGCTAATATTCCATCATTTTTGGTATATTCTATCCAATTTTCTATCCATACGCAAGTATGATAACCTCTCTCCATCATCATAAATGAAGCGGGCGTTTTAGCTGGTGGAATGATAATTCCTTCCCTAGTTTTGATTGGTTTATCCTTTTTAAAATAATTCTTAATCTTTTGTAGAACTGACATTTTTTTCTTCTCTCCGTACATTTTGGGTAAATCTCTGTGTATAAAATTATATTCTGCAAAACCTAGGAATCTCCTATCCGGACGAATTCCTATTAAAGTTGGATCACGTTTTAACATGCAATCTCCACTATCCACTAGGATTTCAGCTTCTATGGTAACAACCAATCAAATTCCAGCTAACTTTTGTCTCTGAACCAATCCTAGCGTGGCCTTTCTGTGACGTTTGTCTGCCAACCCCTCCTTTACAATCTGCACCTTTCTGACCCTCACTGTTTCGACCAATCCCAGCGCGGCACCTGTGACGTCATTACTTCTCCTGACTACTGACCCCTCCTTTACAAGAGTCTTTCCACGCCCGCTGTTTCAACCAATCCCAGCGCGGCGTTTTGTGACGTCAGTTCCCTCTCCGGCAACTGACCCTCCCTTTACAAATTCGTACGCAAAACTTTATTTTCTCTACGCTTATTAAAATTCAGTAACAACATAAAACATTCGCTATCGTGCCAGTTTCTCTAAATTGAAAAAGATAGTTTCTCTCACACTTAGTAAAACCTTTCCGTTTACTAAACATACACTACGAGTAAAACCCTTCCGTTTACTCTTCACGTAAGCTTCAGAAATACCTGTTACTTCTTCAATGTTACCCTTTCTAGGTGATATAACATCAAATTTTCACCAGCATATTCCTTTGCTATTACTCATATGCATAGAGTCCCTAACAAGTACTGATAGCCCTGCCTAACTTTTCAGTACTATTTCTGCCTGACAGATAACCTCACTGCAGTATGGCTTCCACTTACCATCCGCTATTCAATTTTCGCCCGGGAATTCTGGACAACATAAAACAAACTTTAAACACACAGATGTTAGTTCATAAAAATAAAACTCTCATTACCCAATTAACAAAGCACAACCATCCTCTGATAACCAGAAAAATGATCCAGCGGGTTACTAGCAACGAGCATTCATACACCAAATACTCACTTGGGCCCATACATTCATACTACGCTAGCAATTTCCGCCGGTGGGTCAGTTGTACTCTTTATCAAAATCCCTGCTACCAATTACTTTTCTGATTGAAGAGTAATGACTTACCAATGGATCCTTTGCTAATTGGGAAGTTTAAAATGAGTGACATTCATTACAATTCATAATCTTGAAATAATCACTGAGTCAAGAAGTTTTAAAATGTTTATCTAAAGATTTAGCAGAGTAAAGTACAGAACCACATGATACTTAATCGTATATCAAGGATGAAGCATAAAAATCAATTATCGATCAATGACGGTCCCTCAGAAAGGAGAAGATAGAGACAGCAGCGCAACTAAAGGTTGCATGTATATTTACCTAAAGTGCGAGAACCAAACCCCTTGGCCAAGGAGTTGGAAAAGATAGGACCCAGGAAGGATGAAGACCAAAGACCTCCTCCAGGTTCAGGACAGGACCGGTGACCTCTCTATCAACGACGCCTGTGTCGTTCCCCTCTCTGATACTCCACTTCTCCTCGAATCTCATGTGCCTTCCTTCTAATGGACTCCGCCGCCCCCTCCTCAGGACCTCTCAGGACAGCGGTTCAGTCTGCAATCGATCAGCTTGTCGGTCTGGAGCTAATGCCTGTGCTAACTAATTAGCTAATTCTATATCTACTATACCCTTCTACGCCCATGTACCTCCCATTAATGTTGCAAAAATATGGGCCCACTACTTCTGATTGGACAGGGACAGGGGTTTGATCCTCACACCATATTGATTTAGTTCAATTTCCTTAAGCCCATTGTTTTAAAATACCGCCCATCACAGTTAATACATTTGCTTTATTTCCCACCCGTCTCACGACAAAGTTTATACATTATTCATATAAATTGTTGCTTTTTCAGTAGGGACATCATGGGTACAGCAGTGTTGGCCATCAGGTCACGGCCTTGGACGACGTCCAGGTTGACTTCATCCTTTTCTCTGGGCAGCCGTGTAGGACGCATGCGCAGAACCATTGTCTCTCGAGTTTCAGTTCACCAACCCCAGGCCCAATTTACAAACTAATAAAAGTCAAAGAAGAAAATATTAAAATCACAGATAAATTGTTTCACTGTATGCCCACTCTTTCTACTCTATTCCCATTTACTTATAAATTCTATCCCGCATTAATAGCGTTAGAATTCCACAGTTTAATTACAACATGAGAGCAAGCTGTAGCACGTGAAAACATTAAGCAGCCATTTTAATACATACTGCGCAGAAGCAAGGATTTCCCACCAAGCAAAGAAAGTCGTCACACCACGTGATATGGTTGACGCATGCGCAATAAAGATTCCAGCGCTTTAGCGGCCATTTTAGAATAGACAAGCGTTATTTGTTAGTTTAAACACATAAGCAAGCTTCCTCTCTATTTATGTTCGCGTATGCAAGAGTTAGTATGAACAATACAAAGTTTAATAAATTAATACTGTGAGGAGATTGCCTCCAACAAGTCCTTGCTCCATCACTTGTTTAACAAAAGGGGGACATACACAGTCATCGAAACATATGCACCAAGAATAGCGATCAGACTGACTAACACACATGGCACAGACCCAGCAGAGTAAAGTGAACATCTTAACCTGGAATGTCCGTGGTCTCAATGACCACAGGAAGCTAAGGAAGGTACTGGTGTACTTAGCCAGACATAACATAGATATAGCATTACTGCAGGAGTCACACCTGCCCCTGTCTAGCCCAATGCTCCGTAGTAAAGGTATACAGGGCAACACACACATGGCGGGATTCACGACCCATGCTCGGGGGTTGATCACTTGGGTTAACCCAAAGTCTGAGTTAACACTGGAACCACTAGTCACTGACCCGGAGGGTCGCTTCACTATTTCAAGATGCAGGGGAAAGGGAATGGACTTAACACTAGTTAACGTGTACGGACCTAACTTTGATAATCCTAGATTCTATGCAGGGCTCTTGGAGAAACTGCGGAGCTGTGGGGGGGTCATGCAGCTCTGGGAAGAGGATTTCAACTGTACTTTGGACCCTAGACTGGACAGGTCGGGTGGACCGGAGCGGCGCACATCAGCCTCAGCCCGGACCATTGCGGATGCTATGACACAATTGGATCTTTGTGATATATGGAGAGAACGTCATCCCGGGAGGGGCGGGTACACTCATTACTCAGCTTATCATAACCTACACACTAGGATCGATTACTGGCTAGCTTCCAGACCACTATACCAACAGACTCACGACTGTGTAGTTCTCCCTAGGACCTACTGAGACCACTCGCCAGTACTTCTAGTGGTGGAATGCCCCCACAGACACATCCCTTCCTTCACATGGCGATTCCACCCATACTCATTGCTAGACCCCGTTTTTAAATCAAAGCTTGCGGAAGCTATAGACATGTTTTTTTAATGTAACCTTGGGTCGGTGGATGCATTCTCGGTTGTGTGGTAAACGTTTAAAGTATACATCCGGGGGATAGCAATGGCCAAACACTGAGGGGTACTGAGGGCACTCCGCGCTCGCCTCTCGCACTTGGAGACCTCGCTCCAGACACTGGAACAAAGGTTCCAGGCCAACTCTGATGATAGAGTTAGGGAGGACTTCCAGGCACTACTAGAAGAATATCACGAAGCTGCTGACGCTGAACTCAAGCATTTAGGAAGTATGCGACGGCCCGCACTTATGGTGAGGGCGAACGCCCTGGCTCGGTCCTGGCCTCGCTACTAAGGAAAAGGCGAGAGACGACAGGAGTAACGGAAATTGACAGTTAGGAAGGGGAGCCTCTAACTGATCCTATGGCGATCACAGACAGATTCAAACAGTACTACTCGACGCTATATAGCTTGCAAAGGGGGGAAAATGAGACTGATATCCTAGACTATCTGGCACATATAAAGCTACCCTGGTTAATGAACGCACACCGGGAGTACCTAATGCGCCCCCTAGATACAGAGGAGATAGTTACTGCTCTGGCTGGGATGAAATCCGGCAGCGCACCAGGTGGAGATGGCTTAACAGTAGCCTTCTATAAGGAGTTTCGGGAAGTGCTTATCCCGCATTTAGCTACGTTGTTCACAGAGATGAGCGAGAGCGGTATAATGCCACCCTCGATGAGAGAGGCGTTAATAGTCGCAATACTCAAGCCGGACAAACACCCTACTGATTGTGCATCACACCGCCCCCTATCGTTGATAAACGCAGATGCGAAGTTCTACGCCAAGATCCTGGCGGCCCGCTGGGCGCCGCTGGTGAAGACACTAGTTGCGCCGGAACAGGCAGGATTTGTCCTTAGCAGAAACCTGACTTATAATCTCCGCACAGTTTTTGGAGCGATTCAACACACAAAGCAAGATGCGCAGGCCGTTGCGGTGTTCCTTGATATGGAAAAAGCGTTAAACTCTGTTGAATGGTCGTTTATGAAGCAGGTCCTGACGAGATTCGGTCTGGGTGAGATTTTTCTTCAAATGGTGGGAACCCTGTACAATGCCCCAACAGCCAAAATAAAAAATAGGCAACATGGTCACAGATCCAATTAGAATAACCAGGGGCACAAGACAGGGATGCCCGTTGCCCCCGATTCTATATGCACTCGTGGCGGAACCATTGGCCTGTGCAATACGGGAGTATCATAGTAACAGGGGCATACGCTTTCCGGGATACGAGCTGATTATCTCCACTTATGCCGATGACACGTTGCTATATGTTAGGGATCCCGACCTAAATCTGTCACCAGTATTACGCGAGGTGTTTAAATTTGGCATGATGTCAGGGCTGAAAGTCAACTGGACAAAATCGATCGTATTCCCCCTCATGCCGGCTACCACTCCCTTCACTCCTGACTATCCACTGAAATGACGGACGACGGACCAGGTGCACTATCTGGGAATTAAGATTCACACAGACTCTGAGGTGGTGATGAGGGAAAACTATGGAGTTGCAATTAGCAGACTGGAGGAAGATATAGACAGATGGGTCCGGCTCCCATTGTCGCTGGCTGGAAGGATCTCAATTATGAAAATGGTGATCCTTCCCCATTTCCTGTTCTTATTTGCCAATATTCCTGTGGTCCTGCTGAAATCTTTCTTCCACTCACTAAAAACGTTGCTAATCAGACTAGCCTGGGCTGGGAAGCACGCGCGGGTGAAGTGGGACATTCTCACACTCCCATACCACTTGGGAGGTCTAGGCTCCCCGGACCTGGATCTATACTATAGGGCGGCGCAAAGCGCGCATGCCCACTACTGAATACATGGTCCTCCTGGCACCCCCCATATACAAATAGAAAAAGCCGTAGCCGCTTTTTCCTCATTGCCAACCCTCTTATTTAACCCTCCCGACCAGAGAACGGGCATACTGGACTCAATTAACACAATAGTGCATGCCTGGCAGCACCTCCTGAAATTACAAGCCGGAGCTATACTATACTCCCCGCAGGCCCCTCTGGACTGGTGTGCCTGGCTTCCACCGTGCAAAGACAGGGGGGTGACGCGTGCATGAAGCGCGCTAAACATCCAGACGATAGGGGACATGTTCTCAGAGGGCACAGTGAAAAAGTGGGATGAGGTGGAGACAGTGGAAAGCAACCCCTCGTTGCTCACCAGATTTCAGTTTCACAGAACACGACAAGCGATGCTGGAAAAGCTAGGCAGCAACCTTGCGGAGCCTCCAGAAGTAGCCGCACTCACTTACATAATTAAAACCGACTCCCCGACTAAGATAGTATCTAACATTTACAAACAGACTCAAGGGTATAGGGCAAACCACTACACTAAGGCCCGACTGGAATGGCAGGTAGACCTGGGAACAGATAATGATGACGCAACGTGGAGATACTGCTGCGAAAACACGAAAAGAATCTCACTGAACGGTAGACACAGGCTGGTCCATTTCAAATTTCTAAACAGGGTCTATTACACACCTGAGAGGTTACATAGGTACGGACTGCAAAACTCTGCAGAGTGTGATCGCTGCAGTACACAAGGGGTGGACTTTTTTCACTTAGCCTGGCTATGTCCCGGAATCGCTGGCTTCTGGGTACGGATTTTCAAAAACTTGGGTGATATTATTGACACGACTCTGACACCAGATCCCATGCTGGCCCTGTTGGGGTACTCCAGGCAAGTACCAAATGCAATCAGACGTTTGGTTGACATGGCGCTGCTGGTTGCCAAGCGTAGAGTGGCGATGTGTTGGTCTCGCGGCCCGATACCCACTGTTGAGAGTTAGTCAAGAGACATGGTATATTGTAGTACGCAAACGGAAAATTACAATGAGATCCTTCCCCCGCGTAGCTGCCTGAAGAACTTTTGGGGCCTGTACAAAACTTACCTGCTCAATAAAGACAAAGAGGAGCAGAACATGGACGCTCTTACACAAGAATGGGAGTGGGGAGCCGCCGAGCGGGGGAGCGCATACGACCCTACATAATATTTAAAACCTGAGCGCATAACAGCAGCTCTGAGCAAAATTAGCAGAGAGGTACGAAACAATGTATGATCGTAAGATGTATTATGATACAAAACTCGCAAATGTTAACACAATGCTGAGATTAGAGTTGAACCTTGTATTTAGGCTGTGAAACATATATATCTGCCAATAGTATGCATGACTGCTATAGTAAAGGTTCGACAAGTAGTAAGATACCTGTACTTTATTTGCATGCAGGTTGACTCTGTGTTCCAATGTTATTTACAAAATGTTAATAAAGTTTTTTTTTTTTTTTAATAAAATAAAAAAAAGAGTGGACAAAGTATACATTGCAAGACCAGAAAAGATTGTAAAAGACATGGACGTACCTTAACCAGGAGACAGAAGCAGTTTAAGGAAATCAGAGCTAGAATGTTTCGTAGTAGAGGGGTTATAAATCTACAGAGAAATATAAAGAAGTATAGAAGAAAGAGAGAGGCACTGAAACAGAAAGAACAAGTTGAGAGAGTTGTTGATGAGGCCTTTGCTTTGAAGAGGAAGCTTTTCATTTTGATTCTAAATAGAATGAAGACTCTTGACAAAATAGTGTTGTGCATTAAGACACAAAAACCAGAATGAACGATTAGTGAATAGAAGTAACTTTTGTACAATTTTTAGTAGAGAATGGATGCATACTTCTAGTACAGAGCCTTTCTTTAATGAAGAAAGCTATTTCCAGGATAATAGATTAGTTCATGCTATTCATGAAAGTGGACGATGTTATGAAATGAAGAATGGCAGTCCTATAGCAAAAGAGGTGATGGTACCTAGAAATGTAGAAGAAGTTATTGCGGAAGAGGTACAAGGGAGGCAAAGTCAGGCCCCTGTATACAAATGGAATTGTAGTAGTGTTTGTAGTATTACACAGCAATCCATTGATATAGTAGGGAAATTCCTATGTATATTTCCAAGTCGAAGTTTAAAACACAAAATAAGTACTTTACAAGGTTTGGATCCTTGCAAGCTGAGAAAGCATACAAATATGCAGGGACACTCACTAGCTTGTTTATCAAAGAAAGTGTGCCAAAGCACCTTTCATCATTTTAGGATGCTAGCTGTACACCACTGAAAAATGCGAACTTTAGTTAGGAGGCTGTACTATGTGAAAACTCCTGCTTTATGTTTAGGAGAAATGAATAGGGAACTTTTGCATGGTACTGTGGCAGAGGTAGAAAAGGTTTGTGATGATGTGAGGTTTCATTTCTTTGGTCCAGAACAGGACTTTTAGGGAAATTGAAGTGTTGATAACAGGAGGAGTTGTAGAACAGGACACAGGTACTACAGTTGATAGTTTTGAAGAAGAGATTGCAAAATTTAAGACAGTATGTGCTGAAAAACCAGAGTGTGTTTGTATATGCTGTTGATGCACTCACTACAAGAATCAAACGCGGACTGTTGACTTATATTTAAAAAGTGAAATAGAGAATAATGATAACTGTCAAAAGTTTGCACTGTACTTATTTGTAGAAGAAAGATTTGGCTTGTCCACACAACAAGTTATATGTAAGTACTGCTACAATAAATTAGAGGATAATAAAATACCTGCTAGAGCTGCGCATAACAAGTGAGAACTGGTTCCCATTCCAGAAGCACTTCAAGGTTTAAATATTTATGGGTCCATTCTTATCCAAACTATACATCCATTTCAGGCTACAGTACGTACGGAGACAAAGATAGGCAAGTTACCCCCAAAAGAGCTGCAAAAAGGTCTGAAAGGTAGAGTAGTGTATTTGCCATTAGATGTCAAGAAAAACATTGAAACTTTAGGGGTAGATAGAGATTTAGTGGAGGGACTAGTAATTCTTGTAAATGGTGTGCCTACCAAGAACAAGAAGATATGACAGGAGTTAGTAGATGTTACCAAAGTTAAAAAGCATCTTTATATCTGGTACAAAACAATGTTTACTATAGAAATGTGGAAAGCCTGCAAGACATCACACATATGGAGGATCAGACATTTCCATCAACAGGTCAGATTGAGAAGGTGGATCAGTCCAGGACAGAAGAAATGTATGAACATTATAGCATCCACCCTTTACATTCTAAAGATGCTATTGGTGATGCCAATGAGCTGTTTCATATGAAGAAAGCAATTAAGTGTGTGTGTTGGAAAAAAGTTTAGAAGCTCGGTGTTTCCTATATCTTTTTCCTACTGGAGTAGGTGGCAGGTATAAACGAGCGGCTTGTGCAAATACCTGCAGCTTTGTATAGATGCAGTAGAATTTATTCAGAAGATCCTAGATTTCATCAGTGTATTCCATATATATTTCACCTATTATTCGAGAGTGACTTGTCTGGCCTCTCATATGCTGTGAATCATATTCTAAAAACAGGAGGTAATTTGCATGATATATCAGCCAGAGAACTTTTGGAAAAAATTCAAGGAAAAGATGAGCTCTTGGAATACAATTTAATAAACCTAATGGCATGTCAGCGTGGGACTAATGAATATTGATATCAGCGTCATGGTGAACTCAAGTGTATGTTGAGGAATCTTGGAGCACCTACTTGGTTCCTGATGCTGAGTTGTGCTGAATATGCATGGCATGACCTGCTAGAATTGTTGCAGGAGGCAAATTCAAATATAAAAGACATTCATCTGAAGATGCCAGGAGAACTGTGCTCACTAGACCCTGCAAATGTTTGCAGATATTTTGATCACAGATTTCAAGCAATGATGGCTTTCATCTTGAACAAAACAAACCCCCTCTTGGTGAAGTGATTGATTTCTTTTGGCATAAAGAGTACCAAGCCATAGGAGCTCCCCATATTCACATGTTGCTGTGGGTGAAAGATGCCCCAAAGTTTGGAACCAACAGTGATGAGTCTGTGTTGTCTTTTATTGAGCAGTATGTAATTTGCTCCATCCCAAAAGAGAGTAGTGACAACATATTAAGAGAACAAGTTCTATGATTCCAAAATTGTAGATGCGGAAAATGTTGTCAGCGAAAATACAGAGCAAAAGGAAAATTTTATACAAGATGCCGTTTTGGATTCCCACGACGTGTCATCTCACAAGGAAGAG
This sequence comes from Calotriton arnoldi, assembly GCA_963921515.1. Lineage (NCBI taxonomy): Eukaryota > Metazoa > Chordata > Amphibia > Caudata > Salamandridae > Calotriton > Calotriton arnoldi. The sequence continues at coordinate 605,028 of CAWUFW010007864.1, read as the reverse complement.
TCAACAGCTTTTTGTCTGCAGTCAGACATACACTTACAAGGAAATCACCGAAAAATACATACAACCTAAGAACAGAGGCCTCCAAGTACATTAATTACTACAACTCTGTGATTCTGAAGATGTGGAATGTAAACATGGATGTGCAGTCTGTTGCAGACAACTCAATTGCTGTTGCTCGGTACGTTACAGCTTATATAACAAAGTCAGAGAAAACTGAGGTGAAAGAGATGTGGGAGGAGATTTCAGCAGAAAAGAGTCTTACGATTTTTTTTTACAGTTTTAGTTTGAAAATGCTTTCTAACAGAGAGATAGGCTCCTATGAATGTGTAGACCGGTTAAGCTCATCTAGTTTGTTTTCTAAATCTAGAGGATTTCTATTGGTGAGTTTAGGGCTTGCAAACACTCGTAACAGAGTATTGCAGTCTTTTCCTGAAATCAAATAGCTTCCAGAATTTGAGCGACACAGTACAGATATTCTGAAGACTATTATTATGGATACGTAATATCCAAGAAGGAGTCCTCATCTGGAAAGGATGTGTCTTTATGAAATACTTCAACATTATACATTCAGAAATAATGTCAGTGAATACATAGAGGAAATTTTGCTGTAGTTGGATGTAAAGGATGTTCGGTCAGACATAACAAAGGAAATGTAATCAACCATCGAAAGCTAAGCTGCCAAACTCCTGACAAAAGAGAGTTTTTCAATTTAGCCTTGTTGCAGTTGTTCAAGCCATGGCAAACTAAAAGCGAGCTATTTGGAGAATTTGACAGTTATGAAGACTCATTCAACGCTGTGAAAGACAGCATTGAGTGCTCTGTGTTTCCGGTGTATCTTCAAATGTTGAGAGATGAGATTGAACAAATGAAACAATGGCTGCTGAGATAGCAAGAGAGAGTTCTCAGAGCAGTCAAAGTTCAGTACCTGGAAGTTAAGATCCTCTTGGGCAGACAATCATTAAAAATGAAGCTGCAATAGCTATGAATGAGGTGGAGAATGCAATGCAGCAAGCAAGACAGGAAACTGTGGATCTAGAACACTTAATACAGCAATTGAATACAGATCAGAAAGAAATGTTTGAAGACGTAAAAGGTAAAGTAGAACATGGATTTCTGCATGAGAATAAAGAGTATGCATGTTCTACATATTAACCAGTTCTATTGTACATAAGTGGTCAAGCTGGAAATGGAAACAACTTCTTGATTAAAGTACTGACAAGTTATCTACAGAAGACAACAGATTCCAAATTGTCGTGTGAATTTACTGCACCAACAGGCTTAGCTGCACATCATATTAAAGGAGTTACCCTTCATTGATTATTAATGCTGCCTGTTGAACATGATAACAAAATAGAATACAACACATTATCTGGTTATGCTTGTCATGAGGTAGCAAGAGTATTAAAGGAATTAAAGCTTCTAATTATTGATGAAGTCAGCATGGTGTCTAACCTAGTGCTAGCTTTTATACATTTAAGAATGCAGCAGACATTAAAAACTGACTACGACATGCTTTTTGGAGGAAAACACTTACAAGTCTTTGGAGACCTGCTACAAATAAAAGGACAACCTGTGTTCAAGAAACTACTACATAATGAACAAGGAATTCACTACGAAGTATTGGAAATATAAACATTTGGGAAAATTTCAATACAAAGAGCTAATCAAAAATATGCACCAAGCATCAGGTTGCAATATGGAGATATACTAAACAATATTAGAGTGGGAGTCCTCACAAAAGAAGGAAAGAGATATTTACGACCCGTCTCATCAAAAATCTGTTTCCAAATAATGTTTCAGCTGCAGAAGTAATGTATAATTGTGGTAAGGAAGAGAAGTTTATTGTTTGTTTGATGCCAACCCTTTAGGAGTGTAGTAAATTTAATGAACAGTTACTGCAACTGGAAACTAAAGACATTATCGAAATTACAGCAAATGATAAAAGGGAACATCAAGGAGTTGCAGTGCTACTAACAGAAAAACTGCAATCAAAATTGTATAGTTGAGAAAAGAATGTTTCAAAAACTGCAGGATTAGAAAAACAGTTACGTATCTGTCTGTGTCACAATTTAAATGTTGAAGAAGGGTTAGTGAATGGCGCAATGGGTAAAGTTATGAAATTTATTAATTATCTAAACCAAAATGATGTGGAATCCTTAGCCATAAAATTTGATGATGTTCTTGAAGTTAAACAGATTAATAGATGCATCGTAAGTTTCCTACCCATGAAAGACTTGTATGTCCAGCTAAAGCAGTTCCCAGTGTCTTTAGCATATGCAGTAACTATCCACAAATCACAAGGTTTAAGTGTAGATGTAGCTCTTGTTAATATTGGTAGTATGTATTGAAGTAACGAATGTCATATGTAGCTTAGTCACAAATTAGAACATTGCCTGATTTATTTCTGATTGATTTTGAAGAGAAGAAATTAAGTGCTGAGGTGAACTGTGTAAGGAGCATAATCATTTAAGAGGTCAATATGCTCCTCATTTAGGCCAGTATCCTGTGTTTGTAAACATGATAATGTGTCCAAAGTGGAAAATATCAAAACAGTCTATCAGAGCTGAACAGAAAGACGAACAAAAACTAAAACAACAAGGACCTAAGAAAAGTAAACTACAACACAATGAGGAAATGGAAGGCTATCACGTTGTTAATAGATCTGACGTGAACTGTTATGCAAATTTAGTGTTAAATGGACTGTACCATTTGTCTCATTTTACAAATTCTATTAAAGAAAAAGAAGATAAAAGAATGTCTTCACAACTATGTAGTTAACGTGAGGAATTAAGAAGTGACCGAACTGTTATACGTTCTGCTTCTGGAATAAGAAAACTTACAGATCAGTGTCAGTAGTGTTTTCTTAAAATCTTCAGCAGGATGCTCAAGAATTTTTAATGGTAATGCTAGGACTATTAGAGGAAGAAGATGTGAATATCAAGGAATTCTTTGGTTTAACTTATAAATGGAACCATAACTGTGAAGATTGTGAATTCACCAGTATCGGTGAAATCAATTTGGAACAATTCCTATACGTGATGTTACCAGATTCTAAAGCTGTGGTCTTTGAACATTTAACCAAAAATGCCCATTAAGGTATGACCTGTCCAAACTGCAAATCAGAACTTAGGTCTCCGTTGTTACTACAGAGGTATGGAAAATATGTCATAGTCATGCTACAACGATGCAGAGTCGATGGTACTAAATTAGAAACTGAAATTACAAACATTGTAGCCGGACAAATTTCTATTTTAAAAAGAACTTTCACAACTATAGCAATCATATTTCAAGAAGGAGCTAATATAATCTCTGTATGCTACACAATATATTTAAGATGCCAAACAGGATGGACAGAGTGCAATGACATACAAATGACATTCAAATCAAGACTACCGAAAAGGTTACCAAACTCATATCTGCTATTTCTAGAACTAAAATTCTAAGGACAACTTAGGATAACAAAATGTGGTATCAGTTTTGACATGTATATGGATTATGTGTTTGTGAGACATTATTCGGCCTATTAGGGGCATTGTCTACAGCAAGCTGTTAGAAATGAAAGACTCTTTCTAAATTCAAGAAAGGAATTTATAAAATATTACAGGACTACATTCTGTTACTACAGATAAAAAATAAATGGAGGTGCTATAATACCAACAGCCTTAAGTTGCATCTAAGAAGTCTCTTCACCACTAAATAAATTACCCCTTTTGTTTCTGCTACAGTAACTTCTACATAGTACTGTGTGTTATGTTTTTCGTACATGGACCAAGAACATTTTAGACATCATTTGGCCTAACAGGGATGATGTTTATAAAAGAATATCCAAAAATGAAGACTGCTTCATAATTGTTGGACATTTTGTACCAGATACAAAAATATCAGAAACAGTTTTAACATATAGTTGCTTTCATTAAGGTAGTAACCTATCAGCAAGCCACTATTAACAAACTTGTAGTGAGTGGAATGCACAGTATGACATATTTGTAATGATGTACTGTGCACATTTAATCCATTGATTGTTTTTCCCCACTGTTTGATAATGATGCTTCATACAGACCACTGTTGAAAGTGAAAAAGCATGAAAGCTGAATATAGTAAAAGACAGTAAAACAATTTACTATGTTGTATTAAAGTTTTGGAGAAAAAATATTGTATCTTGTTTTGGTTGCCTAATGTTGAAAATGAAATCCTAATACATTTTTCTCTGTTTATATTTTTTCACAGTGGTTGCAGATCGGGATATATTACGTGTGTCAAATCATTAATATAGTGATGGATTCATCGAGTCACTACTCATTTACTCATCCTTTCTCCTAAGGCACTACACTTGCACTCATCCAATCACCCAGGCACTACCTAGGCACTCATCCAATCACCCAGGCGTTTCCCATGGAGTCATCCCTTCACTCAGGCACTACCCATGAAGTCATGAAACTACCTAGGCACTACACTTGCACTCTTTCATTCATCCAGGCAATGCACTTGCACTCATCCATTCACCCAGACACTACACCTACACTCATCTAATCACCCAGGTGGTACCCATGGAGTGATCCATTCACTCAGGTACTACCCATGCAGTCATGCAACCACCCAGGGACTGCACTTGCACTGATTCATTCACCCAAGCACTGCACTTGCACTCATCCGTTCACCCAGGCACTGCACTTACACGTATCCATTCACCCAGGCACTGCACTTGCACTGATCCAATTACCCAGGCACTGCACTTGCACTCTTACAATCACCCAGACACTCCCATGCACTCACCCATTCACTCAGGCACTACCCATACAGTCATGCTATTGCCCAGTCACTGCACTCACACTCATTCATTCACCCAGGGATTGAACTTGTACTCATCTAATCACCCAGGTACTACACTTGCACTCATCCATTCACCCAGGCCCTACACTTGCACTTATCCATTCACCCAGGCACTGAGCATGCACTCATCCAATGATCCGGGCACTGCACTTGCATCATGCAAACATCCAGGTACTGCACTTGCACTTATGCAATCTC